>CM030362.1:28315614-28710202 GCA_017893485.1 Hemerocallis citrina | reverse complement strand
TATTCATTCATTTTTTGTGATTTGTTAAAGTAATGAGATCGTTATATGTACGGCATAGAGAGGATAGCCGAGTATAACATTTTCGTCAGTTGTAAGTGACTGACGTGCCCACAGCTTAATATGCAGGTAATGGACTTTTTATGAAGAAGTAAAGATATTATGATGCAGTTGATGTCTTACATTGTTAAAGTTGTACAAGTTGTATTTTATTTCATTGTTGTATTTGTTTTATTCTTCCGCTGTATAAACAAAAATGTAATGAACTCTGATGTATTATTGAAAAGTTTTAATTTCCTTGTAAAATTGTACGAAGTGAAGTAAAAATCCTGTGAAATCTCGAATTCGGTCTTATTTGGAATTCAGGGTGTTACAAGGGAGACCAGGAGGAGGATCCATATAAACAACCTCAGATAAGGTACCATGAAGAAAAGCATTCTTCACGTCCATCTGGTATAACGGTCATTGGCGGATGGCTGCAACAGCAAGAAGAGTACGAACAGTAGTCATCTATGCAACGGGAGCAAAGGTCTCATCATAATCGATGTCATGCTCCTGAGTAAATTCTCGGGCTACTAGACGAGCCTTATACCGCTCAATAGATCCATCAGGTTGATATTTGACCTTGAAGATCCACTTGCAGCTAATAGGTTGAATGCCCTCTGGGAGAGGAACAACATCCCAAGTGCCAGTCTAATCAAATGCACCGAATTCCTCTGCAATAGCTTTCCTCCATTCAGGATATTGAATTGCGTCTTGATCGATTCTGGGCTTACGTGTAGAGTGTATAGCAGTGAGATATGCATGAAACTATGGTTAGTAGGAAGCTAGGGTGGCAAAACCAAACTGGTCAGAAGGACTAGTGGCATCAGGTTTATAACGTGCCGGAAGAATACCAGAAGTGGAACGGGTAGACTGACGAAGAGGTGGTGGACTGACAGGGTGTGGGGGTGAGGACGGTGGAGTAGGTGCATGTGTCGGTAGGGAAGTAGGTGGGATGGGTGCTGGCTGCTGTGGGGATGCAGGTGGTGTTTCGGTAGGGAGAACAACAGGTATAAGGACGGAAGGAGATGTGAATGGAGCCAGAGGAGTGGGATCAAAAGAAATGCAGGAAGATAAAGTTGAGGGACTAGAAACAACTAGGGAATCGAGAAATCTAGTATCTTGGGCAGGGGGGTTAGGTAGTAAGGGGAGTCTTCCACAAAGGATACATGTCGAGAAATGCGGACACGGCCCGCTGATGGATCAAAACAAAAATAACCTTTGTGTTCAGGACAGAGACCTAGGTGAACGCACTTAACAGCATGAGCGGAGAGCTTCGTGCGCTCAGTAGGAGGGAGAAGGACGTAACAAGTGCACCCAAATCTACAGAGCGTATTGTAGTCGGGAGGTGAATGATAAAGCGCTTCATAAGGCGTCGTACCAGCTAGGGCAGACGAGGGAGTAATGTTGATGAGACTAACAGAGGTCATGATAGCCTCAGCCCAGTAAGAACGAAGAGCGGAAGAGGAGAGTAAAAGAGTGCGAGCCGTCTCAAGGATGTGATGATGCTTGCGTTCAGCTACACCATTCTGCTCATGTGTGTGAGGGCATGATTGCTGAAACAGGGTGCCGTGAGACTGAAGGCTCGATCTCATAGTGGTGGAAGTGTACTCGCGTTCACCGTCCGATCAAAAATTCTTATTGCTCACACCGAACTGAGTGTGAATCATAGTTGTAAAGAACCGGTAAATATCAGGTATCTCAGATCGCTGACGCATAAGAAAAACCCATGTATGTCTAGTGAAGTCATCGATGAAAGAAACATAATAGAGATAGCCTTTCCACGAGGGTACGGGAGAGGGTCCCCATATATCAGAATGAACAAGTTGAAAAGGGTGAGTGGTTTCAGAAGTTCTTTTGTGACTAAAGGGTAGGGCAATGTGTTTGGCCAAATGACAACCCTGACAATCAGATAAATATTTAAAAGTGAGAGAACCAAGGGCACCACTGCGAGCTATACTCTGGAGTCGTGATACACTAATATGACCTAAACGTCTGTGCCACAGATCAGCATCAGAGGAAACAATACTGGCAAAGCTAGAAGGAGAGTGATGTGCACGAAGAAAATCTAGATAATATAGACGACCATGACGAGTAGCATGCCCAAACTCCTTACCGGTGAAGGAATCAGTAATAGAACAAGCTAAAGAGTCAAAAGTAATTACAAGACCACTATCGCACAACGCACTAATAGAAATAAGGTTTATTGATAAACGAGGAGCATAGAGAACATATGGTAATGTAAGAGTTGGAGAGTTAATTGTCCTTGAGTGTGTAATAAGAAGTGGTGAGCCATCAACTGTGTGTACAGATAGACACTACAAAAGAGACTCGATTTACCGGCGTATATTCCCCGGCGTTTTACTAGTAGCGCCGGGGTAGGGAGTGAATAGGAATGGGGCGCCAGATGGGAAGGTTATACACCGGCAGTCGCTTTAAACCGCCGGGCAATCTGCGTATTCACCGGCGTTTTATTTAAAAACACCGGTGAAGTGTATTATTCACCGACGTTTTAATAAGAAACGCCAGTGAATATACCGATACATTCACCGACGTGTCTAATTGAAAATCCGGTAAATAAGCTGAGATAAATCCCGCGAACCCTAATCTTTCGCTCACCATTTTCCCAAACCCCAAAAAAAAGGGGGGGGCGCCTTCGTTTTCCCTCCTTCCTCGCTCTACTTCCCGCGCGTTTGCCTCCGCCGCTTCGTCCTCTTCGACAGCCTTCGACCTTTCGTCATCGTCCCTTCTTCCCTTCGTCATTTTCGATTTCCCTCCTCCCTCTCTTTATTTGGAGGTGAATTGGCGATCGGAAACCACCGCTTCGCCCCGCTCTCTCTCTATCTCCTACGCCCCCACGCTCGTCGCCCCGCTCTCTCTCTCTCTCTTCGGTAACATCTCTTGATTTCCCTTATTTTTCAAACTTAGCATGTTTTTTCAGATTATGCATCTTGATTTCCCTTATTTTTCAAACTTAGCATCGTCAAAGATGCTGAAATCATGCATCTGATTGTCATCTTAGCATGTTTTTTTAACCAAAATGGGTTAACTGTGAACTAAGGATGCTAGCTGTATACCAAAATCCTCCAAAATGGGTACAAGAATTGGGCCGAACGCACCTTGTGCTTGTTTCTTTTGGAGCCACAAACATGAATGGTTTAGTTGGGATGAAGAATTAATAGAAAAATATATGCATAAATACTGGAAATTTTCATTTTCTTTTACTGTTAAAGAAGCTAATTTCATGCATCTGATTGTCATCTTGGCATGTTTTTTTAACCAAAATGGGTTCACTGTGATCTAAGGATGCTGTATGTATACCAAAATCGGAGCAAATCTGTACAAGAATTGGGCTGAACAAACCTTGTGGAGGTTTGTTTTGGAGCCACAAACATGAATGGTTTAGTTGGGATGAAGAATTAGTAGAGAAAAATATATGCTTAGATACTGGAAATTTTCATTTTCTTTTACTGTTAAAGAAGCTGATTTCATGCATCTGATTGCCATCTTGACATGTTTTTTTTAACAAAATGGGTTCACTGTGAACTAAGGATGCTGTATGTATACCGAAATCCTCCAAATCTGTACAAGAATTGGGTTGAACAAACCTTGTGGAGGTTTCTTTTGGAGCCACAAACATCATGATTTAGTTGGGATGAAGAATTAATAGAGAAAAATATATGCTTACATACTGGAAATTATCATTTTTCTTTTACTGTTAAAGAAGCTGATTTCATGCATCTGATTGGCATCTTGGCATGTTTCTTACCAAAATCCTCCAAATCTGTACAAGAATTGGGCTGAACAAATCTTGTGCAGGTTTCTTTTGGCGCTACAAACATCAATGATTTAGTTGGGATGAAGAATTATTTTAGAAAAACATATTAGTAGCCATATTAGTTTCTTTTGTTTAGTATTATTATTATTATTATTATTATTATTATTATTATTATTATTATTATTATTATTATTATTATTAATTATTATTATTATTATTATTATTATTATGAGATAAGTAAGTGATTATTAGTAGCCATGAACAGAATAGTTCATGAGTCATCAGATCTTCTTGTTACCGTAGTTACGGCACGACACCCTCATTATTCGTCCGATTCCTCTTCCTCAGCAAATACCCTTTACCATCATCATCTCCTTGAACGGAAAGCCAAATACAGGGGAGACTATAGTCGAATTGATATTACACTCGAACACAGGGTGTGCGATAAAATACCACTAAGGTGGTTGTGATAATTTCCACAAAAGGTAGTTTAGGGTTATGTGAATAGAGTAGATTGTGTTAAGATTTAATTTTTTTTTTGTACATTTTTTGGAACCACAATTTATTTATTTTACAGTTAAAGATTATATCGTTTATTTATTTGCAGCTAGGGATGGTTTTCAAAAAGGTGAAATTTAATATACAAAATGCCTTTTACTGTTATTACTATTTAATATATCAAATTTTAATTTCAGATTGTGTGCTATTGTTATAATGGATAGAAGTTGGATTAGTAAACCATGATTATCCAAGGAGTACCGTGATGGTATTAAAGATTTTATTATCTTTGCCAAACGACATTCCCGTGATCCCAACCTAATCCTTTGTCCATGCCTCCGGTGTACAAATTGTAATTTGAGGACATGTGACGTAGTACATACACACTTGGTTGTCAATGGTTTTCTTCAAGGGTACACAAGGTGGTTTTGTCATGGAGAGGATCATACGTCAGCTCCTGTTCGTCCGGTTGTATTAGAAAATGAAGATGAGCCCTTAGTGAACGAAAACTTAAGCGTTTCCGATGAGATGCATGCTTTGTTGCAAGATGCCATGGGGATTCATAATGTTCCTTTCCACACCAATAACCCAACAACCCAAGTTCACAATGAGTCAACAGAAACATCACACATTGGTGGTGGGGTGGACGAGGAAATGCCTGGCCCCGCCCTTGAAAATAATAAGCAGCAAGAATCCTTCGCTAAGTTACTTGAAGATGCTAGTACTCCGTTGTACCGCGATTGCACCAAATTCTCTAAATTCTCATTCATTGTCAGACTATTTCAGATTAAATGTTTAAACAGGTGGTCTGCTAAGTCCTTCACTATGCTACTTGAATTGTTGATTGAAGCATTTCCTGAAATCTGTATTCCAAACTCAGCCTATAAAATCAAAAAATTCCTAAGTTCTTTTGATCTAGGGTATGAGAAGATAGCAGCATGTCCAAATGACTATATGCTTTTCACGAGAGGTAAGGAAAGTCTAGAGAATTGCGAAGTGTGTGGTTCTTCGAAATGGATAGAAAGACCAAATCAAGACGAGGGAGCCAGTGGATCTACTAAGCGAAGTAGGAAAAAGAAGCCTGCCAAAATACTGCGTTACTTTCCTCTGATTCCTAGGCTACAAAGGTTGTTTATGTCTACGAAAACTTCTTCTGATATGAAATGGCATGCTGAAGGTCGCACTAATGATGGGATTCTTAGACATCCTGCTGATTCTCAATCTTGGAAAAAATTTGATGAAAGATATCCTGATTTTGCGGAAGATCCTCGGAATGTGAGACTTGGACTAGCTAGTGATGGTTTCAACCCTTTCAGGCAAATGAGTAGTACATACAGCATATGGCCGGTTGTGTTAATACCATACAATTTGCCACCTTGGAAATGCATGAAGCAGTCCTCATTTATTTTGTCCATGATAGTTCCTGGACCGAAAGGTCCTGGAAATGATATAGATGTGTACCTACAACCGTTAATAGATGAACTTCAGAAATTGTGGGTGGGTGTTCCAACCTATGATGCTGTGGCTAAAGAAATATTTTCTCTTCGGGCTGTGTTGTCTTGGACAATCAATGATTTTCCAGCATATGCAAATTTATCTGGATATAGTACTAAAGGACGTTATGCATGTCCATATTGTGCTGACCAAACTAGTTCAAGGTGGTTGTACAATGGCAGAAAGTTTTGCTATATGGGTCATATGAGATGGTTGCCTGACACACATATATTTCGGGCAGAGACAGCGACATTTGATGGTACCGACGAGTGGGAACATGCTCCTGGATCTTCTTCTGGTTCAGATATTTTGAGGCGGGTAGATGGTCATCAATTCAAATATGAAAAAGAACTAGAAGTCAGGACAAAGGGCAAGAAAAGGGCAAGGCCGGAGCAAGGTGAGGAGACCGATCTATGTGGCGAAGATGAGGATCAAAACATGACGAGTTTAGGTGCATGGAAGAAGAAGAGTATTTTCTTCAAGTTGCCGTATTGGGAATTCAACTTATTGCGACATAATTTAGATGTGATGCATATCGGAAAAAATATTGGTGAAAATTGTATAGGAACAGTTATGGGAGATGACCGGAAGACAAAGGAAAATCTCAAGAGCTGACTTGATTTGAAGTCAATGGGCATCCGACATGAGTTGCACCCAGAAGAATTACCGAACGGGAAAGTACTCCTACCTCCTGCAATCTATTCAATGTCAAAATCGGAGTTGGAATTATTTTGCAAAGTACTACTGGAACTTAAAGTTCCTGATGGCTATTCTTCTAACATAGCAAGATGTGTTAACTTTAAAGAGAAGAGGCTTCAGGGTCTAAAGTCACACGACTACCACATCCTAATGCAGGATCTCCTTCCTGTGGCCCTAAGGTCTTCAATGTGTGAGCAAGTCACTACTGTCCTGAAAGATCTTTGTAGCATATATAAAGGTATTTGCTCAAGAATGCTTCGTGTTGAAGATATTGACCAATTGGAGCAGCAAGCGGCATTGACACTTAGTAAAATGGAGATGATATTTCCTCCATCGTTCTTTACTATAATGATTCACTTGATAATCCACCTTGCTGGTGAAGCCAGAATCGGCGGTCCTGTTCACTATCGGTGGATGTACCCCATTGAGAGGTAAAAGAATTCATTCATCTTACAAAATTGAATTTTCAAAAGCTCATTTCTTTTAATCCCCTAATCCGCTCTAATTCATTAATTGTACATGTTCAGGTACCTATACCGGCTAAAGGGTTATGTTAAAAATAGAGCATATCCTGAAGGGTCAATAGCTCAGGGATATCTATCAGAGGAGTGTTCACATTTTTTTTTCCAGGTATTTGTCAGGTGGGGAGACATCTTTGAGTAGACCACGTAGAAATCTAGACATTTCCAACCTTGATGGTACTCAATATCTTTTTGATACCGCTGGCACTACTGTTGGTAAAGTTGATGCATTTGAGCTAGATAACTTAACGTGAGAACAGACACATCGATATGTGCTAGACCACCATGCATCAGTGGAACCATTTCGAAAGTAAGTTGCTTTTGAATTTAAATCGAATATAGTGAAAACCGCGGAGTTCGATATTAACTTACTTTTGTTATTCCTTATTTCAATTGTTTGTTTTTTAGCGAATTTGTCAGGGACATCAAACGAAGGGCTAGACCAAGAAGACTACCACCACGTGAACAAAACAAGTTGATGAATGAAAAATTTCATAAGTGGTTTGAATCTCATGTAGGTGAATTACAGTTATGCAAGTTAATCTTGATTATATCTACATTTTCTATGGTGCTGATACGATTTGCGCAAAATTAATAGGTACATTCTTTGGGTCCTGAAGGTGTGTCATCTGAAATACAAGTACTTGCCAAAGGTCCCTATAAGATGGTCAAAAGATACGGAGGATACATATTCAATGGTTTTAGATTTCGTACTAAGGATCGTGAATGTAATTTGAAGTCTCAAAATAGTGGAATGGTAGTGACGTCTAAGACTAGAAGTTATGCTTCCAAATCGGACACGAGGCCTGTAGATGGAGATCTCGACTACTATGGAGTGCTCACGGATATCATTGAGTTGAATTATTTTGGTCATTTCCGTGTTGTCTTATTTCGTGGGGATTGGGCTGAGTTTGATAGGAATTTTGCTAACAACAAGGATAAGTTTGGCTTCACAGTTGTAAACTTCTCAAAATTGATTCACATCGGTACACACATTAGCCATGAGCCATTTGTGTTTCCATCCCAAGTGCAACAAGTGTTCTACATTGAAGATCCAACCCTGCCAAAATCGTATGTGGCTCTCGCTATGCAACCAAGAGATGTATTCCAACTGGGCGATACTTCAGAAGATGAAGACGGTGAAGTCATGAACAGTTACATTGCTTCTGAGTTTCCTATGTTTGATGTAAACACAACCGACGGTGGAATTTGCGGGACTTGGCTCCGCAAGGATGGAGAAGAGGGCGATGTATTGGAAGATGTCGTATTGTAGTTGACTTGATTTTCAATCTCAATATTATATGTCTGTAATTTTCGTGTCTTAAATCTTGTTGTAATATTATGTCTGTAATTTCAAATCTCATTTTTTTGTTGTAATATTTTGTCGTATTGTAGTTGACTTGATTCAATAACTATCATTGTAATTTAATTTGTTACAAATCTCATTTTTTTAATTTTTTAATAATTATGTTGGTTTGTTAATCCTACTAAAGTACAAATTTTATGATAGTTATTATAAACATGTTATTAATTAAATTTGCATTTCTAAGGAAGTTATTGAATCCTTGACAGGTACAACATGCCGAGGCGTGGAAGGAGGATAAATATAAATGATGGTAACGAGAGCCATGGGGATGAGCAGCCACTACATAATAGTGGCAGTCAAACAGATGAGGGTGAGGGTAGCACGCCGCCCACTGTCAAAAAACATCGTGGGCGAACTAAGATGACGAATATTTGGAAACTTAAGAATGACGAAAGGATTGTGGTGGAGGTAAACGGTGTCGGGCAACCGGTTGGCGATAACGCCAGCAAATTTTCTTCCTTTATTGGGGTTATAGCAAGGAACCCACGGATAGTTCCTTTGTCATACGAGAGTTGGCCGAAGGTGCCAACCACGACAAAGGCCACTGCAATTACGACAATCAAGGTATTTTCCATCTAAAATAAATAATTGGTAGGCGCAAATATATTATTGAAATATGTATTTTTAGTGATGGGTAATAAATTTTGCAGCAATACTTCTCGTTCGCCGACTCCCTTATGCCTTGGGTTGAAAAGTCACTCTCCAAAAAGTGGAGGGACTACAAGAGTGACTTGAAGGCTAGGTATTTTGACAAAGACCTTTCAGAGGCAGAGAATGCAAGGGATGTGCCAGAAAATGTGGAGCCTTCAGATTGGCAATTCCTTGTGCACTACTGGAGTTCGGCGATCGGTCAGGTATTTACATTAAAGGCACAAAAATCTAATGAGTATGTGGTTGTATGGCTACTCTAATGAATTTTTTTGCTACCTTCATTGTGGCATGTACAGAAAAGGGCGGAGGTGGGTGTTGCTAGTCGGTCAAAGCAGCTAGTGTTGCACACCGCTGGTACACAGAGCTTTGCTCTGGTTCAGGAAGAATTGGTAGGCACAATCGTATTGAACATTTTTTACTTACAGTTATTTGTTTATAACCATTTCATCTTACTAATATATAGGAAGAAGATTTGGGGGGTCCTACGGAGTTTGGCGACATTGACTTTTTCGATGCCACCCACAAATCGAAGGATGGGACGTATGCGAGCCCTGAGGCAGCACGGATTCTAGTAATTTGTGAACTAATATCTAATGAGTAGTCGAAATCTCATCTGCTTTTAACTCTAATTGTTATGTCCTTTTACAGACTAACGCTCGGAGAAGGTATGATGAAATCTCTTCCGCTTCAGATTCTGACCCTACGGCGGCACCCACAGATTTCCGTACCCGGCAGAGAGTTGCCTTGACCGAGGTTAGGGAAAAGGAGAGGCATGGACGTGTCCGTGGTATGGGGCTTGGACCAACCCCCTCGCGGCTATTCGGACGGAGTGAATCTAGTTCAAGTGCCAATCGGGACGAGGAGATGACTTCATTAAAGGCACAAGTTGCACTCCTACAAGAACAAATGGCCTATTTAATAGGGCAGCAATCCCAAGTCCCACCCTCGGTAAGTCTTTAAATTGGTATTTTTAAAGAGATTATGGTCTTGAATGCATGAAAGACACGTATTAGTGTTTGTGAGTCTGCATTGTGGCTGTCGTCTATAAGCATTTCGTCTATGTTTCTTAAGTGGGCTGTGATTAGAAAGAAAGGGCTGGAGTGGAGATCTGGAAACCCAAATAGAGACATCTCGTTTATTATAATCTATACTTATTGTTGGACCAACCCCCTCTTGTTGTTGTTGATGATGTCTCTTTGTGTGCGTGTGTTGAAGAGAATGAAGGGATGAGAGAGAGTTGAGGAAAATGCCGCTATGTTAGCCTGGTGTATCCTCATTCTCTACTATTCCTCTTTCTGGCTCCATATATGGCTTCTATATTAAATTGGTTTCCTTCCACGATGACAGTCCGTAATACTACACTTGATATGAGCTCTGTTCATAGCTGCACCCTATTGCATACTCACAAACAACTAATACGTGTCGTTCATGCATTGTATGACCAACCCCACTTTGGCACATAACATGCTTAGATGACATTGTATGATCTGCAAACAAGGTTTGTTCAGCTGTGTTATTGTACTGATTTGGATGATTTTGGTATGCATACAGCATCCTTAGTTGACAGTGAACCCATTTTGGTTAAAAAATCATGCCAAAGATGGCAATCAGATGCATGAAATCAGCTTCTTTAACAGTATCTGAAAATGAAAATTTCCATTATCTGAGCATATATGTTTCTCTACTAATTCTTCAGCCCAACTAAATCATTCATGTTTCTGGCTCCAAAAGAAACCTGCACAAGGTTTGTTCTTCCCAATTCTTGTACAGAGTTTACAAATTATGTATGTTTTTAGATCCAGGATCACAAATTTTGAGGGCGAACTGTGATTGGATTGTTTAGTGACTGTGAACAATTGTTCTTAATTGGGCTGTGATTAGAAAGAGACGAGTTGGAGTGGAGATCTGGAAACCCATATAGAGACATCTTGTTCATAATAATTTATTATTATTGTTGTTCTTGTCGCTCTTGCTGTTGCTGCTGATGTCTCTATGTGTTCGTGTGCTGAAGGGAAAGAAGGGATGAGAGAGAGATGAGGAAAATGCCGCTATGTTAGCCTGGTGTATCCTCATTCTCTACCATTCCTCTTTCTGGCTTCTATATTTGGTTTCCTTCCACAATGACAATTCCTTAAAACTACACTTGATATGAGCCCTATTCGTATTTTTCTTCAATGAAGAATTGATCTATGACTACAATCTCCATTCAAAGCCCAATCAAAATTTGTTTTGGAGCCACAAACATCAATGAAGAATTAATAGAGAAACATAAATGATTATATGCTGGAAATTTTCATTTTCTTTTACTGTTAAAGAAGCTTATTTCATGCATCTGATTGTCTTCTTGGCACATTTTTTTGACCAAAATGGGTTCACTGAGAACTGAGAATGCTAGCTGTATGCCAAAATCCTCCGGATATGTACAACAATTGGGTTTTAGATTTAGTTGGGCTAAAGAATTAGTAGAGCAACATATATGCTCAGATAATGGATATTTTCATTTTCAGATACTGTTAAAGAACCTGATTGCCATCTTTGGCATGATTTTTTAACAAAAAATGGGTTCACTTCCAAACTAAGTATGCTGCTAGCATCCTCATCTTCTTTTACTGTTAATGAAGCTTATTTCATGCATCTGATTGTTATCTTGGCATGTTTTTTTGACCAAAATGGGTTCACTGTGAACTGAGGATGCTATAGCTGTATGCCAAAATCCTCCGGATATGTACAACAATTGGGTTTTAGATTTAGTTGGGCTAAAGAATTAGTAGAGCAACATATATGCTCAGATAATGGAAATTTTCATTTTCAGATACTGTTAAAGAACCTGATTGCCATCTTTGGCATGATTTTTTAACAAAAAATGGGTTCACTTCCAAACTAAGTATGCTGCTAGCATCCTCATCTTCTTTTACTGTTAATGAAGCTTATTTCATGCATCTGATTGTCATCTTGGCATGTTTTTTTGACCAAAATGGGTTCACTGAGAACTGAGGATGCTAGCTGTATGCCAAAATCCTCCGGATATGTACAACAATTGGGTTTTAGATTTAGTTGGGCTAAAGAATTAGTAGAGCAACATATATGCTCAGATAATGGAAATTTTCATTTTCAGATACTGTTAAAGAACCTGATTGCCATCGTTGGCATGATTTTTTAACAAAAAATGGGTTCACTTCCAAACTAAGTATGCTGCTAGCATCCTCATCTTCTTTTACTGTTAATGAAGCTTATTTCATGCATCTGATTGTCATCTTGGCATGTTTTTTTGACCAAAATGGGTTCACTGTGAACTGAGGATGCTGTAGCTGTATGCCAAAATCCTCCGGATATGTACAACAATTGGGTTTTAGATTTAGTTGGGCTAAAGAATTAGTAGAGCAACATATATGCTCAGATAATGGAAATTTTCATTTTCAGATACTGTTAAAGAACCTGATTGCCATCTTTGGCATGATTTTTTAACAAAAAAATGGGTTCACTTCCAAACTAAGTATGCTGCTAGCATCCTTATCTTCTTTTACTGTTAATGAAGCTTATTTCATGCATCTGATTGTCATCTTGGCATGTTTTTTTGACCAAAATGGGTTCACTGAGAACTGAGGATGCTAGCTGTATGCCAAAATCCTCCGGATATGTACAACAATTGGGTTTTAGATTTAGTTGGGCTAAAGAATTAGTAGAGCAACATATATGCTCAGATAATGGAAATTTTCATTTTCAGATACTGTTAAAGAACCTGATTGCCATCTTTGGCATGATTTTTTAACAAAAAATGGGTTCACTTCCAAACTAAGTATGCTGCTAGCATCCTCATCTTCTTTTACTGTTAATGAAGCTTATTTCATGCATCTGATTGTCATCTTGGCATGTTTTTTTGACCAAAATGGGTTCACTGAGAACTGAGGATGCTATA
Source organism: Hemerocallis citrina (assembly GCA_017893485.1). Taxonomy (NCBI): domain Eukaryota; kingdom Viridiplantae; phylum Streptophyta; class Magnoliopsida; order Asparagales; family Asphodelaceae; genus Hemerocallis; species Hemerocallis citrina. The sequence continues at coordinate 28,697,240 of CM030362.1, read as the reverse complement.
GCTGTATGCCAGAATCCTCCGGATATGTACAACAATTAGGTTTTAGATTTAGTTGGGCTAAAGAATTAGTAAAGCAACATATATGCTCAGATAATGAAAATTTTCATTTTCAGATACTGTTAAAGAACCTGATTGCCATCTTTGGCATGAGTTTTTAACAAAAAATGGGTACACTTCCAAACTAAGTATGCTGCTAGCATCCTCATCTTCTTTTACTGTTAATGAAGCTTATTTCATGCATCTGATTGTCATCTTTGCATGTTTTTTTGACCAAAATGGGTTCACTGTGAACTGAGGATGCTAGCTGTACGTATGCCAAAATCCCCCGGATATGTACAAGAATTGGGCTGAACAAACCTTGTGGGGATTTCTTTTGGAGCCACTAACATCAATAATTTAGTTGGGATGAAGAATTAATAGAGAAACATATATGCTTAGATGCCGCTATGTTATCATTTTTCTTTTACTGTTAAAGAAGCTGAATTCATGCATCTGAAGATTTAAGATCCAGGATGGCAAATTTTGATTGGGCTGTGATTGGATTGTTTAGTGGCTGTTGTCTATGTTCTTAATTGGGCTGTGATTAGAAAGAAAGGGCTCGAGTGGAGATCTGAAAACCCATATAGACACATCTTGTTCTTAATAATTTATTATTATTGTTGTTCTTGTCGCTCTTGCTGTTGTTGCTGATGTCTCTTTGTGTTCGTGTGCTGAAGGGAAACAAGGGATGAGAAAGAGATGAGGAAAATGCCGCTATGTTAGCCTGGTGTATCCAAAGTCTCTAGCATTCCTCTTTCTGTTTCCATTTCTGGCTTCTATATTTGGTTTCCTTCCACGATGACAGTTCCCTAAAAATACACTTGATATGAGCCCTATCTTATTTTTCTTATTTTTCTTATATTTGGTTTCTTTCCACGATGACAGTTTCATGGATTGTCTGAACAATCCATGAAATACATGCTTAGATACTGAATTTTCATTTGTTTTACTGTTTTAGATAGTGGATATTCCCAATCAGAGAAGAATATAAAGGTTTCAAGTTAGATACTGAATTTTCATTTGTTTTGTTGTTTTAGATATATTTAAAAACAAAATTAAGTACTAGATTTTTAGCATTGCAATGTAATTATTTTACCTCTCTATATATCATTAACAATTCCATTTGCAATTGGCACATTGATCTTATAATTTAAGATACAGGTAGATCTTTTTGCAAGTTCAAAAAATATGTATATTCTGTATTGTGGTCTACTGTTGAATTAAATTATTGTTTTTTTTTCACAGAGCGGTCGCCCAGATGAAGGAAATTCTGATGATCAGAACTGAAGCTACTCGAGGGGTATGAATCTGTGGTCGGCCTAGTATGGTTGTTGTTCTTATGTCCTCCTTGCTGTTGTTATGTCAGACTGTTTTTTTTATGAGAGTTATGTCAGACTGTTAATTTGGGATATTTGGGATATTTGTCAGACTGGTTTGTTGGGATATTTGGGATGTTCGTCACTATATTAATTTGTTAATTATGACACTGTTAATTTTGCGGTGAATTTGGACGTTGATATGACACGTGTGAAACTTTATTATCTTTAATTATTCTTGTGTTTGGTTGTGATTTGCACATTAATATGCAATGAAATTGGTTGAATCAGTTGTGAATTAGTTTACAGGTTTTGTAAATGAAACTGTGAATTGAAATCGAACGGAAAATCGGAGCACAAAAAAAACGAGCATAGATAGACCGGTGTTTTATAAAACGCCGGTCTATCTAATGAATTAGTTGCAGTGTGCGATAGAGAGGCGTTCCCACACACGCCGGTGTATGCCGCTAGCTGTAACGGCACCAAGGAACACCGGCGTTTTATAAAACGCCGGTGAACCTAACTACACCGGCATTTTTTGGTCAGGCCGGTGCTTGTAAGTAGGGAAAACTGGGCACTCATAAACGCACATACACCGGCGGTGTACGACCGCCGGTATACTTTCATTCTACACTGGCGTTTATAGAAACGCCGGTGAATGGATAAATACCGGCGGTTTATGGCCGCCGGTGAATGTATATTGGGGTAAAAGAATGGCACTCAGAGACCCCCATACACCGGCGTTCTCTGACCGCCGGTGTAGTTGTAATATTTACCGGCGTCCAGTAAAACCGCCGGTGTAGACCCCTACCTTTCCGCGACGCTCGCTTCGGCGGCATTTGGACCGGCGCTATTATAAACGCCGGTGAAGGTTTCACCGGCGTAAAAAAATGCCGACAAAGACGTAAAAAAACGCCGGTAAATGGAGTCTGTTTTGTAGTGAGAGAGTGAGAGGGAAGTGTTGTGCAGGTGGTGAACAGTGTCTGATTACCAGTGAGATGATGTGATGCACCAGAATCTAAAATCCAGAACGAATTAATACCGAGAGTGGCAGAGAGTGTAGGAGCGGAGGAGCCAGCATTGATAGACTGACCTATGAGCTGTAGTTCCAGCTGAGTGAGGCGTTGCTACAGATTAGCCCAATCAGCAGGAAACGGCAAGGCTAGAGTGACGGGCATGGCCGAGGATGTGAGGGAAGAAGCACTGCGAGGAGAAATGAGACTAGCGCTGCTGTGACTGAGAGCACAATGTGGAGGGAGATGCTGCTGGTGTCTGGATCGGGGTAGGGAGCAAGACGGTGCTACTGGTGGAGGAAGTAGAGGTGGGGTAGGGTGAGGGATGATACTGGGAGAAGGTAGAAGGCCAGAGATAGACTGAAGGTGCGGCTACTATTTGAATCTGGAGGAGTAACGAGAGGCGGTTGCAACAAGGAAGTCGGTGGAAGCGGAAACATGTAGGAGAGATTGAGAGGTGGTACACTTCATCTTATAAACGGTAATTCTACTATAATAGAATAACGGGATGAAAATCTAGGGTAACGAACCACGAACACGGAATCACGCAAGTACGTGCAAGCTACATGCAAACGACAAAACACAGCAACACAAAACAGCAATCACTCCAAACAAGAACAGTGAACCACAACTCCTTCACACAAACAGCATACACCAAACAAAAAAAAACCAAATCTTCTATCTACAAAACAGCAAACACCATCCCCTACTCAAACCCAAACAGCCGATCAATCTCCCCTTCTCAAATAAGTTGACGGAGGGAGAGAGGGACAGCAGAGGGGATTAAGGTCGACGAGGTCGGCGGACGGCATGACGGTGAAGCACAGCGGTGCTGTGCTGGCGGGGGGTTTGGCTGTCACTGATGTCGAGGATAGAGAAAGAGGGGTTTCAGGGTGTCTGCTGGCGGTGCCGACAGGAAGGCGGCTAGGGATCTGGATGGCGGCTAGAGTTTGAGGTGGGTTTCGGGATCTGGATCTGGACTGTAATGGTTTCGACGATGACGGAGAGGGAGTTGGATCTAGGTTTTTCGACGAAGGAGAGAGGGCGGATTGGTGCTTCGGGATCTTGCCAGATGCTTGATCTGAATTGCAATGGTTTCGACAAAGAAGATGACGAAGCTGGATCTTGCCAGATGCTGGATCTGGACTGCATGGATCTTGCCAGATGCGGGATCTTGGAAGATGCTGGATCTGGGGTTTTCGACGAAGAAGATGACGATGATGCTGGCTTTTTTTTGGAAAAGGAACCCTAATTTTTTGTAGGGAATTTTTGGAGCTCTGATACCATGTTAAGATAAATCAGATAGATGAAAACAATACTGAATATTGAATTGAATTAACCAAGTACAATACCACCTATATATAGGAGGAGAACAAATATCAAAATAACTCTACAACCAATATGGGACTATAATAATATCTAACACCCATACTTGGTGACTCAGCTCATGAATGCATTTCCTGTCTTCTGCTTGCTGTGCTTCTAAGTGGTTTACTCTCCACTTCTGGGCATCCAACTCCCTTCGAAGAGAAGTAACAATACCACCTTGGTCATCTTGAATGGGTTCTTCATCTTAGGATTCTTCTGGGGAATCTGGTGGAGGTGGAGTAATCTCCCTGGACTCGGGTAGTTCTTCTTCTATTTTTACTGGGTCTTCCTCTTCCTCTTATGGGTCTTCTTCTTCCTCTATTGGCTCTTCCACTTCTTCGAAAGGAACGAACCATTCTCCCTCATTCTCAGGGTCATGATGATTGGCCATCTTATAGAGAAATGAGGAGAAACATCAGCATATAGAGCAACACAAATATAAACTACTTACATTTAAATCTCTATAAGCTGAACTCACACTCTAATGTCCACCTTAATGTGTTATCCATGTAAATTTGTACTAATTATTGAAGTGTGGCTCTGATACCATTCTATAACTCCCCAAATACCAAAATACAGCAATTCGTAGCTCAACAGGATCTACACTTCACTTCGTACAATTTTATACGGAATTTTGAAACTTTTATTACAACATTGTTCTTTTACATCAATAACGCAGCGGAAAATAAATGAAGTACAACATGATCAATATACAATTTTACCAACTTGAGCATGTAAGTAATCCTCAGCATCAATTCATCTTTATATCTCCTTGTAAGTTCCAAGTCATGCATATGAATCTGTGGGAATGTCAGTTGCTTACAACCGACGTAATGTTACAAACAGCGATCCTCTCTATGTTGCATTATAACGAAATCTGTTACTTTAACAAAAACAAACTTGAATGCATATAAAAGTGTAAAGAGTGAGTAACCTAAATATGTCAGTGTGTGATATGACTTAATGCCTAATGCAGATGTTATACTATAATGACACTAATGCGTACTTGTTCGGATTCTATGCATCTCATACTACATAGATCCAAGGGCAAGCACCTACGTACTCCACATTATAAGGTTAGATCCCTTGCCATGCAGCCTACTACGATGACTACTACAAGATTTACACACCTTGCAAGTATTGGCTCTCACCCTTGGAATACTGGAGACCAATCTCTTTTCGTGGATCATTCTGTGGCCCTTACGTCCATCGTCCCGGAATACTGGGGATCGTCTCACTCCGCAGGTCATTCTGGAGCCCTCATTTTACAAGCATCCCATAAGCATCGCTCTCGTCCCGGAATACTAGAGATCGTTCCTACTCTGTGGATCATTCTGTGGCCCTTACGTCCATCGTCCCGGAATACTGGGGACCGTATCTTTCCAAGGATCATTTGGAGTCCATAACTCACGTTTGTACTCGTTTTGTCATATCACCAACTAGTATCTGTCCTTAAGTTTAAGTTATAATTATTAAGAACTAGAATCTAGCTTACCCACTGGTCTTAAACTAAACACCGAGACAGTCAACCCAACTGGTTACTTCCCACAATTCAATTATTCATTTTCATTTCTTTGCCGGTACCTAGGTCTCACTAAGCCTCTAAAATCAATATCTTTTCATGTTCAACAACTTGGGGTACTCATCCCCTTATAATTCATATTCTCAATTTTCATGTATTCATATTTTATTCAAATTCTTTTATTCATTCTTATTCATTCATCAATAAGTACAATATCAACCTATTCACTTTCACAATACATTTTTAATATTCATCAAAACTTTCTCTATACAAGTTAATTAAGATTAAGACATAATCTCTTTAAAATTCGTCTTTGAAAATTTATCTCATCGCCTTCCTTTGATTTATTTTGAACTAATCTTAACATCTTTAATCCTATACATATTTATTTTTCTTAAGTTCACATCTCATCTAAGCATGAATATGATCTTTACTTTCCCAAAATATAACTTAAAACAGCGAGAATATATTTTCAATCAATTCGTTTAAGTATCATTTGTAAAAACAGTAAATTCAAAGTTAGAAAACTGCATTTCATGCTATTTGTAAAAATCATAGAATATTATATACTTCACGAAACTTAACGTTCTTTATATCAAACTGAAGGTATACAAGTCTACTTTAATTTTGTAATTATAAGTTTTCTCAAAATTGTAACCCTCATTCTCGTAAATATGTATTTTCTGAATATTTTCTGTATTTTGATATTATAAATTGATTATATGTTAAAATTGTTTTGGATTTTATATTAAAGTGTTTTTCTAATCGAAAATTTATTCATTTCGAATAACGATGTGTTTTGATCTTATTTTCTAGATCTTATTGATCAACTATTTGTATTTGGGTCCAAATTATATATATATTTATTGGGTCATTTTAATAAATTGTTAAACCCGAATAATTATTTTATTGTATGATTTTATTATTTTTATAATTATAACTATTAATTGTTATTCCTTATTTAATCAAAGTACATTTAACGAATTATTTTGTTTTCGTACTTGATCTGATTTTCGTGGTGAATTCTAATTTAATTTCAAGCCAACTTATATTGTTTTCATTTGTATTATTTATCTATTTATTTGGATTTCAATTTTTGTTCACGAAGTTCTTTGTTCATTTGATTGAGCTTTTAGTATTGATCCTATTGTTTTCTTAGTTGATTGTGGGTATTTTTATTTGTACCCTATTGTTTGGATCCACCCCTTATTGAACCCTAAAATCCAATTTGATTTGTTCTTGACCCAAAACCGCTATTATTGAACCTTAATTATACCCTATAAATACAATTCTAATGCAAACCCTAATTTTTGCACACAAATCGAAACCTTAGCCGTCTACTCTCTCTCCTGCCCTCTCTCTCCTCCCATTCTCTCTCTCCCCCTGTGTTTTTCCTGCCAAAACCCCAACCCCCCTTCGACGCCAGCACAGCCGCCCGACCACTCCCCGACCTCCTTATCTCTGTCCTTGACATTAACAGAGCACCCAAAACCTGACCTTCCTCTTTCCCCTGTGTGCCTCCACCGTCGACGTCGACCTTGCCCCTGGTCTCTAGCATCACCACCGCTGGCCTTGCCATTGTGGTTTCTACAGTCTCTGTGTTGCTGTTGTGGCTTTGTTTCTTTATGTGCTGTGTTGATTTGACTCTTTATTGCACGTATATTGCACGTATTATTGGTGGGTTGAACTAGTTCGTGGGTTCGTTGCTTCGGAATCCTTATCCCATTATTCTTGGTATTCAAATTCGCCGTTTATCAGGCAAGTCACCATCTCCTTGAATTGTACATTGTATCAAATTCAAGTTTCATTGAAATTCTTGCAAGTAGATCCTATTCGTTATCATATTGCTATATTGATTATCTTCGTTGGGTCTATTGAGGGTTTACACAAGCTAACCCCAATATTCTTGACATCATGCTACTTTGACTCTAAAGTTTGGATCTTTCAAGGGTGCATATAAAATTGACAATAGAGTTGTTCATATAATTGTCACACAAATAAATTATTGTAGAGACAATTGATAGGTTGTATATAGTTCGATCGTTTGATGATTGATTGATGTTAGAATTGTATATGTATGTATTCTAATTTTTATTTATCTTGTTTTGAAACTCATCATGCTGATTATACAAATTATTGACTAAAGAACCGATACCCATCATGTTTAATTAATTTATTTTCATGGAAAAATACCCTAAAAACTGTATCTTGTTTTCTGACTGTATATTGATTTCTGTTTTCGACCCAGTATTTGACCTCAAATTAAATTACTTTCTGAAAAAGAATTGTAGCCCTATCTTTCTAGTTTCCAGAACATTTTGAATTTTTGAATTTCGAGTTTTGTAGCAAAAGTTATGCCCGTTTTACTACAGCTGTGTTTTTGCTTTCAGATTTTCAGATTCTCGTACCTTTCATGTTTAAACAGTAAAAAGACTGATCGCATGATAAAATTTTGCTCTGAAAATTTGTAGATTATTTCTTAACATGTTTAGGAGTCTAAAAAATATTTTTACTGATTTTAATAATGATTTTTTGCTAATTCTAAAATTAAATTAACAAGATGTCGAATTTCTGCCTAAACATAAAACCTGTAAAGAACCATGTGTTTGACCTAGATAATGTTGTCGGAATTTGAACTTTAAATATGTGTTGGAACCATGTGGAAGTCTAGTTTCCAGATTTTCTGACGAATTCAACTTTCGATTTCTGAGTCAGTGGGAAACTGTATTTTTGTACAGACTGTGCTTACTGTCCAGAATTTTAGATTCCACTTTTTAATAGATTAATTATTCCTATGTGGTACTATTGCATGAATTAATGAATGTATGTTGCATTTCATGTTTCCAATGTGTTATTGTCATTATTCTAACCGTCCTATCCTTGCTATCATCCTATTGTCCCCTATTGATACTATAGTTCACCAAAATGTCCATTAATTACATATTGTATTGTTGTATTGATAAATAATTAATAAGTCGGGGTTAAAGAGAGAATTGAGTAGTGAACAAAGTAGTGACTGTACTTGGAGGAGGGGCCCGTATTTCCCTAACTACCGTTCTGGCGACCGTTTTATCATGTGATTATGGTTATGGCCGTAACCCAATCTATCGTGTACCGTATCGTTGCCGATGACCGTATCATATACCGAAAGGTGAATAGTGTTTACCATTACCGTTGCCAAGTACATGATCTACCGAGTACACCACTTGAGTCTAAACAAAATTGATTGTATGCATCGAACCTGTAGTATGGGATGCATTAGTACATGCATTAGTTAGGATTAAAATGAATAATAGACATAAGGATTGACACATCACCGACATTACATATTGTTCATCATTGTTCCTATTTGTATCCAATATTGTCTAAGTGTTATTGATATTAACCGTTGATTACCGTTACTAAATATTGAATCATTGTTACACCATTGCATTGATTATCATGTTATTGATTATTATTATCGTGCCATGTTATTGATTACTATTGATCCATTGATTCATTGTTATACCGTTATTCCATTGTTCCCTGCTTTCTCTACTTGCTGTCCATGACTTGCTCTAAGGACAATTTTTCTCTTCTTTTTAGATGAAGTGTATACAGATAATGAAGGAGAATTGCCTGCTGGAATTGGAGAAAAAATATTCTGAAGACTACTGCTTTCTAATTGCTTATTGCTTTAATTAACTTAATGTATTGAGACTTATTATTATTTTGGATTGGATTATTATTTTTTTGGGCTTATGTCCCGAATTTTATTGTTGTTTTCAGACGTTGGATTATTATTATTATATTTGGATATTTTTATTGCTACATTCCAAGTACTTTTGTTCATGAGATTATTATTATTGCATGCGCATTTATTCTGTATTGATTATATTGTTGAATTAATCGAATAAACAGTTTATGGGTGACGTTAGTCATTCGCTGGACCAATGTTACGTGCTCGTATTCCATATTTTTGGGAAGCGGGCCGTGACAAAAATATAGTATCTATAACCCTGAATTCTTTAAAATATACAGTGGGGTCGAAATACTGAAATACTGCCATTGTACAGTCTTGTAAAATTCATATAAAATCCAATTCTTTGTGAAATTTTGATTTCTTAGACTTTACAGAAAGGTTAACCAGTCTACAATTTCTTAGTTCTGACTTTTCTGAAATTATTTTATTTACAATGCTGAATTGAACAAAAACCGAAAGGTGTGTAAATTTTCAGCAACCAGCCAACTACTAATCAGTTTTGAGTTTAGATTCTATTAAAATAGTAAATGACCTCCAAATCTTATGAAATTTTAAAGGGATGTTCCTGACACATACAAGATGCTTCCCAAAAAGTTTTAGTTTTAGATTCCAACTATTTTATTAGATACGATTTTCTGATGTGCAAACAAAATTCAAAATAGTAACTTTTCTTGACATAAATTAGTAACTTTGTGCACAAACTTATATCCATATCATTTAATCTAATCATAATGTACTACAATGCAATCAAACAACATCAATCAACTTATTTTCATGACAATCTTTCAATTAGCATGCATTTTCATTCTAAATGTCATCATTACAATTTAATCACTACTCATATGCATATCAATTTTATATATCAATTTATCTGCACATGCATGATACTATAATTTAGAAAGTTCAAGAAGACACCCACCTCAAAGAAGATTCTATTGTAGAAGAAGACTCCTAGAAGTTGCTCCTAGCTCCAAGAATGAGACTCCATTCTCCTCCTAATAAGCTCTCCTTCCAAGCAAGAACTCAACAACTCTCTCTCTTTCTTTTCCTCTTTGATGCAAGATTATGAAGAAAAATGGGTGGTATTTATAGGGTTTGGAAAGACTCTTTTACTACTCAAATTAAGTATTCAATTTCATAACCTACATAACCCCCTTCACCAATTGCCCACTCCCCATAATTACACAAACTCACAATCCTTCCTATTCTTATGCATGGCTAACTCTTCTTGTGACTTTTGGGTTGCACTACGTGCACGTGCAACCCACAAGCACACACTCTCATTTGTTAGTTGTTATTTATTTGATTATACATGTTGTTTACATGACAAGTGTACAACTAATTATATGATTTTTCTTAGTAGGCTTCCTCTTGTGGGCTTGGCTGATTTTTTTTAATTTAATTTATTTTAATGGGCTTAGAGTCTTCTATTATGCCTATGGGTTTAATAGGCAACAAAAATAAATAAAAGGAAATTATGCATAGATTTAAATAAATTTTAGAATGAAAACAATGAGATGAAATTGCATGTGCGTTGTACGTGTAAAAAATATATTTTTATTTAAAAATTCAACACGGGATGTTACATTTTTTCCACTGGGTTTCCCTTCGAAATATTTTTAATGAGACACTGTAAGTCGCACTCACTTAGATTTATAAAGAATAGGATTCCTGAAGAGTCATATTTCTGAAGAATTGAATTGTACTCTTTTCTTTCGCTAATGATTATTCCCAAATGTGGGGTTTTCTTAGAAATTTTTTTAATGAGGCAATGTTTTAAAAGTGGGCATCGAAGTGGGAAGTGTTGTGAAACTTTGACCACCTATAGGTTGATGCCCAACTATTAAGGTGGCGGCACAAGCTCACCCATTCAGATGGTGGCCCAACCAAACTAACCAAACCCTAATTCCTCCTCTATCTATATGTTATAAATAAAGAAAACTACAATATTTGATTCAGCTACTCCTCTTTATCTATTTTTGTAACAAAGACAATAGTTTTAACTTATTTTGAAAAAGGATATCCCTGAGGAAATCAATAAACAAATAAAGATAAATTTAAATTTAGGAAGAAAAAAAACTTGTTACAACCCCTAAGTTAGCTTCTCAACACAGTAAACTTTTTCCCCTCTTTGTTTATAAACAGTGAGAGTAAGGAAGGAAGATATGAGAGGAACTTATGGTAATGTGAGGACATGCTGATTATGATGTGCAAACAGATTAGGAACTTTGTGTTGTCAGGTTTTTTTGGATGATGATTTTTGGGGTATTGCGGCCATTGTTTCATGTCTGGCGATTGTCCTTCAATCATTTTTCATGTGGTTTCGGATGGTTTTGAGTTTGATGTTGGTGTAACAATCTTTTGCTGGCAAGATGGCTGTATATTTTAGCATACATTGGTTGTATCGATGTGATATTCATTGAATGTTGTCTTTTTATTGATTCAGTAAATTTTCATTTGCATTGTGGACTTTATACCTCCTGAATCGGTCTACGGGCTGTTAAGTTTGACTTGGTTGCTCACTCTTTTTGGGCACATTGTTTACCAGTCTCGATTAGGGTAGGCTATGAGCTGATCGTGCTTGGGCTACGGCGTGTTTGGGAGGTTGCTGCCTGTGTTTGCTGCTTCTTTGTTTGGCTGCGTTATTGGGTTGTTGCTCTTTGTTGAAGCTTTTATATGATGCTGTATTTGTATTAGTTATGTTCTCTTCTTAGATTTCCTTGTATTGTTTAGTTTACTTTGAATTCACTTCTGGGCTTGTAATTGTGTTTCAATTGTTTTGCTTTTGCTTATGCCTAGGGCGCATCTTGCGCTTCCAACGAAGCTGATGGTTGTAATTGCTTTTTATTAATGTTACCATCTTAAATAATAATTGTTAGATATTGTAATATATATTTGTCCCATATCGAGTTATGTATCAGTTTAGTATTTAGTTTCCTCCGATATAAGGAGACATTATACTTAGTTATTTCTCAATCCAATAATTCAATAATCTTTTCAAAATCTCTCTGTTAACCTTAACATGGTATCAGAGCCTTAATGCTAAGTTTCTTTCTTCCTCACTAATCCCTAACCGCAAACCTCGCTCCAACCCCATACCTCCTTCTTCTGACCATCACAGTGTTCCTGATCGTTGTCCCCATTTCTGTACCCGCTGTCAGCGGAATGGTCATCTTCATCACGAGTGTTTCATCCTGCACCCACAGCTTTTAGTGCAGGCACAGCAACGCAGGAAACAACATGGTTTACCACCTCTCATTATTCATTCTCTTACAACAGTTGTTACTCCACCTATGCCATCTTCTGCTCCTTATGATATTTCTCAACAATGCCTCGCTCAGCTGGACATTCAGCACACAGGTAAGTCCATCAATACTTGCTCCTCTACCTATATTTTTTCTGTCACTCTTAGTATGAATTCTTCATGACTTTTAGATTCTTGTGTCTCACATCATCTTACTAGAAATTATACACGATTCACCACTAGCACTCCTCTTACCTAGGGTTGGCAAACGGTTGGAACTTGAGCAGGGCGGGTTCGGGTCGGGTCGGAATGTTAACTAGGCCGGGCCGGGCTGGGTTGGTTTTGCAAAATGTCGACCCGCCTAACCCGTGAAGCCATTCGGGTCCAACTCGGGTCGGGTCGGGTCGGGTCACGAGTTGGCCCAGCTATTAAAATATTTTTTAAATTTTTTTTAACTTCAAAAAATAAAAACTTGTATATTTTATATTAAATGGGTGTGAACAACAAAATTAATTGCTCACTAGCTAGTTATAGCCCACTACTAAATTAGCCCACCCCGCCCTAGCTATTTATAACCAACTCTATCTTCTCATTTCTCTCATCTCACCAATGTGGGACTAAATATATTTGGATTTTAAACTTTGAAAATTTTTTGTCCCACATTGGTGAGATGAGAGATGTGAGGATGCGGAGTTGGCTATAAATAGCTAGGGTGGGGGTTGTCTAATTGAGTAGTGGGCAGCAGTCAATTAATTTTGATGTCCACCCTCATTTTTTAAAATTTTTGATAAATTTTAGAGTATATCTATATGCATATATGCCTATATATACATATATATTTTCAATATATGTATACATATATTCGGCACATAAATTTTTTTTAAAAAAAATCAAACAAATTCGAATGGGTCGAATCCACAAACCTGCGGGTCACGGGTCGGGTTCGAGTGGGTTTGAACGGGTTTGCGGGTTGACGGGCCGGGTTGAGCAGGTTGGTATTGAAAATTTTCCGTCCCGGGTTGACCCGGTTGGGATAACGGGTCCAACTCGAACTCGAACCGGGCCAAGGCGGGCCAGGTCGAATTGGGCGGGTCGCGGGCTGACCCGACCCCGATGCCATCCCTACTCTTACCTCTTCCTCACCATCATTATACACTGCCGATGGCTCACTACTCCACACTACACACTCAGGATCCATACACACTCCCACTCTCACCTTGCCTTTCGTCCTTTATGCGCCATATTTATGTATGAACCTTATTTCCATTAGTGCTCTATGCGATAGTGGTTTTACTATCTCTTTTACTTCTTTGGGATGTAGGGTACAATATCCTCAGACTGGTCACATGATTGATCGTGCCAGTAGACATGGACGTTTATATCATCTAGATTTTCTTCATGCTCATAATTCTACTTCTAATTTTGTTGGTGTTGTCAGTTCTGATGCAGTCTTGTGGCACAGACGCTTGGGTCATGTTAATGAGTCTCATTTGAAAATTATAGTTCGTAGTGGTGTTCTTGGAAATTTTACTTTCCAAGAATATGTACAACCCTAATTAGTTTGGGTTTAACCGGTTCGACTCAACAATATGTATAACACGTGAATCACATGGATAATTGATAACCAACAATCTGGATACTAGCCTTCCCTTTTTTTTTTGCCTCTTCATATTCGATTCTTTGATTCCTTGTTTCCTTCCATCTCTTACATTCACCCTCTTTGATATATTCCTTATTGGGTATAAATTCATTCCTTTCAAACCCATATTCTTTTAATTCTGGAGTTATCCATTCTTTTCTTTCCGCTTGGTTCGTTGATCGGTATCGCTAGATCTACAACGTCATGTCAGCAGCTTGGATCACCACCGAGAGAGGAAGAGTCGTCTTTTGCTGTGCATGCAGAGCCCCAAGACCTCATGAAGTGTTCAGAATCTGAAGTTGCCAGGAGTTCGAACTTCATGCTAGAAAGATGTCATTTGCACGTGTCAAGGAAATGGTGAGCCATGAGGCAGATTGCTAGAGTTATGGATGCTGATGATAGAGTCATTTCGATCAGAGTTGCGCAGTGGAAGCGTGGTGAGCCCATAACCCACAGGTCCCAGGATTCTCTTATTATTTCTCCTTCTTTGCATCACTTGCTTTCTTTTCATACATTTGTATTGTCATCATTCATCGAATCTTTATTCAACACCATTCTAGATCACTCTATCCCTATCCATGATTTTTTTATTCTGGTGTTGCCACCATTTTGTCTTTCCCTTTAATTTTCGGTTTTGTTATTTCCCAAGTTTGTTTTTGCCTTATCCTATGTACCGCCTAGGCAAATTTCGAGGAAGAAATTTTGTTGTAAGGTGGGTAGGATTGTAAGCCCCGTTTCCGTAAATACGTATTTCCCGAATATTTTCTGTATTTCGATTATTATTTGTTCAATTCATTTTTGGAACTTCTAATTTAAAAAAATTCTAAACAAAAAGGTTTGTTATTTCGAATAATAGTGTATGTTAACTTTACTCTCCATTTTATAATTGATCGATTATATATCCCATTTGAATTATTTTAATATAAAGTTGATAAATCAATCCTTATTTTGTTGTAAATATTATTATTACTATTATTATTATTATTATTGAATTATTTTCATGAATATGTTAAACCAAATTCTGTCATGTATTATTATTCTTATCATATTGTTATTATTATTAGTTTTTTTTTTGTAAAGTCCATTGATTTCGATTTATCTTGTATTATATAATTATTTA
Organism: Hemerocallis citrina; assembly: GCA_017893485.1. Lineage (NCBI taxonomy): Eukaryota > Viridiplantae > Streptophyta > Magnoliopsida > Asparagales > Asphodelaceae > Hemerocallis > Hemerocallis citrina. The sequence continues at coordinate 28,682,237 of CM030362.1, read as the reverse complement.
ATTTGAAGCCCAATCCAAGCCTATATCCTATTAAATTTTGACCCAAACCCAAACCCACGTTCTAGTCTATCCTAAACCCATTAACCCAAATAATCACCAACAGCCAAATCCCCACATTCTCTCCTCTTCACTCCCTAATAACTACCCCACTATCTCTTTGGCCCTAATAATCAGCCTATTGATTCCCCCATCATCTCATTAAGTGATCCTGTAACCCCCACATCCCACTAACCCCCCCTTATCATAATATTATAATGTATTTTATATTAAACCCTCCCGACTCTCTTTCTCTCTCTCTCCCCTCTCTGTTTTCCCCCAACTGAAATAAAGCTCACCCTCCCTGTTCATCTTCCTTCTTCGCTCGAGCCAAAAACTGAGCACCCCCTCATCAGCATCGCCTCCACATCGCACCTCCTGCCCCCCGCTTTATCTTCACCTTCATCGTTGTCCTCTCCTCCTCTCTCCCACTCCCGCTCGAGCATTGCCCTCGAATGACGACAACCCTCACCGCTCCTCCGCCACCAAAGCACCCACCTTGTACCCTAGTCATCGTCCCTCGTTGTCCTCAACTCTGCCGCTTCTGCCATCCCCGCCGTCTTCGCCATCCACTGAACTCGTCTCCGTCACGCTGCTCGAACCCATTATCTCTAATGCCATCTGAACGCCACCACCGTCGTCTTCGCCTCTCCACTGTCCCCCGCAACCACTAAAGATCCCTCGCCCCCTCGTCATTGTTGTCGAATGCTCGAACACCCACCGTATTCGCCTCCCCTATTTCGGTGCGAAACAGAACATCGCTCGAGCTTCGAGCTTCAGTTTCTCGTCGCGGCATCGCTTCCCGACCGCCAGCGCTCCGCCGTCAGCTGCCCTTGCCCTCATCGCTGTTGTCGCTCCTCGCCATAGTCACCGTCGAGTCTCCCATCGTCTCTCCCTCTCTGTCGTGTTTGAGAAGAAGAACGATGTAGGGGACTCTTGCTGTTTGGTGTTTGTGAGTAGGGATCCGATGTTCTGTGTGTGGTGTTTTGGAGAGAGATTTGGTGTTTGGTGTTTGGGAGAGAGATTTGGTGTTTGGTGTTGTGAAGAGGATCCGGTGTTGGTGTTTTGCACGTGGCTCGCATGTGTTTTCGTGCTTCGTGTTTGTGGTTTGTCATTCGGGATCCTAATCCCATTATTCTCTATATCGGATTTAATTGTCATTCTAAAGGCCAAGTCATCTCACTCTCGAATTTTATCGTATCGTATTCGAGATTGTTTATTGAATCCTACAAGAAGATCTATATTGATTATCGTATATCTGTTATTGTTATCTATCGATGGGATACTATGGGTTGACACGAGCGAATCCAAGTAGTAGTCTTGACTTCGTTCCGTCTTTTGCTTCCAATTTATAGAGATCTTACATGCATTCATGTAGTTAATATTGAATATATGAATATGAATTGTTATTTTAATTCATGTCATAACATTACACGACTATTGTAGATTGTATACTAGTGTTGATTGTTCATATGATGATGTTGGTGTATTAGTTGATTATGATTAGTAGGATTTTGGACATTATACATCTTAATACCATGTTCACATAGATGTAACTTGCTTTGAGTTATGTTTTCAACTCCTAATTCATCGTTTATAAGATTTTAATTATTTTATTCACGAAAAATATATTGAGACCCTGAAATTTATTGTCAACCTGAACATTACCATGTTGTTTCAACCTAGATATTATCATCAAAATTAATAACTTTCTGAATATAAAATGTATCCCCATATTTCTTGTAATACCCCATATTTTTAAATAATGCTTTTAAGATTAATAAATGAATTAAAATGATTTTTGGTGATTTAATAAATATTTTTCTGAAATTTTATCTTTTTACACGTGCAAAACACGTGCAAATATTTTCTTGGGAAGTTCAAAATCAAAATTTATTTTGGCAAAAATCATTATTTATTATTAGATATTATTTGTGAATTTTCTAGATTTTTCTGATAATTATTGGACCTATTTGCAAATATTACAAAAAGAATGACTTTTTGTGTAAAATTACCACTTGGAGTAAAAACTCCAGATTTTCTGATTTTTGGGCTGGGCATGATTCCTAGTCAACTCATAGGTAAAGAGTTTACTTTTTGTTTTAATAAATTTGGTGTATTTTGCAAGTTTTGATAAAGAAGGGTCTTTTTGCAAATTTGTCACTTAGAGAGGCAAACATGCAATTTTGTTTTTCTGGGTTTTTCAAACAATGCCGGCTGATACAAGAGGGCCATCTTTTATGTTTAAAACTCAATTATGTTGGTTTTATTCAATTTCCAAGTATAAGGATTTATATATATAAAGGTATATTTAAAAGGGATATTTAGCAAATCTATTCAAAAACCCTAGATATATCAAATCCCGTCTTATATAGGGTGGAGTGCAGCCGTATCTTGGCTGCACAACATAAAGGGATTTCTTATTTTTATTTTTTTGGAAGTTTAAAGCGAGGATCTTGGTTTTTTTGCGAAATGAGGAATTTTTCTTATTCTTTATTATCTTCGGTTGATTCTTCAATAAGGTGAGTGATACTTGTTACCGCTGATTTCGGTGTGGGGGTAAACAGATAGAATTTGTGGATCCGAGGAAAACCTGAACAGCTGACTCGGCCTTCTTGCTCCTGCCGCAACCTGCAAGGAAGTGCGAGACACCGGGGTTGATTCCGGCGACGCACCCTCCGACGCTCTTGTCAGTAATCAGCAAAAGATTAAGAAAGAGTTTAAGTAGTGAAAAAGTGATTAACCTGGTCTTGGTGGTAGAGGGGTTGTATTTATAGTCGCCTTCTGGAATGATTAGGGCCCCGATTTTCTGCCTAACAGCTAGGAGAAAAATCCTCCTATTCTGTTTTAGGAAGTTAGACCCTGATTCCCTGGTGGGAGCCAATCAAGTTTGTTGATTTGATTTAATCAAATCAGTGCCCTGATTCTCCTCTTGGTGGACCGGGCTTGTATCGGGTCGGGACCCGTGCCCAGTTGAAGTGGATCTATTCGCGGGCGGTTGGTTTCGTGAGAAGGAGGCCCAATACCCGTTTTGGATCCATCTGTATGTGAAATTACCTTTTTACCCCCGTGCTTCAAGATTCGTGCTCGATCTGGACGGTCCCGATTTAACCCCAATTTTAGCCATATCACGAGCCCCCCACTCCTAAAGACTGAGCGTGATCAGACTTTGAGGAGTAGTTCAGTTGTTTCAGTGGCTGGTGGAGTTGTATCGGAGTCCAAATGTGGGATTTTGAATCTAGAAAGGGGGTAGTGAGGTAACTTTTGACGCTGTGTGCTGTTCTTGAGCTGCGTCGGGTATCTGACAGTCTTTTATCTACTTTTTTCGAAGTATTTGTTTAATTCTGCGATGTGTTTGCTAATCGTTCGGGGGCTTTAGCGGTGCATTCAGGGTAATAATTGTTCGCTCCGGGGTCCGAAAGCGTGTCCCCGAATTTTCAATTATTTCCCAGAATTTTTAGCTAATTTTTCCGAATTTTTAGCAATTTTCTCGCAATTTTTAAACAAATAAAACGATTAAAATAAATAAAAAACGATTTAAATACCGATTAATGGCGTGGCTTGATCTGAGCCGTCGATCGTGGATGGGCGCGAATTTCGGAAAGATCTGACGGCTGTTATAGCTCGGCGGCGTTTTTCTCCATTTTCGAGCTCGGAGAGGCACTTGCTCGGCGGCCGACCGGAGACTAGGGGGGTTCGGCGTTCCGAGCGACGTGGCGCAATCTGAGCCATCGGATGGTGGCGCGTTCTCCAAGAAAATGCTATCTTGTCTTTTAGCGCACGTGGCGCAATCTGGACCGTTCATCGTCGGGAGCGCGAATTTTTCGAGAGATCCAGCGGTCCACGTAGCTCGGTGTCTTCTTTTCTCCATTTACCAGCTCGGGAAGGCACTTGCTCGGCTGTCGACCGAAGACAGGGGCGTTCGGCAGGTCGAGCGACGTGGCGCTAACTGAGCTGTTGGATGTCGGCACGCATCTCGAGACGGGCGCAGCTCCCAAGAAAACACTATCTTGTCTTTTAGTGCTCTCGGCGAGATCTGGGCCGTCTGATTGAGATCAGACGTGAAAGTTGAAGGGGAAGTGAGTTTTCCCCGTTTACACGCTCGGTAGCCGACCTGCTCGGTAGCCGACCGAGGGCCTGTGGTTTTTGGCAATCTGAGGTGGCTCTGTTCCCAATGGTATTAATGGCGCTTCGTGACTTGTGTGGCGTTTTGCCTTCCCGATGTCATTAAGGATAATTCCTTTAATTAATGCGTGGTGTTTCAACTTCCGAGGATCAGTAATTCCCTTAATTAAAACGCGGCGCTTCGATTTCCGAGGATCATAATGGCTGGTTCTAGGAGGCAGGCTATAAGTACTCCACTCCCTTTATCATTTTAGTCACAACCAAATTGAGTTCCAGACCTCGGAGGCATCTGCCTTGGGTAGCTTCTCTCTTGAGGTTCGGAGAGGTGGTCGCTCTTCTGCCTGGTTTTCCCTTTGCTCCTGACGGCCCCAAAGCGGATGTTAGGAGCGAGGGGGGACGAGGTAGTAGTGGCGACGACCGTGGTCCGGATCCGAGGGATGAGTTACTTCAGAAGGACGGATGGTCGTTCTGTTGTCTTATTCTTCTCCCGTTCCTCACTGCTCCGAAGGGGATGTCAGGAGCGGGAGGGGATAAGGCAGTAGTGGCGACGACCATAGTCCGGCCCGGGGTGTGTGGGTCTCTTCGGAAGGACGGGTGGCCGTTCTCTCACCAAGATCTTCTGCCTTCTTTGGTTGCTCCGAAGCGAGTGTCGAAGTAGGCGGAGGTCTTGGTGGGAGAGTGGTGATCCATGTCCGATGCCGATTTCCGGGCCATCCGAGCCCGTTTGTTGCAACTGCGAAGGTGCCGCTGTCAGAGCCTTCTGACAAACTGATCCTTCCAGTTGCAACCAACTAGCTCGGGATGGTGCGCTTCTCTATCATGAGTCGCAGCTCGGGCTTCTGGACCGTCCGAGCCCGTTGTTTGCAACTGTGAAGGCGCTGCGGTCGGAGTCCTCGGACAAGCCGCGCCTTCCAGTTGTAAACAACAAGCTCGGAACGGTGTGTTTCTCCTGGTCTCTGAGTGTTGATGGGTCCCCTCTCATCTCTGTCTTCCTTCCGGGCTGATGGCTTCTGATGGATGTCAGCCCGGGGAAGTTAGAGATGGGGGGAGTGCCGATCTGTTCCCGACCGGGGCCCGTGGTCGGCGGAATACCGACTGATGCACGGGACCTGGGGGGCGCTCGCCGAAGGCGGCGCCTCAAAACTGAATCAAAATTTTTCCAGGTTCCTCTAGGCATAGGTGAGGCGTCCGAGGGTTCAATCGTCCGAGCGACGTGGCGCACCTTGAGCCGCTGGATGATGGCGCGCATCTCAAGACGGGCGCAGCTCCCAAGAAAACACTATCTTGTCGTTTAGTGCTCTCGGAGAGATCTGAGCCGTCTGATCGAGATCGGGCACGAAAGTTGAGGGGAAAGTGAGTTTTCCCCGTTTACCAGCTCGGGAAGGCACTTGCTCGGATTCCGACCGGACCCTACTGTCGGCGTGTTTGGATCGCTCGTAGCTCGGATTTGGATCCCTCGGGGCCGAGCCAGTTGACTTGGTGAGAGGAGTAGTGGTGATGGGCCTTCGTGACGTTTCGAGAGTAGCCCAAAATTCGCGAAGTTTCATTGGAAGTCCAAGGGACGTTCCAATTTTACTATAAATCTTCACCCCCCTAAGACCAAGTCTTCACTTTTCACTTTTACTCTCTCTCTTCCGTTTTTACTTTGCTTCGCAGTTTTTAGCTCCCTTGGTGGCATTGCTAGCTGTCGCGGTAGCGTTCTTAGTTCCGGCGAACTTTTCGACCGCACCTGTCACTTCAAGGTCAGTTTCTTTCCCTTCTCTTTTTAGGAAAACATGGTTAAGATTTCGGCTGAGACCCCCGCCTCGGAGCAAGCCGTTGGCCGAGGGGATAAAGGGAAGGGAGTAATGGAGCCAAGCGAGCAAGACGTTGTTCGTCCGGATAAAGAGGGTGAAGTGGCCGAAGTGCCCGAGGAAGTCGCGGCGGAGTCCCGAAAGGGTAAAGCCGTGATCACAATAGTGGAAACGCCGGAGAGAGCGGGGGCGTTCGGTCGGCAGCCCATCGCCGTATCGAGCGTGGGAGGCGTCCGGGATTACGCCGAGGATACCTTGGAGAGGGTCACTCAAGGTACGGCAAAGCTGGTGGAGGAGAACGAGCCTAGGGAGCTGTCCGAGGTCGACCACAGGATCTCGACTCTTACCGAGACCGATCTCCGTATGATCCGAGAGGGTTTCCGGATCCTGCTTGAGTATGTGCTGCTTCTTCCTGGGCCGGGGTTCCGAGCCAACACAAAGTCCTCGCCGGACGTATGCGTCTTCCCGGTCGATTCCCTCATCGCCAGGCTCCGCTTTCCCCTACACCCGTTCGTGGTCGAAGTCTTGGTCTGGTATGGTCTGAGTCCTGCCCAACTGATGCCGAACACTTGGAGGCACGTCGTGGCGTTCCTCCTCCGATGTCAAGAGATCGACGCCAAGCCGACTATGTTCCTCTTTCGGAGTCTTTTCCGACCTTGCCAGCCGAGGCGTGACGAGCAGAGGTTTTTCCTTTCTCCTCGGACGGGAGTTAAGTTGATCGAGAACCCGGACTCGATCAAACATTGGAAGGATAAATACTTCCTCGTCCGAAATCTGACGCCGTGGGTGATACCGACAGTTTGGGCGGACGGCTTGCCCAAGCGTACAAAGAAGGATGTCCCGCTGAATGCTGAGGAGGCTGAGGTCCAGAGGAAGCTTCTCGCCCTGCCAGCACTAAGCTGGAAGGATATTACGGAGGAGCATCTGTTCCGTGGGGGTCTCAGTCCGATCGACCCTCGTATGCATCTGGTATTTATACTCCTTGTTTAAAGTTCATGAAAAATTTTCTAAGTTTTTCCATTCGGCTTTTGCAGAGACAATGAAGCTTGATTACAAGGCTCTGGTGGCGAAGGGCCGGGCAGAGCAGGAGAAGAAGAAGAGGCCGTCGGCAGCGCCTCAGGACAGCCGGGCTTCGAAGAAGCCCTCGGTCGCGAAGACTGCCGACCAACCGAAGGTCGCGGTCCTCAAGGAGGGGGAGATTGAGGTCCTCGTCTCTCCGACGAAGGTCGTGGTCCCCGAGCAGGGGGAGGCCGTTGTCTCCGATCCCCCTACCTCGGATGCACCCGTGCCGACCCCGGCGACGGACGCTCCGGGTTCGTCGAGCGGCGTGTTCGGGGTGAAGGATGCGCTGTCCATGCAGGTTCCGCCCCTCACTGCTGAGGCGGAGAAGATCTTGACCGAGCGTCATAAGCAGATCTTCGTCCCCGACTGGCAGGTGATGAACGCCGATGGTTTCCTGGGCGACGGGAACATCTGCATGGAGGCGGTAAGGCACTTGCCGACCCCGAAGGATCGAGCGACCCTGAAGGCCGGGATGGCAGGGGACGCCGTGATGCAGATCGCCCGGAATACCATGTCGGTAAGTAGGCTAATTTCTTCTTCATCTGAATTTCTTTCTTAGAATTTTTTCTAAGTTCTTGGATTCGGATTGTAACTCTGTTGTTCTCTTTCAGACCCTCTGCCACTTCAATTTCTTGGTCGAGGAGATGGCGAAGAAGGATCAGGAGAGGGAGAAGGAGAGGGCGGAACGCGTCAAGGTCGCGAAGCGGCTTGATTCTGAGTTGCTTCTTTCGACGAAGAGGGCCACCGAAGTGGAGGGGCTGGAGAAGCAGCTGGCCGATGCTGTTCAGCTGTCAAAGGATACGGCGGCCAAGCTTGAGGCCTCGGAGAAGGAGGCGGCCGAGCTGAAGGAGTCGGCGGCCAAGCTCGAGGCGTTGGTGAAGGAGGCTTCCGACCTGAGGGAGGAGCTGGCCAAGGCTCGGTCGGAGGCGGAGGACGCTCGGAAGAGGGCCGAGAAGATCAAGGCAAAACACCTCAGGAAGGTGAAGAGGGTGAAGAAAGCCGTGCAGGAGGAGGCCGCGATGCACATGATCCAGAACATGCTGGACGCCTACGGCCGTGCCTTGCAACATGTGGTCGCCAAGAACCCGGGCTTCGACACGTCCTCCTACAACTTCTACGACCTCGTGGAGGGGGAGGAGGTTGTCCCCGAGGGGTTAATCGGCCCCGAGGGAGAGACGGAACCCGTCGAGGACCCGTGGAAGGCCGCGGCCGAGGAGGAGAAGGAGGATGACTCCGAGGAGGAGAGCTGGAGCGAAGGAGGAGGCGGAGGCAAGGGCGAGGACAAGGCCGAGGGGTCGACGGACCCGAACGACAAAAAGGTCGACCCCTGACTCGGTTGTCTTCTTTTCCTCTTTTTTTTTGTTTTTGTAAGCCTAACTGCGGACTGGCCACCGCTGTTGTAGAACTCTTTGAATTTTGAATGAAAAAATGTTTTGTTTGGCCAAAATTTGCCCAAGTGTTGAGTCTCGGACTTAGTGTTTGTTTTGGCGTAACTTTCTCCAAGTGTTGGGCCTCGGATTTATCTCTGCATTTCAGGTGAGATTCGGTCCGATCACGGAGGCTGAATACCTTCGGCAGGAGCTGGCGAAAACGAAGGACGAGCTCTTTCAGAGCCGATATAGGCGATACCTCCTGCTCGGCAGGCTGGAGGATACGAAGGCGGCCCTGCGGAGGTATGGTCGCGAGCTGTACCAGTATCGGAAGCGCTCTTCAGCTCCCCATCCCGAAGGCGAAGTCGAGAACCTCCGTAGAGAGCTTACTGCCGCCGAGCAGAAGAATGACGACCTTTTGGCCGAGGTCCAATACTTGGAGCTAGCGGAAAAAGAACGTTCGGCGGAGAGGGAGAAGCTGGCTTCCGAACTGGAGAAAGCATCAACTGAGCGCAAGAGGCTATCGGCCGAAGTCGACAGGCTCAGAAGGATCACAATAGATAGGGGGATTGAAGTGACCCACTACCGACGGCTCGCGACTGATAATGCCAATGCCTCGGGCTCGTTGACAGCCCCTCGACCGAAGAAGTTGGCGAAGGACGACGTCTTGAGGGATAGGATTATCGAACTGGAGGAAGAGATCGCGTTGCTCAAGCCGGCACCGGTCAGGGCTAACGTTCGCAGCACTTCGTTCACTCGCGAAGAAAGCGAGAGGGGGATTACGTTTCACGAACTTGCGATGCGCTCGCCGTTGACCAGGGGGAGTCCAACCGACGCTCAGAGTAGTGCGGCTGCCTCGTCGAGCGGGGCTTCGGCCGGCGTCGCCGTTAGAGCTAGCAGCGAAGGGGGGTCGCGCTTCGTTGGTTTAGGATCGGGTTCGGAGGGCAGGCCTCGCCGTTCTCGTGTTTCCCTAAACTGAAGCATTCCCCTTCCGAAGAGGCTTTGATTCTGTCATTTTCCTATTTTTGTTGATTGTTGTAACAACTTAGTTGTGGGGTCGGTCGACCGTCTGTAACACTATTATGTCTGGATGCAAATAGTTCTGAAAAATTTTCAAGTGTTAGACTCCGGCAGTGTATTGAAACTGTGTTATTCGTTTTCCCTTCTTTTCAGCTCGTTGTGACGATCCATGGCTCGGACTCCGAGCGTTCGAATGATGACTCTGAATCCGAGGCCACCTCTGGAACAGTGGTTCTGAGCCCTAGGAGCGCCGATATGAAGTTACGCCGAGCCGAAAGTGAGTGGGACCACCTTTCGTTGGTCCTCAGTCTCCAGGAAGCCGAGATCCAACGCTTGGAGAATAAGATCGTCGAGCTGAGCCTCGCAGGGGAGGATGAAGACTCGCAGACCGCATCCAGCAACGCTCTTCGGGTCAAAAGCATTCGGCACATTCAGTCGAAGATCGTCGCCGAGCGGGATGACCTGCTCTCAGAGATGTGGCATCTGCGTGGTGTGATGGCGAAGCTCCGGGGGGAGAAGGAGGAGCTGTCAGCCGAGGAGGACGAACAGTTTAGTGAGGATGTTTTTATATGAGAGACAAGTGTAATGGGTCGGGCATTGTGTGTTTTGTTTGCCAACACTTTGTAATGGAATGTTTTGTATTATGCGCCGACAATTAATAAAATTCCCTTTCGTTGCTTTGCATGTTTGTCTTTGCTTATAACCGTATCGGTCGTGCCGAGATCTTTGAACCGAGCGCGTCTGTTTAGCCGAATGGATCTCCAGGGGTGCGGCTCTTTGTCATTTAGTGGATCTGACACGGTACGGCACGGCTCTGTACCCAAGAAAGCGTTATTTTGTCGCTTAGAGTAGGTGGCGAGATCTGAGCCATCGAACGTAGGCTCGAATCTCGAGGTGGCTCAGTTCCCAAGAAAACGTTATCTTGTCGTTTTGCGCAGGTGGCATGATCTGGGCCGTCTGATTGAGATCAAGCGCGAAAGTTGAGGAGAAGGGGAATTTTCTCTGTTTACGAGCTCGGGAAGGCACTTGCTCGGCTGCCGACCGAAGATAGGGAACTTTAATGAGCCGAGCGACGTGGCGCAATACGGACCGCTGGATGAAGACGCGCATCTCGAGACGGGCGTAGCTCCCAAGAAAACACTATCTTGTCTTTTAGTGCTCTGGGCGAGATCTGGGCCGTCTGATTGAGATCAGGCGCGGAAGTTGAGGAGAAGGTGAATTTTCTCCGTTTACGGGCTCGGAATGGCACTTGCTCGGATTCCGACCGAAGGGTAGGTCCATCCTCCTTATTTTCCCCCGTTTCCGTAACGAGGATCGGACTGAATGTAAGCCGAGCACTCGCCACAACGTAGGGGATTTCCGGAAGGCAATCTTTAGGGCAGGAATTTAACCAAGTGTTTGCCCTCGGGGTTGTCGCGGAGTTCGACGGCTGTGGGAGCAATTCCGAACGGCGATCTACCCCTGGTTCGTCCGGAGACGAGCCGAGGAGGTAAAGTCGAGCCGAGTGTTGGACTCCGAACCATCGGTATAGTTCAACGGCTGTGGGAGCAATTCCGAACGGCGATCTACCCCTGGTTCGTCCGGAGACGAGCCGAAGAGGTAAAGTCGAGCCGAGTGTTGGACTCCGAACCATCGGTATAGTTCAACGGCTGTAGGAGCAATTCCGAACGGCGATCTACCCCTGGTTCGTCTGGAGACGAGCCGAGGAGGTAAAGTCGAGCCGAGTGTTGGACTCCGAACCATCGGTATAGTTCAACGGCTGTGGGAGCAATTCCGAACGGCGATCTACTCCTGGTTCGTCCGGAGATGAGCCGAGGAGGTAAAGTCGAGCCGAGTGTTGGACTCCGAACCATCGGTATAGTTCAACGGCTGTGGGAGTAGTTCGGAACGGTGGTCCGCCTCTAGTCCGCCCGGAGACGAACTGAGGGAATGAGGCCGAGCCGAACGTGGACTCCGAACCATTGGTTGAGATCACAACATAAAATGCAGGTGATAAGAGGGGAGAGTGACATGCATATTCACAAACATAACAGAGCTTTCTTTATTGATACTTGACGGCGAACCGTTTTACATAATACAATTTGAGAAAAAATGGGTTACAAGTTGGAGAGGAATGGTTCGACACCTCGGATTACTTAGAGAGGCGCCGGAGCGCTCTCTTGGTATTTCAGGAGGTGGTCGGCATTCCAGGTCCTCGGAAGCTCTCGGCCATCCATGTCTTCAAGTCGGTATGCCCCAGGCCGAACAACTTTTGTGATCCGGTACGGCCCTTCCCAATTCGGAGCTAGCTTGCTCCTCTGACTGGGGAGGGATATGGCTAGCTTTCTCAATACCAAATCTCCTTGCTTAAGGTTGGCGGGTCGGACCTTCTTGTTGTACGCTAGCTCGACCCTCCTTCTGTAATTCTGTTGCCGAATCGATGCCCTTTCCCTCAGTTCATCTATCAGGTCCAAGTTTCCTCTGAGGTCCCTGGCATTCTGCGCTTCGTCATAGGCCATGAGCCGAGGGGAAGGTATTCCGACCTCGAGGGGTATCACGGCCTCGGCCCCATAAGTAAGGTTGAAAGGGGACTCTCCGGTGGGTGTCCGCTTGCTCGTGCGGTAGTTCCACAACACATTAGGGGGTTGGTCGACCCACAAACCTTTGGAGCACTTGTCCAACCTCTTCTTGATTCCTGCGAGGATCTGCTTATTAGCATTCTCGGCCTGCCCGTTCGACTGAGGGTGTGAGACGGACGAGAAGCGCTGTTGAATGACGAGGTCGTTGCATAGGGCTCGGAATGCTGTGCCAGTGAACTGAGTCCCGTTGTCCGTCACGAGGACGCGGGGGATGCCGAATCTGCATATGATGCTCTTCCAGAATAACTGCACCACTTTGTTCTCGGTTATAGTGGCGAGGGGCTCGGCCTCGACCCACTTCGAGAAATAGTCGATGGCTACGACTAAGAACCTGAGCTGACCCGGAGCTGGAGGGAAAGGCCCTAGTAAGTCCATTCCCCACATCGCGAAGGGGATAGGGCTCGATAGGGAGGTGAGGTTGGCCTGGGGGAGACGTCGGATGTTGGAGTGTCTCTGGCAGGAGCTGCATTGCCGAACATGTCGCTCGGCATCTTGAAGAAGGGTCGGCCAGAAGTACCCATAGTTCAAAGCTTTCCGGGCCAAAGACCTAAATCCGGAGTGTGCCCCTCCGATGCCTTCTGAAGCTCCTGTAGGGCATATTCGGCCTGATCCGGAGAGAGGCACCTTAGGTAAGGTCGGCCATCTATTTGAGAGAAGGAGCGTTTGTATAAGATGCCCTCGATCAAGACATAGCGCTCGGCCCGAGTTCTGACTCGGCGTGCTTCTTTGGGATCTGAGGGCAGAACTCCATCCCTTAAGAATTCTACCAGTGGCTTCATCCAATTGTCCTGCAGCATGACCGACAATGACTCCACCGAGCTAGGTGTCTCGTCTTCGATGCTCGGTTTAGAGAGGACTTCAATCAGTACGGTCTGTTCGAGACCTTGTAGAGAAGATGAGGCCAACTTGGACAGAGCGTCAGCTTGTGAGTTCTCCTCCCGAGGGACCCGTTGGATGATGGCTTCTTCGAACCGGCCCATGAGGTCCCGGACCTTGGCGAGGTACTTCGCCATTCGCTCGTCCCTGGCCTCATATTCGCCCAAGACCTGGTTCACGACTAGTTGGGAGTCACTGTGAATCCGAAGGCGTTGTGCCCCAGCACTTCGTGCGAGTCCGAGACCAGCTATGAGAGCCTCATACTCTGCCTCGTTGTTCGAGGCCTTGAAGTTCATGCGGATCGCATACTGCAGGACGAAGTTGTCAGGGCCGTTCAGGATAATGCCGGCGCCGCTTCCTTCACTGCAAGAGGATCTGTCCACGAAGACTGTCCAAATGGGGGGCCCATTTGGGACGTGGCCGACCTCAGGGATGGTGGACTCTACAATGAAGTCGGCGAGAGCCTGTGCCTTAATTGCCGTCCGAGGCTGATAGGAGATGTCATGCTGACTTAGCTCTATGGACCACTTCATCAGTCGGCCCGAGGTTTCGGGCTTGTGGAGGACTTGCTTGAGGGGTTGATCGGTGAGGACGACGACCGAGTGAGATTGGAAGTAGGGCCGAAGCTTTCTTGCTGCCATGACCAGAGCGTAGGCTATCTTCTCTATCCTCGGATAGCGGAGCTCGGCGTCCCGAAGCACCTTGCTCACGTAGTAAATGGGCCTTTGGGTTCGGTCCTCTTCTCTTACCAGGACAGCGCTAAAGGTTTGCTCGGAAGCGGCCAGGTAGATGAAGAGAGGCTCGCCCGGGACCGGCTTACTGAGCAGAAGGGGGTTCACCAGATAGGCTTTCAGCTGGTCGAACGATTCTTGCTGTGCTTGGCCCCATTCAAATCCTTTAGCCCCCCGGAGTGCTTTGAAGAAGGGGAGGCATTTTTCTCCTGACTTGGAGAGGAACCGACCGATAGCTGCGAGCCGACCGGTGAGCTTCTGCACCTCCTTGATGTTCCGAGGCGGAGCCATGTCTAGTATGGCCTTAATCTTCTCGGGGTTAGCTTTGATCCCTCGCTGGCTCACCATGAAGCCGAGGAATTTTCCCGAGGAGACCCCGAACGCACACTTGTTCGGGTTTAGCCGCATGTTGTACTTCCTTAACACACCGAAGGCCTCCTGGAGGTCGGCTACATGATCGGTGCCGTGGATGCTCTTGACGAGCATGTCATCAACGTACACCTCCATGTTTCGACCGATCTGGTGCTGGAAGACCTTGTTGACGAGGCGCTGGTAAGTGGCGCCTGCATTCTTCAAACCGAACGGCATTACTCGGTAGCAGTAGAGGCCTTGGTCGGTGACGAAGGAGGTCTTCGGGATGTCCGGAGGAAACATCCGGATTTGATTGTACCCTGAGAAGGCATCCATGAAGCTGAGGAGCTCATGGCCCGAGGTGGCGTCGATAAGGGTGTCGATGTTCGGGAGCGGGAAGGGATCCTTCGGATACGCCTTGTTGAGGTCGGTGAAGTCGATACATATCCTCCACGAGCCATTGGACTTCTTGACCATTACCACATTCGACAGCCACTCGGGATAATTTACCTCCTGGATGAACTTGGCCTTCAGCAGCTTGTCCACTTCCTCCTTGATTGCCTGCTGTCGCTCGGGAGCGAACTTTCGCCTCTTCTGCTGAACCGGTTTGCACCCCGGTTCGACGCTGAGGCGGTGGACGAGCAAGTCCTCGGAGATGCCGGGCATGTCCGCGGCCGACCAAGCAAACAGGTCGCGGTTATTCCGGATGCACCTTACCAAGTCGGAGAACAGAACGGTCGGCAAGGACTTGCTGACGAGGAATTTTCGACTCGGATCCTCGTCCGAGAAGAGTACTTCTTCTCACTCGTCCGCCGGCTCGGACGTTGGGCGGGTCTTCGGCTCGGGGATTTCCAGTGTCTCGAGCGAGAGCACTGGTCCCCCGGTGGAAGTCATGTAGCACTTCCGAGCTGTTTCTTGGCTTCCCCTGACTTCCCCTACTCCCGAACGAGTGGGGAACTTCATCTTCAAATGGTATGCCGAGGGGACGGCCTCTAGGGCGGCTAGGCCGGGGCGACCTAGGATGACATTATATGCCGCTGGGATGTCGACGACCATGAAGTCCATCGGCTCGGTCCGGGTAGTAGGGGTGCTTCCCACAGTAACGTCCAGGGTTATCACCCCTTCGACGGTTACCGGGACCCCCGTGAACCCATGGAGAGTGTAGCCGGCCGGCTTGAGACGGTCTCGGGACAGCTGCAGGCCTTGGAAGGCCGAGAGGAAAAGGATATTGACCGAACTCCCGTTGTCCACCAAAATCCTCTGCACCTTGAAGTTGGCCATGCGGAGGTCGATGACGAGGGCATCGCAGTGGGGGGTTCGGACTCCTTCGAGGTCGGCTTCGGAGAAAGTCACAGGGACGCCGAGTCCTTTCGGGGGAGGAGCACTGTGAACCGAGTTGACCTCGCGGACGAAGGCCTTCCGGGAGGAATTAGAGGAGCCCCCCATTGGTCCTCCGTGAATCAGGTGCAGAACCCGTTCCTCCTCGAACTCAGGTGTCTCCTCGCGCCGCTCGGAGCACTTGTTAGCCCCCCGAGGGGGAGGAGAGTTCTGATCTGTCCGGTCGTTAGCTTTCACGAACTTGGCCAACTGCCCCCTCCGAATGAGGGCTTCAATCTCGTCTCTCAGAGCCTGGCAGTCGTTCGTGTCGTGCCCGTGGTCTCGGTGGTAACGACACCACTTATCTTTGTTCCTCCTCTTCACCTGAGTGTGCATCCTCAGGGCTGGAGGGATGATTCCCTCCTTCTCTACCTCCATGAGGATAGTAGAGACACTAGTGGTGAGGGGAGTGAACTTCTCGAACCTGGGGGGAGGGCGGCGCTGACCGCCCATGTCCTTCTGAGCTTTCTTGGACCCTTCTTCTCCCGTCGCCTTCCTCTTTGACCCCGCGGCGGGGCCCCCGAAGCTCGGAAGGGCTTCGGCCTCCTCCGCCCGGATGTACTTCTCGCACCTCAGGAGGAGGTCGGCGAAGTCATGCGGGGGCTTCTTGGCCAGGGATGATCGGAGGTTGGCGTTAAGGACGTTCGACTGGAATGCCACGGTAGCCACGGACTGGTCTAAGGAAGCAATTGACCTGACTTCCGCGGTAAACCTTTTCACATAGTCCCGCAACTTTTCTTGCTTCTCCTGCCGCAGGTTCAGCAAGGAAAGACTCGTCTTCTCGGCTCGTCGGCTACTCACGAAGTGAGTAATGAACAGTGTCTCAAACTGTTCGAATGAGAAGATGGACGAGGGGACGAGCCTAGAATACCATTCCCCAGCCGACCCCCGGAGGGTGGCAGGGAAGGTCCTGCAGAGCACCGCGTCGGAAGCTTGGTGGATGAGCATCAGGGTCTTGAAGCTTTCGACGTGGTCGACCGGGTCGGATTCCCCAGAGTATGTTTCAAACTGTGGCGGTTTGAAACTCCTCGGTATGTGGGCCTCCATGATCGACTGTGAGAAGGGGGGTCGGCTGGGACGGAAGGTTCCTGCTCGGGACTCTTCCTCCCTGTCCATGCGGCCGATGCGCCTTTCCACCTCATGGATACGGCAGATGAGGGCGTCGTCCCTCCGCTGGTAGTCGTACGACCCCCCGGACTCCTCTTCATAGGAAGGGGAGCGTGGACTGCGGCGCCGGTACTCCTGGGACCGCCGAGGGCTCTGTTGCCGCTGCTGTCGGCTGGGAGCCGGGGAAGGACTCCGGGTTCGGCGCCGAGGACTGGGATCCCTGGGGGGCGTCGGAACCCTCTGAGCATTCTGGGCGTTCTGTCGGAGATTGAGGGCCTGCAGAACGGTCTCCTGGAACTGGAGGAATTCGGCTCGGCTGATAGGCACGTCCCGGTCCCTCGGATGACGCCGATCCCTGGGGGAACGGGATCTCCTCCTTCGGCGATCGGGTGACGCCGCTCGGCCTCTACGTTCCGGTGTCCTTCTGCCGTCCCGAAGACATGGTGACCGCTCACCTTGACGCTGGCGGGAGGCTCCTTCTCGGGCCCGCCTCTCGTCAAGATGGGTACGGAGGTCGTCGTCTTTCTGACGGTTCAGAAGTGTGATGCGGGGGTCGGGGTGATGAGAAGCCATCGAGTCCGAGGACCCGTTGTGGACCGAGACATGGCCCGGATTGAGAGGCTGCTTCTCCTTCCGACCATTATGACCGGACGGACCGTTGTTGGGCTGCTGCTTGGGAGGAGGAGGAGGTGGGACCTGCTGGGTCAGCGGAGGGAGGTCGGACTGAAGGATAGGATTGACCGGAGCTTCATTTGCCGGGTCGGTGAGGTTGCCCTCACGGTTCGACCCTCTGGATCTGTTCTTCTTCGGCGGCATGGCTGCAGACGATGATGGAGAATGGGCTGAGACTGTTCGTGTGGTTTTCCCACAGACGGCGCTAATCTGTTACCGCTGATTTCGGTGTGGGGGTAAACAGATAGAATTTGTGGATCCGAGGAAAACCTGAAAAGCTGACTCGGCCTTCTTGCTCCTGCCGCAACCTGCAAGGAAGTGCGAGACACCGGGGTTGATTCCGGCGACGCACCCTCCGACGCTCTTGTCAGTAATCAGCAAAAGATTAAGAAAGAGTTTAAGTGGTGAAAAAGTGATTAACCTGGTCTTGGTGGTAGAGGGGTTGTATTTATAGTCGCCTTCTGGAATGATTAGGGCCCTGATTTTCTGCCTAACAGCTAGGAGAAAAATCCTCCTATTCTGTTTTAGGAAGTTAGACCCTGATTCCCTGGTGGGAGCCAATCAAGTTTGTTGATTTGATTTAATCAAATCAGTGCCCTGATTCTCCTCTTGGTGGACCGGGCTTGTATCGGGTCGGGACCCGTGCCCAGTTGAAGTGGATCTATTCGCGGGCGGTTGGTTTCATGAGAAGGAGGCCCAATACCCGTTTTGGATCCATCTGTATGTGAAATTACCTTTTTACCCCCGTGCTTCAAGATTCGTGCTCGATCTGGACGGTCCCGATTTAACCCCAATTTTAGCCATATCAATACTCTACTCTCTTGTTTTGTTGTATATGTGCTATTGATGATGATTATGTAGTAGATGCATGCTATAAGAAATCGTATATTGATATGATGAGTATTGTATTGAATGAATGATTTTAAAAGCAAGATATATGATCAAAATAGGAAATCATGAATAATCTTTGTGCATGAACGATTTGGGATCTGTAGAAACCAAGTAATACCCAAGAGAGATTGGATCTATAATTGTTGTTGGTGTGAAAATGGATAGTTAGTGAGTATATGAAATGAGAGTGTATTTTGAATCTTAGGTTATTGTTCATACCTGAGGTATTATTTTGATCTTTTTCCATTGAATTAAAGCTTAATTGATGGTGGAGTTTTGAGTACACAACCAAGTATAACTAATTAACATTAGTAGGACGTGTAGGTGAAGTTATAAGAGGTGGATTTGGGTGAAAAAGAATCAAAATGTGAGTAATGGTGGATCTTAAAGTATGCAGGTCTGTGTATTTTCGGCCAAATGAAGTTTTGTGAATTTCGTGATTATTTTCAATTGGGTTTGATGAATACATAAACTAGGAAGATAAAATAACTTGTGTTTGAATTTAACAATCACACATAACGAAACTTGAGAGGAAAATCAGGTTCGAAGAAGAATTCTTCATTATGTTCATGTGCAGGTTGAGTTTTTCAAATTTTATACTTGAGTAAAAATTCTTATAAGATTGATTTTGGTCGAGGCTTGAACTAGCAAAAACTGGGTATGGTTTGTCCATTACATTATTGATCTATATATATATATATATATATATATATATATATATATATATATATATATATATATATATATATATATATACACACACTGCTTTCATCATGAAGACGAATTTTTAGACTCGTTTTTGTGCATATGCACAATATAGATGCATGTTTTCCCCTTGCTTTTAAATCCTTGTTCAAATTATGGTTGGAACTCATTGTCTGTGTATTCTAAATTTGTAGACCACTGTGTATCGGTATATATACATATATAATTAGTCATATTAGAGTAAGTTTACTGATGCATTTGAAAGACCTAATCTACTTATCAATCATCAGGGAACTAGTTATGGTTTGGATTAAGAAATAGGTTGCTAAGGTTTGGGTTGGGTATCAGTTCTTCCAAACTGCAGATTACCACTGCTGCACTGTTGTGCATGTGCACATTCATCTTCACTTATTCATTAAGTGTCTAAGTAGTTTCTTCGTGATTGCTTATGGACCATCTTCTATATAGACACATATGCTTCCATTTCAATAAAAGATCAGCTTTTATATATATATCTGCATATCTACATATAGCTCATCTTTTACAACCTGCAGACCAATTGCTATGTTTACTGCATATACTTAGATTCTTATAAAGACCACTTTCCTATAACCTGCATATTGTTTATAGTTAAATTCCTATATCCTACATAGAGTTCAAACTTCTATAACTGCATATATATTTTATATCAGTAAAGAGACTATATGCATATCCTGTGTTTTTTTTTACTTCAACTTAGTGAAGAGGGAATTCTATATATATGCTCATATTTTTCAAATCAGCGAAAAAGGGGTTTCTTCTACATCTACTATAACCTGCACATGCCTCAATTCAATAAAATAGATTCTTCTACATTTTCTACATCTGCATATGATACATTTCAGTTAAAGACCATCATTATATATGTATATGTTTCATTTCCAATTAAACGGCTTTCTTTCACATCCTGCATACACTCCTATTTCAGTAAAGAAAATTATAAACACATATGTTTCAACTCAGTAAGAGGGATTTTCTATATATATCATAGGTATATATATACATATACTACTCTTCAGTAAAAAGGTTTATACTTGTATCAGATATGTAAACGCGTCAGTGTAAGGTCTTCCTATATATACCTTATATATATAACTGCATATGTTCATTTTCTATATATATCTGCATATGGTTCATTTTTTTACAACCTGCATTTACTTCAACAGTAGAGTATTTTCCCATACCTACATATATTTCAACTCCTATAACCTGCATATAGATCATCTTTTATATAACTTGCATAATGCTTAATTTTCAACAAAGGGGCATCTTCTTTATAATCCGCTTATGTTTCACTTCACATCAGTAAAGGGATTTCTATATGTCTATCATATATATATACATCTATATACTTCACTAAAAAGGTTTATCTATATCAGATAGATACACATATGGGTATTTCATATCAGTAAAAAGGGGGGATTTTTATATATGTTCAACTCATTTAAGAGGTTTATATATACACCTATGCACACTTCTATTCAATAAGAGGACCTCCTATCTATATATATACTTATATACAAACATTATGAATGAGTGAATTTGTGTGAGTAAATTAACACTGATATAAAATGACTAAAATGAAAGATTTATTTTATGTTGATGGTTGAGTTGTGAATCTTTAGGAGTTGAGTGGGAGTCTTGTGAACCGACAGATGAGATTTTGTTGATTTAGACCAGTTGGGTCTTCGGGTTGTTGTTGTGAAATTAAGTCTGGCAGGATATACTAACTCTAGAGATGAGAAATTTGTGATTTAATAATAACCAACTTAAGGACAGACACTAGTGGGGATATGATGGAACTTGGGAAACGTAAGTATATGCTCTTGGTTTTGGTCCAATGGATGCATTTCAGGACTTGTGTGTTGTTCTGTCTCGAGAGGACATTTGTATGTTCGCGTGTCGAGGGTCTGCAGGCCTATTCACGGAGCATGCAGGGTGCATTCGCGTGTCAAGGGTTGGCGGGCCTATTCACGGGATGTACCTGGTGTATCTGCACGTCGAGGGCATCACAAGCCTATTCGTGGGGTACACGGCAGTGAGATAATTCTCCGATTTTTTAGCTAATCTTACATGATGCTTACTCGTCGAGGGTTGCGATGCCTATTCGCGGAGTATTCTGGATCTTATTTCCAATACTGTAGTAGGATTAGTTGCATAACGAGATATCTAACCCTGTAAAGTGGACAACAATAAGGGCTTGCACCGGACCTATATAGAGTGAGATGCATAGAATCCGACAAGTATACATTAGAGAGTCAGCATATAGCATTGATGTTTTCTTGACTTGGTTTTATGCATGATGTTTCCTATTTTTCTACACTTGATACTTAGTTTAGTTTCACTTTATGTTTTCATGTTTTATTTATTGTTATTTCTTATTTCATTTTATTCTTGCTGTTAATACATGTTGTTTAAGATTCTATGCCTTATGTTCTATTTATGTTGCTTTTCTTTTTGTGTCACTCACACCGTTATGGCTGATCCCAGTAGTTCTGGGGGTTAGGATTATCTCTAGCCTCATGTTTTTTTTTAGGAAAAAGGTGGAATAAGGCCACCCTGTTTCATTAATAAGAAATTAACAAAACAACCCCAGCATGCTGGGGCAAGTTACAACCTACAGACCGAAAAAAAAATATGAAGCGACATGACCAGTACGTATAATCAGCTCTCACTCTAACCTACGAGGACCAACTAATTGTATGTTCGTCAAGCAAGCTTTAAGCACCCACCTCCACGGCACGTGCCCACCCACCTCTAGCCTCATGTTTTATAGGTAGGTGCCTTTATCTTGAGATTTGGATGCTTGTGGTAGAATGATAATAAAGCTTATGTAAATTTTAAAGAATGTCATGTAAAGAAAGAAAATGTAATTCAAGGTGTTTGATTTTCCGCTGTAGCTTGTAAACAATTGATGTAATGAAGAGTTTTAATTTTCTCTGTATTTGAATACTATGTTTATGATTACATTGAAGTTGATTCTAGAATTTGTGTCATGTATTTCTGAGATATTATATTAGAAATTTAGGGCGCTGATTTCTAGTTTCCAGAACATCTAGAATTTTGAATTCCGACTTATATTGCATTAGTTATGACCATTTTACTGCTACTGCATTTTACTTCCAGATTTATACATATACCATGTTAACCTGATTAAATAGATGAACTAATGATCAAATATTAGCATGATAATTTCCATATTGATAGCCAACATGCTTAGGGTAATGAAAATTATTTTTGTTGATTTTTAAAATGAATATTTACGGCTTTTACAACTGAAACTAGTTAACATTAATAACCAGCCAGAACCTGTAACCTATAAAGAACACTATAATTCACCTAGCTACTGTTGTCAGATTTTGGACTTTAAATATGCGTTGAAACCGGAAAGGAGTCTAGTTTCTAGAACTTCTGACGGATCCACTTTTTCTATTCTGTAGCAACGGAAATTCTGATTTTGGTGTAGCAACCTACTGCTGTCCAGAATTGGATTTCCATATTTGATAATATATAATTGGATCTATAATGTTGTATTTGGTGCATTTTTGTATGGAGTACATTGCATGATCTTAGGGTTGTGTTGTCATCATTCTAGTGTCCCTTATTAATCACCTTATCGTTTTCCCATTGATATTTTTGTCCCTATTGTTCCCTATTAGTATTGCATGTTATGAATAAAGAATGTTAATCAAGCCGGGGTTAAGGGTTGACTATAGTAGTTGATAATATAGTGACTGTACTCAGAAATGTGGGCCTCGTTCCCAAAATATCGTTATCTTCATTGTGCAAGAAATTGCATCAATGGCTAGTGTTATCGTTATTGTGCAAGAAATTGCTGCAATAGCCAGTGTTATAGTTATTGTGCAAGAAATTGCTGCAATAGCCAGTGTTATCATTATTGTGCAAGAAATTGCTGCAATAGCCAGTGTTATCGTTATTATGCAAGAAATTGTTGCAATAGCCAATGTTATCGTTATTGCGCAAGGAATTGTTGCAATAGCCAGTGTTATCTATTGTGTAAGAAATTGCTGCAATAGCCAATGTTATATCGTGTCAAGTACATGACCTATAAATCTACCACCTTAGTCTAAATAAAATTGATTGTAAGCATCGAACCTGTAGTTATGGGATGCAGTAGTATGTGCATTAGTTAGGATTAAAATGAATAATAGACTTAAGATTTTCATCGCATCGTCATTGCATATTGTCATCATTATTGAACATTGTTATCGTTATTGTTTACCGTTATTGTTATCATTTATTGTCATCATTATTAATCATCGTTATTGCACATTGCATTAATACCATTTTGTCATTGTTCATTGCCATCGACTCTATTGTTTATTGAATCATTGTAATACCGTAAATGTCATTGTTTTTCTTTTTCTCTACTAGCTGTCCACGACTTGCTTTAAGGACATGTTTTTCTCTCTTTTAGATGAACGGCTTACAGGTAATCAAGGAGAATCACCTGATGGACTAAGAGAACAACAATGGTGAAAGAATTGAATTTGCATCGCCGCCTAAATAATTATTGTTTTGTTTTGAAGACTTAAATAATCGAACATTGTTACTTCTTGTATTGTAGGCTTTTAACCCGAATATTGGTTTTTTTTATTCCAGATGTTGGATTGTTATTATGTTTGGTTATTTTATGCTTAAATTTCAAGTATTGTTATTCATGTGATTACTCATTTAATGCATGCGTGGTTGTATTACTTCATGTTTATATTGTTGAGTTGAATTGATAACAGCTTATGAAGGACAAAAGTCATTCGCTGGGCCAACGTCACGTGCACGCATTCCGTATTTTTGGAAAGCAGGGCATGACAACTGTCACCACAGTATGCCGATCACAACACTACAATATTGTGGTGCCTGTACGGTATCCACACGAATGGATCAAATCAAGCTTTCCCTCATACCGTGGTGCTAGCTGCAGGAAGGGATGTTCCTCACGATCTCTCTCTCTACAATTTCTGTGACGACTAGGGTTTTTTCATGAGACCCTTTTCCATAGATACGTAACATATATATAGCAGCAGAAAATCAACCTTAAAGAGTATGAGGCTGTTGGACTCACAATTTGACCTGGTTCAGATTCGTGTGTAGGCCTTTAAACTTTAGTCAACCCATTTAATCTAATTAAATGTCCAACCAATATCAGGAGTCCAAGTCTTACTTGGATCCCTAATTAAATTCATCTTATGAATTTAAATCTAAATTTTTGATCCATTCTAAGTGTGTGACCCTGTAAGTTCCCGTTACGTTGACAGTAATACTAAAATCATATTCTAGTATTACAAATATTGAGCGGTGATATGGCTAAAATTGGGGTTAAATCGGGACCGTCCAGATCGATCACGAATCCTGAAGCACGGGGGTAAAAAGGTAATTTCACATACAGATGGATCCAAAACGGGTATTGGGCCTCCTTCTCACAGAACCAACCACCCGCGAATAGATCCACTTCAATTGGGTACGGGTCCCGACCCGATACAAGCCCAATCCACCAAGAAGAGAATCAGGCCACTGATTTGGTCAAATCAATAAACCTGATTAGCTCTCACCAGGGAATCAAGGCCTAACTTCCCAAAACAGAATTGGAGGATTTTTCTCCTATTTGTTAGGCAGGAAATTAGGCCCCAAATGGTTCCAAAGGCGACTATAAATACAACCCCTCTACCACCGAGACCAGGTTAATCTTTCTTTCACCACTTAAGCTCTTTCTTAATCTTTTGCTGATTACTGACAAGAGCGTCGGAGGGTGCGTCGCCGGAATCAACCCCGGTGTTTCGCACTTCCTTGCAGGTAGCGGCGGGAGCAAGCAGGCTGAGTAAGCTGTTCAGGTTTTCCTCGGATCCACAAATTCTATCTGTTTGCCCCCACACCGAAATCGACGGTAACAGATTGGCGCCGTCTGTGGGAAAGCCACACGAACAGTCTCAGCTCCTCTTCCGTCGTCCTCCGCAGCAATGCCGCCGAAGAAGAACAGATCCAGGGGGTCGAACCGTGGGGGGAACCCCACCGACCCAACGAATGAAGCTCCGGTCAACCCTATCCTTCAGTCCAACCTCCCTCCGCCGACCCAGCAGGTCCCGCCTCCTCCTCATCCTCAGCAGCAGCCCAACAACGGTCCGTCCGGTCCTAATGCTCGGCCCGAAAAGCAGCCTGCCAATCCGTGCCACATCTCGGTCCACAATGGGTCCTCGGACTCGATGGCTTCCCATCACCCCGACCTCCGTATCACACTCCAAAACCGCCATAAGGACGACGACCTCCGTACTCATCTTGACGAGAGGCGGGCCCGAGAGGGAGCCTCCCGCCAGCGTCAGGGTGAACGGTCGCCACGTCGTCGGGATGGCCGAAGGTCCCCGGAGCGCAGAGGCCGAGCGCCGTCCCCTGAGCGCCGAAGGAGGAGGTCCCGGTCCCCCAGGGATCGGCGTCATCCGAGGGACCGAGATATGCCCATCAGCCGAGCCGAGTTCCTCCAGTTCCAAGAGACCGTTCTGCAGGCCCTCAATCTCCGACAGAACGGCCAGAATGCTCAGAGAGTCCCAACGCCGCCCAGGGATCCCAGTCCCCGGCGCCGAACCCGGAGTCCTTCCCCGGCTCCCAGGCAACAAAGTCCTCGGCGCTCCCAGGACTACCGGCGCCGCAGTCCACACTCCGCTTCCTACGAAGAGGAGTCCGGGGGCTCGTACGACTACCAGCGGAGGGACGACGCCCTCATCCGCCGTATTCATGAGGTGGAGAGGCGCATCGGCCGTATGGACAGGGAAGAAGAGTCCCGAGCCGGAACCTTCCGTCCGAGCCGACCCCCTTTCTCACGGTCGATCATGGAGGCCCATATTCCGAGGAGTTTCAAACCGCCGCAGTTTGAAACATACTCAGGGGAATCCGACCCGGTCGACCACGTCGAGAGCTTCAAGACACTGATGCTTATTCACCAAGCTTCCGACGCAGTGCTATGCAGGACCTTCCCCGCCACCCTCAGGGGATCGGCTCGGGAATGGTATTCTAGACTCGCCCCCTCATCTATCTTCTCGTTCGAACAGTTCGAGACGCTGTTCATCACTCACTTCGTGAGTAGCCGGCGAGCCGAGAAGACGAGTCTTTCCTTACTGAACCTGCGGCAAGAGAAAGAAGAAAAGCTGCGGGACTATGTGAAAAGGTTTACCGCAGAAGTCCGGTCCATAGCTTCCTTGGACCAGTCCGTGGCTACCGTGGCGTTCCAGTCGAACGTCCATAACGCCAACCTTCGGTCATCCCTCGCCAAGAAGCCTCCGCATGACTTCGCCGACCTCCTCCTGAGGTGCGAGAAGTACATCCGAGCTGAAGAGGCCGAAGCCCTTCCCAGCTTTGGAGGGCCCTCCGCAGGATCGAAAAGGAAGGCGACGGGGGAGGAAGGGTCGAAAAAAGCTCAGAAAGACATGGGCGGCCAACGTCGCCCTCCCCCCAGGTTCGAGAAATTCACGCCCCTCACAACTAACGTCTCCACTATCCTCATGGAGGTAGAGAAGGAGGGGGTCCTCCCTCCAGCCCCGAGGATGCACAAACCGGCGAAGAGGAGGGACAAAGACAAGTGGTGTCGGTACCACCGAGACCACGGGCACGAGACGAATGACTGTCAGGCTTTGAGAGATGAGATCGAGGCCCTCATCCGAAGGGGGCAGTTGGCGAAGTTCGTGAAGGCTAACGATCGGACAGATCGGAACTCTCCTCCCCCTCGGGGGGCTAACAAGCGCTCTGAGTGGCGCGAAGTAACACCTGAGTTCGAAGAAGAAAGGGTTCTGCATATGATCCACGGGGGTCCCATGGGCGGCTCCTCTAACACGTCTCGGAAAGCCTTCATCCGAGAGGTGAACTCGGTCCACAGTGCGCCTCCCCCCAAGGGCTTCGGTGTGCCCGTGTCCTTCTCCGACGCCGATCTCGAAGGAGTCCGAACCCCTCACTGTGATGCCCTCGTCATCGACCTCCGCATGGCCAACTTCAAGGTGCAGAGGATTTTGGTTGACAACGGGAGTTCGGTCAACATCCTATTCCTCTCGGCCTTCCAGGGCCTCCAGCTGTCCCGAGACCGTCTCAAACCAGCCGGATACACTCTACACGGGTTCACGGGGGTCCCGGTAACCGTCGAAGGGGTGATAACTCTAGACGTTACTGCGGGAAGCACCCCTACTACCCGGACGGAGCCGATGGACTTCATGGTCGTCGACGTCCCGGCAGCATATAATGTCATCCTAGGCCGCCCCGGCCTAGCCGCTCTTGAGGCTGTCCCCTCGGCATACCACTTGAAGATGAAGTTCCCCACTCGTTCGGGGGTGGGGGAAGTTAGGGGAAGCCAGGAAACAGCTCGGAAGTGCTACATGACTTCCACCGGGGGACCAGTGCTTTCGCTCGGGGCACTCGAGATCCCCGAGCCGAAGGCTCGCCCAACGTCCGAGCCAGCGGACGAGTTAGAAGAAGTACTCTTCTCCGACGAGGATCCGAGCCGAAAATTCCTCGTCAGCAAGTCCTTGCCGACCGTGCTATTCTCCGACCTGGTGAGGTGCATCCGGGATAATCGCGACCTCTTTGCTTGGTCGGCCGCGGATATGCCCGGCATCTCCGAAGACTTGCTCGTCCACCGCCTAAGCGTCGAACCGGGATGCAAACCGGTTCAGCAGAAGAGGCGAAAGTTCGCTCCCGAGCGACAGCAGGCAATCAAGGAGGAAGTGGATAAGCTGCTGAAGGCCAAGTTCATCCAGGAGGTGAATTATCCCGAGTGGCTGTCGAATGTTGTAATGGTCAAGAAGTCCAATGGCTCGTGGAGGATATGCATCGACTTCACCGACCTCAACAAAGCGTGTCCGAAGGATCCCTTCCCTCTCCCGAACATCGACACCCTAATCGACGCCACCTCGGGCCATGAGCTCCTCAGCTTCATGGATGCCTTCTCGAGCTACAACCAAATCCGGATGTTCCCTCCGGACATCCCGAAGACCTCCTTCGTCACCGACCAAGGCCTCTACTGCTACCGAGTAATGCCGTTCGGTTTGAAGAACGCGGGCGCCACCTACCAGCGCCTCGTCAACAAGGTCTTTCAGCATCAGATCGGCCGAAACATGGAGGTGTACGTTGATGACATGCTCGTCAAGAGCATCCGCGGCGCCGACCATGTAGCCGACCTCCAAGAGGCTTTCGGCGTGTTGAGGAAGTACAACATGCGGCTAAACCCGAACAAGTGTGCGTTCGGAGTCTCCTCTAGCAAGTTCCTCGGTTTCATGGTGAGCCAGCGGGGGATTGAAGCTAACCCCGAAAAGATCAAAGCCATATTAGACATGACCCCGCCTTGGAACGTCAAAGAGGTGCAGAAGCTCACCGGTCGGCTCGCAGCCATTGGTCGGTTCCTCTCCAAGTCAGGGGAAAAGTGCCTTCCCTTCTTCAAAGCACTCCGAGGCGCTAAGGGATTTGAATGGGGCGAGGCACAGCAAGCATCATTCGACCAGCTGAAAGCCTATCTGGCGAACCCCCCTCTGCTCAGTAAGCCGGTCCCAGGCGAGCCTCTCTTCCTCTACTTGGCAGCCTCCGAGCAGTCCCTGAGCGCTGTCCTGGTCAGAGAAGAGGACCGGACCCAGAGGCCTATTTACTACGTGAGCAAGGTACTTCGGGATGCCGAGCTCCGTTACCCGAGGATAGAAAAGGTAGCCTACGCCCTCGTCATGGCAGCAAGGAAGCTTCGGCCCTACTTCCAATCTCATTCAGTCATCGTCCTCACCGATCAACCGCTAAAGCAGATCCTCCACAAGCCAGAGACCTCGGGTCGGCTGATGAAATGGTCCGTAGAGCTGAGTCAGCACGACATCACTTATCAGCCTCGGACGGCAATTAAGGCTCAGGCTCTCGCCGACTTCATTGTAGAGACCACCATCCCTGAGGTCGGCCACGTCCCAAATGGGCCCCCCATTTGGACAGTCTTCGTGGACGGGTCCTCTTGCAGTGAAGGAAGCGGCGCCGGGATTATCTTAAACGGCCCTGACAACTTCGTCTTGCAGTATGCGATCCGCATGAACTTCAAGGCCTCGAACAACGAGGCGGAGTATGAGGCCCTCATAGCTGGCCTCGGACTCGCACGAAGTGCTGGGGCGCAGCGCCTTCGGGTTCACAGTGACTCCCAACTAGTTGTGAATCAGGTCTTGGGCGAGTACGAGGCCCGGGATGAGCGAATGGCTAAGTACCTCGCCAAGGTCCGGGATCTGATGGGTCGGTTCGAAGAAGCCATCATCCAGCGTGTCCCTCGGGAGGAGAACTCACAGGCCGATGCTCTCTCCAAATTGGCTTCGTCTTCTCTGCAGGGTCTTGAACAGACCGTGCTGATCGAAGTCCTCTCCAAGCCGAGCATCGAAGACGAGACGCCTAGCTCGATGGAGACATTGCCGGTCGCGCTGCAGGACAATTGGATGAAACCACTGGTAGAATTCTTAAGGGATGGAGTTCTGCCTCCAGATCCCAAAGAAGCACGCCGAGTTAGAACCCGAGCCGAGCGCTATGTCTTAATCGAGGGCATCCTATACAAGCGCTCCTTCTCCCAAATAGACGGCCGACCATATCTACGATGCCTCTCTCCGGATCAGGCCGAATATGCCCTACAGGAGCTTCATGAAGGGATCGGCGGGGCACACTCGGGATTTAGGTCCCTGGCCCGAAAAGCTCTGAATTATGGGTACTTCTGGCCGACGCTTCTCCAAGACGCCGAGCGACACGTTCGGCAGTGCGGCTCCTGCCAGAGACACTCCAGCATCCGACGCCTCCCTCAAGCCAACCTCACCTCCCTATCGAGCCCTATCCCCTTCGCGATGTGGGGAATGGACTTGATAGGGCCTTTCCCTCCAGCTCCGGGTCAGCTCAAGTTTTTAGTCGTAGCTATCGACTACTTCTCGAAGTGGGTCGAGGCCGAGCCCCTCGCCACGATAACCGAGAACAAAGTGGTGCAGTTCTTCTGGAAGAACGTTATATGCAGATTCGGCGTCCCGCGCGTCCTCGTGACAGATAATGGGACCCAGTTCACTGGCTCAGCATTTCGAACCCTGTGCGACGACCTCGTCATTCAACAGTGTTTCTCGTCCGTCTCGCACCCCCAGTCGAACGGACAAGCCGAGAACGCTAATAAGCAGATCCTTGCGGGGATCAAGAAGAGGTTGGACAAGTGCTCCAAAGGACAGTGGGTCGACCAACTCCCTAATGTGTTGTGGAACTACCGCACAAGCAAGCGGACGCCCACTGGAGAGTCCCCTTTCAGCCTTACTTATGGGGCCGAGGCCGTAATACCCCTCGAGGTCGGAATTCCTTCCCCTCGGCTCATCGCCTATGACGAAGCGCAGAATGCCAGAGAACTCAGAGGAAACTTGGACCTGATAGATGAACTGAGGGAAAGGGCGTCGATTCGGCAGCAGAATTACAGAAGGAGAGTCGAGCTAGCCTACAACAAGAAAGTCCGACCCGCCAACCTTGAGCAAGGAGACCTGGTGTTGAGAAAGCTAGCCATATCCCTCCCCAGTCAGAAGGGCAAGCTAGCTCCGAATTGGGAAGGGCCGTACCGGGTTACAAAAGTTGTTCGGCCTGGGGCATATCGGCTTGAGGACATGGATGGTAGAGAGCTCCCGAGGACCTGGAATGCCGATCACCTCCTGAAATACCACGAGAGCGCCCCGGCGCCTCTCTAAGTAATCCGAGGTGTCGCGCTATTCCTCTCCTTTAACTTGTAACCTGTTCTATGAATTCTACTATGTAAAACGGTTCGCCGTCAAATATCAAATAAAGAGAGTTCCATTTTGTTTTTTGAATTTGCCTGTTTTTTCCTCCCCTCCTACTATACCGATGGTTCGGAGTCCAACACTCGGCTCGACTTTACCTCCTCGGTTCGTCCCCGGACGAACCAGGGGTAGATCGCCGTTCGGAATTGCTCCCACAGCCGTTGAACTATACCGATGGTTCGGAGTCCAACACTCGGCTCGACTTTACCTACTCGGTTCGTCCCCGGACGAACCAGGGGTAGATCGCCGTTCGGAATTGCTCCCACAGCCGTTGATCTATACCGATGGTTCAGAGTCCAACACTCGGCTCGACTTTACCTACTCGGTTCGTCCCCAGACGAACCAGGGGTAGATCGCCGTTCGGAATTGCTCCCACAGCCGTTGGGCTATGCCCAAGGTCCGGAACACGTATCCCGACCACTCTTGACTGTCAGCCGAGGCCCGAAGGCAAACACATTCGGTCGGCGTCCGAGCAAATGCCTTCCCGAGCTGGTAAACGGGGAAAACACACTTCCCCCTCAACTTTCGTGCGTGATCTCGATCAGACGGCTCAGATCGTGCCACGTACGCAAAACGACAAGATAACGTTTTCTTGGAAAACGAGCCGCCTCGAGATCCGCGCCTACATTCAACGGCTCAGATCTCGCCACGTCCAAATAGCACTCTCGAGAACATCGCCGTGTCAGACCCACTAAGCGACAAATTGCCGTACCCCTGGGGATCCATTCGGCTAAATAGACACACTCAGTTCAAATAGTTCGGCACGGTCAACACAGTTCTAAACAAAAACAGACGTACAAAACAACGAAAGGGAATTTTATTAAATATCGGCGCACAGTACAAAATAGACCATTACAAAAGTGTCGGCAAACAAAGCATACAACCCCCGACCCACTACACTTGTCTTTCACAAAAATGCATCCTCTCCATCTTGTTCGCCCTCCTCGGCGGACGGTTCCTCTGCCTCTCCTCGAAGCTTCGCCATTTTCGCCCGCAGGTGTCCCATCTCCGAGAGCAAGTCGTCCCGTTCGGTAATAAGTTTCGACTGAATATGCCGAATACTTTTGACCCGAAGAGCATTGTTGAATGCGGTCTGCGAGTCCTCGTCCTCCCCTACGGGGCTCAGCTCGACGACCTTGTTCTCCAAGCGTTGTGTTTCGGCCTCCCGGAGACTGAGGACCAATGAAAGGTGACTCCACTCGCCCTCGGCTCGGCGTAGCTTCAGATCGACGCTCCTGGGGCTCAGAACCACCGTCCCAGAGGTCGCCTCGGATGTGGAGTCATCATTCGGATGCCCGGAGTCCGATCCATGGATCGCCGCGACAAGCTGAAAAATAGGAAAAACGAACAACGCAGTTTCAATACAATGCCGAAGACAAACACTTGAGAGTTTTTCAGAATTTTTATGCATTCAGACATAATAGTGTTACAGACGGTCGACCAACCCTACAACTAGGTTATTACAACGGCCAACAGAGATGAAAAGTGACATAATCAAGTCCTCTTCGGAAGGGGAATGCTTCGGTTTAGGGAAACGCGAGGACGACGAGGCCGACCCTCTGAGCTCGACCCTAAACCAACGAAGCGCGACCCCCCTTCACTGCTAGTCCTAACAGCCGCGCCGACCGATGCCCCGCTCGACGAGACAGCCGCGCTGCTCTGAGCGTCAGTCGGACTCCGCCTGGTCGTTAGCGGGCGCGTCGCGAGTTCATAAAACGTGATCCCCCTCTCACTTTCCTCGCGGGTGCACGACGTGCTGCGAACATTAGCCCTCTCCGGCGCAGGTTTAAGCGACGCGATCTCCTCCTCCAGTTCGATAATCCGATCCCTCAAGACGACGTCCTTCGCCAATTTCTTCGATCGAGGGGCCTTCAACGACCCCGAGGCATTGGGACTATCCGTTGCAAGCCGCCGATAGTGGGTGACCTCAATCCCCCTATCTATTGTGATCCTCCTGAGCATGTCGACTTCGGCCAATAGTCTCTTACGCTCGGCCAAAGCCCCCTCCAGCTCGGAGGCCATCTTCTCCCTTTCCGCCGAACGCTCTCTCTCCGATAGCTCCAAGTATTGTACCTCGGCCAAAAGATCGTCGTTCTTCTGCTCGGCGGCTTTAAGCTCCCCACGAAGCCGCTCAATTTCCCCTTCGGAACCGGGACCCTGGGAGCGCTTCCGGAGTTGATGCAGCTCGCGACAGTTCCTCCTCAGAACTGCCCTGACCTCCTCCGCCTGGCCGAGCAGGAGAAACCGCCTCTGCCGGCTGTCCGAAAGTTCACGCTTCAAATTGGCCAATTCCTTCCGAAGGAAGACCAGCTCCGTGACCGGACCAAACACCACCTGAAAAGCGGAAATAAATCCGAGGCCCAACAGTTGGAGAAATTTACGCCCAAAATGCCCAAAACGCACACTAAGTCCGAGGCACAACACTTGGACAAATTTTTGGCCAAACAAAATACTTTTCATTCAAAACAAAGGCGGTGGCCAGTCCGCAATAAGGCTTACAAAAAGAAAACAAAACCAAAAAGACTGAAAGTAGGAAGACAACCGAGTCAGGGGTCGACCTTTTTGCCGCTCGGATTCGTCGACCCCTCGGCCTTGCCCTCGCCATCACCCTCGCCCCCGCCTTCGCTCCAGCTCTCCTCCTCGGAGAGTTTCTCCTCCTCGCCCTCGGCTTCGGTCTCCCCATCGCCTTCGGCGGGTTCCGTCTCTCCGTCGGGACCGAGTAGACCCTCGGTGATCCCTTCTTCCCCCTCCACGGGCTCGTAAAAGTCATAAGAGGACGAGTCGAAGCCCGGGTTCTTCGCGACAACGTGGGTCAGGGCACGGCCGTAGGCGTCCAGCATATTCTGGATCATGTGCTGCGCGGCCTCCTCTTGCACGGCCTTCTTCACCTTCTTCACCTTCCTCAGGTGATTGGCCTTGATCCTCTCGGCTCTCTTCCGAGCAGTCTCCCCTTCCGACCGAGCCTTGGCCA
Organism: Hemerocallis citrina; assembly: GCA_017893485.1. Taxonomy (NCBI): domain Eukaryota; kingdom Viridiplantae; phylum Streptophyta; class Magnoliopsida; order Asparagales; family Asphodelaceae; genus Hemerocallis; species Hemerocallis citrina. The sequence continues at coordinate 28,648,698 of CM030362.1, read as the reverse complement.
GCTCATCCTTCAGCTCGGTAACCTCCTTCTCTGCTCCCGACCGAGCGCTGGCCAGCTCCTCCTTCAGCTCGGCCACCTCCTTCTCGAGCTTGGCCGCCGTATCCTTCGACGATTGGATGGCGTCGGCCAGCTTCTTCTCCAAGTCCTCCACTTCGGCGACTCTCTTCGTTGAAAGAAGCAGCTCGGACTCAAGCCGCTTCGCAACCCGAATGCGCTCCGTCCTCTCCTTCTCCTTCTCCTGATCCTTCCTCGCCATCTCCTCGACCAGCCAACTGAAGTGGCAGAGGGTCTGGGAGAGAACAACACGATTAAAATCCGAGCCCAAGAACTTAGAAAAAATTCCAAGGAAAAATATGAATGAAGAAGGGCTTGACAAACTTACCGACATAGTGCTCCGGGCCATCTGCATCACGTTGTCCCCTGCCATCCCGGCCCTCAGGGTCGCTCGGTCCTTTGGGGTCGGCAGGTGCCTCACTGCCTCCATGCAGATGTTCCCGTCGCCCAAAAAGCCGTCGACGTTCATCACCTGCCAATCAGGGACGAAGATCTGTTTATGACGCTCGGTCAAGATCTTCTCCGCGCCGGGGGTGAGTGGCGGAACCGGGAGGGACAGCGCATCAGCCACTCCGAACTCACTGCTCGACGGACCAGGAGCGTCCGCCTCCGGGGTAGGAGCAGGAGCAGCCGAGGCCGAGGGATCGAGGTCCACGACCCCCCCTGCTTGGGGACCGCTACCTTTGCCGAAGGGACAAGGACCTCAATCTCCCCCTCCTTCAGGACCGCGACCTTCGGTTGGTCGGCTGCCTTCACGACCGAGGCCTTCTTCGAAGCTCGGCTGTCCTGAGGCGCTGTCGACGGCCTCTTATTCTTCTCCTGCTCGGACCTGCCCTTCGCCACCAGAGCCTTGTAATCGAGCTTCATGGTCTCTGCAAGAGTCGAATGAAAAAACTTAGAAATTTTTTTACAAACTTTACGGAGAGAAGTATAAATACCAGAAGCGTACGAGGGTCGATCGGACTGAGACCCCCACGGAACAGATGCTCTTCGGTGATATCCTTCCAGCTAAGCGTCGGCAGAGCAAGGATCTTCTTCTGGACCTCGGTCTCTGCAGCGTTCAGCGGAACGTCCTTCTTTGTGCGCTTGGGTAGTCCGTCCGCCCAAACTGTCGGTATCACCCATGGCGTCAGATTCCGAACGAGGAAGTATTTGTCCTTCCAGTGTTTGATCGAGTCCGGATTCTCGATCAGTTTCACGCCCGTCCGGGGCGAAAGATAAAACCTCTGTTCGTCTTTTCTCGGCCGGACAGGTCGGAAGAGACTTCGAAAGAGGTACATGGTCGGCTTGGCGCCGACCTCTTGGCATCGGAGGAGGAACGCCACAACTTGCCTCCATGTGTTCGGCATCAGTTGGACGGGACTCAAACCATACCAAACCAGGACATCAACCACGAACGGGTGGAGGGGAAAGCGAAGGCCGGCAATGAGGGAGTCGACCGGAAAGACGCATATGTCCGGAGAGGACCTAGTGTTGGCTCGGAACCCCGGCCCAGGGAGAAGCAACACGTACTCGAGAGGGATCTGGAAGCCCTCTCGGACCAGATGAAGGTCCGCTTCGGTAAGAGTCGAGATCTTGTGATCGACCTCGGTCAGCTCCCTAGGCTCGTTCTCCTCCACCAGTTTAGCAGTACCTTGGGTAACCTTCTCCAAGATATCCTCAGTATAATCCCGGACTCCTCCCACACTCGACACGGCGATGGGCTGCCGAACGAACTCCCCCGCTCTCCTCGGCGTCTCCACTATAGTAATTACGGCTTTGCCCTTTCGAGACTCCGCCGCGACTTCTTGGGGCACCTCGGCCACTCCGCCCTCCGCATCTGGACGAACAACGTCCTGCTCGCTCGGCTCCATTACTCCTTTCTCTTTCTCCCCACGGCCAACGGCTTGCTCCGAGGCGGGGGTCTCAGCCGAAATCTTAACCATATTTTCCTAAAGAGAGAAGGAAAAGAGACTGACCTTGAAGTGACAGCTACGGTCGGAAACTTCACCGGAACTAGGAACGCTACCGCGACAGCTAGCGACACCACCAGGAAGCTAAAGACCTCGAAGCAAAGTAAAAATGGAAGAGAGAGAGTAAAAGTGAAAAGTGAAGACTTGGTCAAGGGGGGTAAAGATTTATAGTGAAAATGAGGCGTCTCTTGGACTTCCAGAGCGACTTTTGGGCTACTCTCGAAGCATCTCGAAGGCCCACCACAAAGTCAACCAGCTCGGCAAGATAGGATCTGAATCCGAGCTGCGAGCAAACTGAACGTGGCTGCAATAGAGTTCGCTCGGAATCCGTGCAAGTGCCTTCCCGAGCTGGTAAATGGGGAAAACTCCCTTCTCCCTCAACTTTCGTGCCTGATCTCCATCAGACGGTCCAGATCTCGCCGAGAGCACTAAACGACGAGATAGTGTTTTCTTGGAGAATGCGCCCATCTCGCGATGCGTGTCAGCATCCGGCGGCTCAGATAGCGCCACGTCGCTCGGACGATCGGACCCTCGGATGCGCCACCTATGTCTAAAAAGAACCCGGAAAAATTTTTAATTTAGTTTTGAGGCGCCGCCTTCGACGAGCGCCCCCCAGGTCCCGTGCACCAATCAGCATTCTGCCAACTACGGGCCCCGGGCGGGAACAGATCGGCACTCCCCCCATCTCTAACTCCCCCGGGCTGATATCCATCAAAAGCCATCAGCCCGGAAGGAAGACAGAGATGCGAGGAGACCCATCCACACTCAGGAATCGGGAAGAACGCACCATCCCGAGCCAGTTGTTTGCATCTGGAAGGCGCGGCTTGCCAAAGGGCTCTAACCGCAGTGCCTTCACAGTTGCAAACAACAGGCTCGGACGGTCCAAAAGCCCGAGCTGCTACTCATGATGAAATGGACCAAGAGATCGGCATCGGACATGGATCGTCACTCTCTCACCAAGACCTCCGCTCTCTCCGACGCTCGCTTCGGAGCCACCAAAGAAAGCCGAAGATCTTGGTGAGAGAACGACCACCCGTCCTTCCGAAGAAGCCCACACCCCGGGACAGGACTATTGCCGTCGACCCTACTGTCTTATTGCTCCCCACTCCTGACACCACCTTTTCGGAGCAGAGAGGAATGGGGAAACAACAAGACAACAAGGCGATCGCCCGTCCTTCCGAAGTAACTTGTCCCTCGGATCCGGACCACGGTCGCCGCCGCTGCTACCTCGTCCCCCCTCGCTCCTAACATCCGCTTAGGGGCTGTCAGGAACGAAGGGAAAACCAGGCAGAAGAGCGACCACCCCTCCGGACCTCAAGAAAGAAGCTACCCAAGGCAGACGCCTCCGAGGTCTGGAACTCGATTTGGTTGTGACAAAAGCGATAAAGGGAGTGGAGTACTTATAATCTGCCCCCAAGAACCAGCCATTACTACCCTCGGAAACTGAAGCGCCGCGTTTTAATGGAGGGAATTACTGATCCTCGGAAGTTGAAACGCCACGCATTAATTAAAGGGATTATTCCTAATGACCTGGGAAAGGGGAATGCCGCACAAACCCCGAGCGTCATTAATACCCTTGGAAGCGAGATCGCCTCCGAACAGATAGCGCCACGACGCAGCCGAACCCTTCCTTCGGTCGGCTGCCGAGCAGAGGCCTTCCCGAACTGGTAAATGGAGAAAAAAAGGCACCGAGCTATCTCAGCCGTCGGATCTTCCAGAAATTCACGCTCCCAATGGCGAACGGCTCAGATTGCGCCACGTGCGCTAAAAGACAAGATAGCATTTTCTTGGGAACCGTTCCCGTCTCGAGATGCGTGCCAACATCCAACGGCCCAGATTACGCCACGTCACCCAAGCCTTCGGTCGGCTGCCGAACCCCCATGCCTTCGGTCGGCTGCCGAGCAGAGGCCTTCCCGAACTGGTAAACGGAGAAAAACGCTGCCGAGCAGCAGCAGCCGTCAGATCTTTCCGAAGTTCGCGCCCACCTGCGATCAGCGGCTCAGATCGAGCCACGCCATAAATCGGTATTTAAATCATTTTTTATCTATTTAATTTGTTTTATTTGTTTAAAAATTGCGAGAAAATTGTTAAAAATTCGGGAAAATTAGCCAAAAATCCTGGAGAATAATTGAGATTTAGGGGGCACATTTTCGAACCCCTGAACGAACAATTATCGCCCAGAATGTACGATTAAGGCCCCCGAATGATTAGCAAAAGCGTCGCAAAATTAAACAAGTAGTCCGAAAAAATAGATAAAAACTCTTGAATACCCGATGTGACCAGAGAGCTTCCAGCGGCATCAAAAGTTGCCTCACTACCCCCTTTCTAGATTCGAAATCCCACGTCTGGACTCCAATACCACTCCATCAGCCACTAAAGCAGCTAAACTACTCCTCAAAGTCTGATCACACTCAGTCTTTAGGAGTGGGGGGCTCGTGATATGGCTAAAATTGGGGTTAAATCGGGACCGTCCAGATCGATCACGAATCCTGGAGCACGGGGATAAAAAGGTAATTTCACATACAGATGGATCCAAAACGGGTATTGGGCCTCCTTCTCACAGAACCAACCACCCGCGAATAGATCCACTTCAATTTGGTACGGGTCCCGACCCGATACAAGCCCAATCCACCAAGAAGAGAATCAGGCCACTGATTTGGTCAAATCAATAAACCTGATTAGCTCTCACCAGGGAATCAAGGCCTAACTTCCCAAAACAGAATTGGAGGATTTTTCTCCTATTTGTTAGGCAGGAAATTAGGCCCCAAATGGTTCCAAAGGCGACTATAAATACAACCCCTCTACCACCGAGACCAGGTTAATCTTTCTTTCACCACTTAAGCTCTTTCTTAATCTTTTGCTGATTACTGACAAGAGCGTCGGAGGGTGCGTCGCCGGAATCAACCCCGGTGTTTCGCACTTCCTTGCAGGTAGCGGCGGGAGCAAGCAGGCTGAGTAAGCTGTTCAGGTTTTCCTCGGATCCACAAATTTTATCTGTTTGCCCCCACACCGAAATCGACGGTAACAAGCGGTATCTAGCAATACACCACTGCTACTCAAGTAACAGAAATGTCAGTGATTAGACATAACCTATCCATGACCAATGTTACCATGAAGTCTAGTCATTTTGTCCAGATATATTAATTGACCACAAGGCATAGAGCGTGTTACCCTTGTATAGTTCTATCTTTGGTTTCTTGATGTCCGAGTAGACTTACTAAAACAAATGAGCTCAATATCTCATATTGACTCATTTGAGCATGATCACGCATTTTACAGTCTCACTCAATTTGTAACCCCTGTTTTTCATTTTTGGGTGTATTTTTCGTTTGGTGTATTTTTCTCTCTTGTATTTTTTTGAACCGTATATTGGAGTTGTTTTCAATATATATTCGTTTTATTTCATTTGAGCTCTTTGTATTTGATTGGTTGTCTCTTTTGTTTCGTTCTTCATTATTTTGTTCTTTCTTTCATTTGGTTCTTGATTATTGTCGTGGTTTTGCTCTCCAACTGTGTTTTGTTCTCTTTATTGTGTCTTTTGGTGCTTGTGGTGTGTTGGTGGTTCATTCCCTTTTTCAATCCCATTATTTTTTTATCCCAATTTGTTCACCAAAGCCTAATTAAATCAAAATCCTATTTGTATTCCTATTTTATTTGACCCAAATCCACAACCCATTGGTATAACCTATTAATACTCCTAATACCCAATTAAACCCACAACCCAACTTATATTCAAACTCTAATCTCCTCATATATATACATCTCTAATCTCTCTCCCTAAACCCTAACCCTAATAACCTAGTCTCCCTCTCTCCCCCGGACTCTCACTCTCCCGTGCTTGCGCCGCCGCTTACCAGCCCAACCAGACCCCCCCCCGACCGACGCCAGCCCCTCTGGCCCGTGCACAACCCAGACCACCGAACACCCCCTCCCGGCCTGCCTCCAATCCTGATCCCCTACCTAGCCGAGCCCACTTCTCCCCTACTCCCGATCCTCTCTCCTTGGCCATCCTGACCACCTCGCACACCACATAATCCCTCGTCTCTCTCTCGTGGTGTTCTCTTGTGGCCGCAAGCCACTATTATTATCTCGCTTTTGGAGTTTTTGTTCGTGTGGATATTTCACTCAAGTTTGCTTGGATTCATCAGTCGTGAGTTTTGCTTCGTGAATTTTCGTTCATGGGTTTTGCTCGCTACTCTTGGTTTTCGTTGTTCTTCATCTTCGGTTAATGCAAGTAACTTGTACTCCAATTCATTTGTTTGATATAAGTCAAAAATACCACCTATAGTATAGTTGGGTCTAGAGACGACTCTTATTTGTGTTATGTTTGATGGGTTTTGTCTCTATTGTGAAAATTTGACCATAGATGACTCACGATACAATATGGACATGAATTAACTTAGGATTTACCCGTTCTTGATTTTGATCATGTATGCGAGACTTTTGTGAGAATTTGTGATTTGGTTGAGACCCATGCGATATACTTGGTGTGGACATGCTAGATACCCTAATTTATGATGGTTAGACACTTGTTAGACTCGATTTCATGTTTGGTTGTGTTTTGAACAAGTTTTGTACAATATATGTTGAGTTGTTATTAAAGGAAAAAATCTGTATTTTGTCGCTGATCTTTCTTGTTTGCTATTTTGGACTGTCTTGAAGTCAGTATCTTAATTTCGGTATAAAACATGAGTTTTAGATAATTTCGTCTATTTTCAAACCCCTCTGACCTTACTTGATTTCGTTTTCGTATGAGTGAGTTATGACTATTTACTACAGAGGTGTCGATCTTTTCCAGATTCTGTTTTTTCGCTAATTTTGATGACTAATGATTTTGATGTTGATGCTACATATACTATTTTGATCCAAAACTTTGGTCAGTATTTCTTTATCTAGTTAGGGACTACCCAGAATTTTGGTGAATTTTATTGATTCGTTTTATATGTCGTTTCATGCTCTTTCATGAAAACTATACTTGCTGTATTTTACTCGCTGTTTTGTAAAGAATCGTATTTTCACCCTGATCCCTTTTATTGTATGAAAAATATTTGTGAAATATGAAAGTTATTATATTTTATCTATTTTCATATTCCTTTGACAGAATTGGATTTCGTTTCACTGGTTGCGAGATATCATAGTTTTCGTACAGCAGTATTGGAAATTCCAGATTTGCCAAACTATGGTTTCTTGATGCTTTCTTATTTTTGATGACTGATCTAAATTCACTGGAAAATTGTGAAACTTTTTATTTAGATACTGGACATATAGGGGAATACCCCAGATTTTTCGTGAATTTATTTAATGTGTTTTCATGTCGTTTTCCTGCTCTTGAATTCGTTTTCCTGATTTCTGGCTGAAACTATTTTCTGTATTCAAATCAGCTTTGAGCTATGGTTTTGTGAATTAATATATGACTTATTTATATTCGTTGGATTTGTGTGGAAGTCTATTTTCCAGATCCTTTGACGGATCCAGATTTGGATATTTGTAATACTGGAAATCACTGTTTTACTACAGTATGGTCTTGCTGTCCTGAACTTGAGATTTGTTTATTTTAGTTCTTTTATGTGATCCCTTGCACACATACATGTTTATCTTGCAACTTAAACTTGTTACATGATCATGACATGATATACTTGATATGGTTTGCACACCTATATGCTTGTTTGACATTAATAATAAAATAACCAAGCCGGGGTTAAGAGAAAGATCTAGTAGTGGATAGTGCAGAAATGTGTACTCGAAAGAACCTAGTGGTTATTAGAGCTTGTTTACATGTGGAGCTTGACACGTACACACATGACACTGGAGCTTGTTTGGGTTTTGGAGCTTGTTTACATGATACATGATTACATGATACATGGAGCTTGTCCCTGTGTACACTGCCCTGTATGGTCCCCTACAAAATCTAAAACGAAACTATTTGTTGTAGCAACCATATAGTAAAAACCGAGATGTATGAAGTGCTACCTAGATAGTAATAACTATCAGACTTAAACATGACACTTGAACATGATACATGCCTACTTGACACTTGATTACATGATACATGAGATTTGATACTTGATACATGCTACATGATTACATGATTCTTGACACTGGTTACTTGATGCATGACACTTGTTTACTTAACACTAAACACATACTAATATATTTGCTCATCTTGCCATGCTATGATTTATATCCTGTTATCATGATTATACCATGCTAGGTTTGTTATTTAGATTTACCTATCCTATGTACTTGTATCCTACATTATAAGTGGCACATAACTTGCAATTGACGGATACTTGTTTTTCTTCTTCCTTATCCTGCAAATTTACTAATTGCAGATCAGGATGGTCGGCTGCCAGATGGTATTGGCGAGATGATGTATTAGTGCTGGATTTTCTGCTTATGATTTTTATTATTGTTGCTTGAACTTGAATAAGATGTACTTGATTACTTGAATATTTATCTTGTATTTAGGCGATGTGACCCATGATATTTGACTTGTTCAGAATTTGATTATTTGAGATCATTATATTTGGTTTCAAGTAACTTCTGTTGGTATCTTATTTCAATTATGCAGCCTGGTTGTATCTTTTGCTTCCGACTCTGATTATCTCGTGAAATATTGTAAAAATTCCTGAACAGCTTATGGCTGATGAAAATCATTCGCTGGGCTTTTGTCTCGTATCCATATTCCGTATTCTTTTTGGGAAGCGGAACGTGACACAATCAAGGGGCCGATAGATATCGCTCCGGTTATGTAAGAGAGACAAACCCTATCTAAGTCACTCACATCCCTCCGCATGATTTGTAGTATATCCAATAGTCGACTTTATAATCATCTTATTACAGGCAACGTTTGACGACATTAAAACATATAACTTCTCGTGTAGGAAACCATAGCGACTTCAAGTCAAAGGACTACATACATCATGGTCATTGTGAGAACCGGTTATAGCACTCACGTAACGATCCATGCAGTGTTCTCATGGTGGGTCAGTCCAGTACATTATTACTCTAATGTGTACTCATGTGAAGACTTGATATCTCATATCCATGACCCGTGAGATATGGTCATCAGTCTATGCACATAATAGTCTCTATGCATTATTGTTGTCCTAATTCACAATTATACTTGACTAGGGACAAATAAGAATAGTGTTTTGATTACAACTAATAGGATCTCACAATCAAGTCATGTACTTGATATCCCATGGTATTGAACCTATTATTCTAAGGATTTTATTATGTTCAGTTAATCACAATAAACAACACAATAAATGAAATGTCTCATATATGAAATAAATATTATGACACAATGTAAACTAGTATGCCAATACACAATTGGCCTCCAGGGCATACACCAATAGTACCCACCCCACCGACCTCACCCCCGCACCATGTCCATCCACCCTCGGTCCGTCTGTCTACACATTCCACTTCGGGCATCCCACCGGCACGTTATACACCTGATGCTACTGGTCCTTCTGATTAGTTTGGCTTTGCCACCCTAGCTTCCTACTCACCACAATTTCATGCATTTCTCACTGTCATTCACTCCACACATGATCCCAGAACCTATCAGGAAGCAATTCGATATCCCGAATGGTCGGATGCTATTGCAGAGGAGTTCAGTGCATTTGATCAAACTAGCACTTGGGATGTTGTTCCACTGCCTGTGGGCATCCGGCCTGTTAACTACGAGTGGATCTTCAAAGTCAAATATCAACCTGATAGCTTCATTGAGCGGCACAAGGTTCGCCTAGTTGTTTGAGGATTTCAAGAGCATGACACTGATTATGGCGAGACTTTTGCCTCAGTTTCACAGATGACTACAGTTCACACTCTCTTTGTCCTTGTCGCAGTTCGTCGGTGGCCGTTATACCAGATGAACATGAAGATTGTCTTTCTTTATGGTAACTTATCTGAGGTTATTTACATGCATCCCCCTCCTGGCCTTACCACTCCTTCTGGTCATGTTTGCCGTCTGTGTCGAGCTATATATGGTCTGAAACAAGCCCCTCGAGCCTAGTTTGAGTGCGTTTGCAGTGTCATCACCCAAGATGGTTTCAGTCAGAGTTCACATGACCACTTTATGTTTATACAGTCATCACCACAGGGGTGGGTCCTTCTATTATTATAAGTTGATGATATGATTATTACTTGGGATGATTCCGCCAGCTTTGCATCCACCCATACATACCTTCATGCAGTTCCATATGAAAGATCTTGGCAAATTACGCTATTTTCTGGGTCTAGAGATTGCTCATGAATCTCAGAGAATACTTATTTCTCTACAGAAATACGCATCAGATATTATCTCTGCTACATGTCTCTCTAAAAGTCGATCAGTCGATACTCCCTTTAGCTTCATGTGAAGCTTCGTCCTACAGATGGTGAACTCCATCCCGACCCTAGTAGATACAGACAGATTGTTGGACAGCTTGTCTAATTATGTATGACCAAACTAGATATTGCTCATGAAGTCAGTGTTGTTAGTCAGTTTGTTTTCGCTCCTACATCAGATCACTACAGCGCTCTTCTTCGGATCCTAAGATATCTTCGGAGCACTATCACTCGCTCATTAATCATGCGGTCTACCATAGGTTTCTGTCTATAATGCCCCTGCCCAAACTCAGACAATTTATCCAATTTTTATCAGACAAATTTATTATTATTTAGTACAACTGCCCACCACGGGTTGTCTCTCAAAAGGTGGTAAACCGGATTGGTGACTCTTGATTATAGGCATTATTATTTATTATTTAATTATCTTGTGCAATTTCCGATATGGGACAATTTCCATTCACCTTCCCGTTTCTTTCTCTCGCAGTCAATAGCCAAGGCGGGCCCCCTATGCGAGGGCCCCATCCACCAACGTCAGTGCTGCTAACAAGTAGCCCTTCACAACTGGCGGGCCCCCACGTGACAAATGTCACGTCGACAGGCAACAGCATCTGCTGCTGTCACTCATCCCGTGGGCCCCGCCTCCTACCAGCACCACGTGGCAGCAGCTGCTGCTGCAGCTACCACCGTGGGCCCCTCTTTCTCCAATAATCCCCAACACACACTTCAATAGGAATTCCTATGGGGTAAGCATCTCAATCACACACACACACACACACACACACACACACACATATATATATACACACCTCTTTGAATTTATGAGGTGTTACACTGTCTATTTCTTGGTGATTTGATGATCTCATGGCGAAGCAAGAAACAGGAAGTTGTTGCATGTTCTTCCACCGAAGCCGAGTATAGAGTAATGACAGCTATAGAGAGATTGTTCATGTTCTTTGGTTGTTATCGGATACGGGTGTCACACGTACATGAGCTACTCCTCTTCATTGTGATAATCGAAGTACATTGCACATTGTGAGCAACCCAGTCTTTCATGAGTGAACGAAGCACATAGAGATAGATTGCCACTACGTTCGTGAGCGCTTTGAAGCAAGGACCATTTCACTTCATTCTATTACTTCTTCACAGCAGACAACAGACTTCTTCACCAAATCAGACACTGTTTAAAGATTTCGTTACTTGATCAGCAAACTCACACTGTTTGACCCACCGTGAGTTTGAGAGAGGGTGTTAGATATTGTAATATATATTTAGTCTCATATTGATTTATGTATCTGTTTAGTATTCGGTTCCCTCCTATATATAGGAGACATTGTACTCAGTTATTTCTCAATCCAATAATTCGATAATCTTTTCCAAATCTCTCTGTTAACCTTAACAATAATAAACAATAATAAAAATAGACGGTAAACTTTTTTAGTTGAATGTATTATTAAGTGTGTAATAATAAGAATGGAATGTATATTGCATGTACGAATAAAGGGCATAGATATAGTCAATGTCAATATAAGGAACAATTATAAAGTCATGCACGTACCTACGGCACGTCTTTGTGAACGATGTAGCATATGAAAAGCCCTGCAAATACATAAAGAAAAATACAGGCAAAGCAGGTAAAGAAGTTAAAGAAAATTCAACATGGTTGTGTTACTACTAACCATCCAACTGTTGAAGAATGTCTGATTTTGTAACTACTACTTTTTTTAAAATGTGAAGAGATTTGGGAGAGAGGGAGAGAGAGAGAGATCTGAAAAAGTGAAGATATGAGAGAGAGATATATTAATAAAGTGAGAATGATTTATGTTTTGAGGGGAAAAAAATAGTTTTGGGAGGGGGGGGGGGGAATGTCTTTTGGGAGGGTGAATGTGAGCCATTGATTTTGTTTCAATTTAAGGTGAGCTACTTGATAGCTTTTTTTTAAAAATTGCTTTGTAATTTATTATATACACTATGTTTATCCGTGGACACATGCCTACGACACGGCTTCGTGAATGATGCAGCATATGAAAAGCCATGTAAACACATAAAGAAAATGCAAGCAAAGTAAAGCACATAAAGAAAATATAGGCAAAGCACATAAAGAAGTTAAAGAAAATTCAGCATGCTAGTGTTACTACTAACCATCCAACTATTAAGAATATCTAATTTTGTAGCTCATTCTTTTCTGAAAAGTGAAAAGATATAAAAGAGAAAGAGAGAGAGAGAGAGAGAGAGAGAGAGAGAGAGATATCTGAAAAAATGAAGAGAAGTGAGAGAAAGATAGTAATAAAGTGAGAATATATATTAAAAAAATTTGGGGGGGGGGGGGGGGGGGGGAGGGATGTCTTTTAGGAATGTGAATGTGAATCATTGATTTTGTTTCAATTGAAGGAAAGTGTAACACCCCAAATTTTTTTTTTCCAAACTAAGCCTCTAAATTCAATTCTTTCAATTTCTATATCACTTTAAACATAAACTAAGAAAGTTATATTTCAGGAAAAATTTTGGCAGAGTTTCCCCTGTAAATTTTGCCCCGAAACACAGATAGCTTACGGAATTCTGCTCAAAATTCCGTAGCTCACAATACACGCAATAATTTCACGGGCTCCCCAGGCCAAAATGAGCAAAAACACACAGGCAATATAATATAATGCTCTGGGGGCCAAACTCATAACGGATTATCAAATATCAAATAAAAACTATAAATTTCTTTGAAAAACGAGGTAAAAATTTAGAAAAATCCTTGTAAAACCTACCACAGAGCCCGGTACTCCACAACGAGATGGGTACGGGTCACAAACATACCATACCACCCCACACTATACTCGGCATCATCATATACATGCTTATACATCCATAATACAATTTAGATCATAAATTTTACTATTCACATAACTAATTAGTACAAATTTTTAAAATAAAACTTCATCCTACCAATCCACGCCTCACCTCTGCACTGATGAGAACCTGTAACAGTGAGGGATCTAGGGTAGTCCTCAGACTGCCCTAACCCCCCAAACACTAAGGGGTTAGCCATTTCTGGTGTGAGTATAGTTATTAGTCTAATAACAAATTAAAATAGTATAAAGAAAATAATTTAAACTTACAAATACCAAGTTAAGATAATGCAACCTGAATCCTGAACACAACAACATCATCAATACGACGATATATCAAATACTTTGTCAATCATGCATTCAACTATTTAATTATCCATATCTTCCCACATTTCATAATATACTTCACATCAACCTCGTATATATATATATTCTTATTTTACATCCGCATAGTACGAATACACATACAATCCGTTACTTTTCAATTTAAATTCTCTAACCCAAATATTCATTCTTCCACAAGTATCGTCATAATAGCATTATATGAATATAACTACATGATGTTATTAGATCTTTCTTTAATAACCATTTATATGGATATAAACTCATAACACAACATACTTTCTGCATTAACCATTTTCATAACCACTTTCATAGCACAAGTATTTATTTTATTGTATTAAATCATGTATCACATCAGAAACATATGCATTCATTCCCTTAATGTCATATTCATTCACGTCATATAACACAAACATAACCTCTCCTTACACATTATAATTAACTTGCATTTCATCACATCATCACCGTATCACTTATGCGAATGCACATTCTTATTGCATCAAAACACGTTTTATAGCTCATTCATAACTCACTACACCACTTTAGTAATTTCTTTTTCTTATAAACAATAAATCTTATTATCATTTTCACTTAATCCCCAAACACAATCTGGGGCCACCACATATCACACCCCATAGCCGATAGCTTGGGTAATAATCACCGCACCCCAAACACACAGTTTGGATAATATCACATCACATCTCAAGCCGATAGCTTGGTTATTAATTCACTACAATCACTTATCATCTTCACTTTATTTAATTTCTCATTTCCATTAATCATTACCACTAGTATACCAACTCACCCTGCGAATTATGCCAAGGCAGGTAGTTCCCACCATTTCCACAGAAATAGCGGGCAGGTAGTTCCTTGACACAATTCCAAGGTGCAACTCATATCACACGGTATTTTACTTTAATAATCACTCACATAATACAATTACTTCGTACTAAACATATTAACACATGTCTCTTTTATTACTATCATTTTAAATTAACCACGTACTACATTTATCACTTCTTTTCATACACTAACTCATAACTCATTTTCTTTCACATTTGCTTCATTCACAACTACTTTCTTTCTCATCCACAATTCACAATTCACTTTCCACTTTCTTTACCCTCACATTTTTATTAACACTTAGTTATTTTATTAGTTTGTCGACTAGTGAGCCACAGTATCCCAACATACTGAAAGCCGACAGCCTAGTAAACACGCGGTCCGATGCTCTCCCAGAGTTTTACTCGTCCGAGGCTACGTCTTTCTCCTAGCCGAACTAGCGAGGGAACACAGCACTCCTAGTCCCACTAGGGTGCCTCCCCGCGACGTCTGTCATCGAGGGAAAAACCACTAATCCCTAGTCCCACTAGGGTACTTCCTCCCAGCCGAAGCCAGCGAGGCAAACACTCACCACTAGTCCCACTAGGGTGCTTCCTCGCGACATCTGTCATCGAGGGAAAAACCACTAACCCCTAGTCCCACTAGGGTACTTCCTCCCAGCCGAAGCCAGCGAGGCAAATACTCACCACTAGTCCCACTAGGGTGCTTCCTCGCGACAGCTGTCATCGAGGGAAAACCGGGCCTCAAGCCGATAGCTTGGGCGATAAAATCCACTTACCCCAAACATAGTTTGGGTCCACTATTCCCAAGCCGGTCCTTGGGCGTTAGGAGGTCTAGCCCAAACCCCCAGGATTGCTGTAGGTACTGGTCAACAAAACCATTTGCTATTAACATTAATCATTGCATCTTTCCATTTTACTTTATCACACAAGCGCTTCACCTATTAACTCAATAGCTGCCACAACCTTGACTTTAATCATGAGAATAATAACATATTTTATTGAAACTTACCATCTTATCTTTTATCTTACCATTTGATGCATGTCCGGCGTCCACGATATTAATTATCATCTCATTGTATCACATATACACATACATCATATCATTTAACATAGAAACCATCATGTCATAGTATTACACATCATAAATGCACCATATTATTTAATTAGCCATAACATCACCCATTATGAATACCAGGCTATTTACTACTTCATTAAATCACATATAAACATACACCAAGTTATAATATTAATAAAAGAGCTATATTAGGTTATTCCATATCGTAAGAGTATCAAAATAGATAATTCATCACATTGTAATATCATACTATTGCCCATTAATTCATGTCGAACATAATTAGACTGTAAATATATACCCACTTACTAATTTCATCAATTATCACATCACAAGTCAATATCATGATATATATATATATATATATATATCACAAATATACACCACACATGCGGGTTTCCAAGAAAAGGGGCCAAAATCATTTATTTTCTCTAATTAAATCTCATAATATCCAATTATAGCATACTAGCTCATACATCATGTTTCATATAAGTAAAATCACCTATAAGGGCTTATATGCCCCAAAACATGCACAAAACGTGCACGATAATTACACAGATTTTCAAAACATGATCACAATCACTAATTTCGTCTAATTACATCTTATAACATCCATCCATAGCATGCTAGCCCATGCACAAGGCTCCGCATATACCCAATTACCTATATCGGCCTATATACCCCAAAAACATGCACAAAACATGCATGGGGTAAAAATATGCATAAACGATTTAATATATTTAAATTTTTTACTTCAACACGTCACATTAACCCATAATATAGGTTTTGCATACTTAAAATAGTTAATTTCCTCAAATATCAAAAAAACTCAGTTTCGGGCCCTTAAAAATCCGTATTTTCTTTCAAAATCAGTTTTTAATATAACTTCTACGAAATACATCACAAAGCCACAAAATTCGGCCACAATATAAAATATTTATAAATACAATATACTCACCTGACGGATTGAGCAAACGATGTCCCACGTCCGCCCGATAGCCAGTCGAAGTTCGACTTTTTCCACCTAAATAGGAAATTATAGGATCGATTAGCATGAAACTCAAAACTCGGCCTACGGATTTCCAAATTCAAATCCGTCTTCACCCACATGTCAAAAATAACATACGTAGGCGAGCTACATCGACGGATTTCAAATTCGAACCCCAATACAAGAACTTACCTATTGATCGGAGGCTTTCTAATAGGAAAATTTCCTATTTCCTAATTTCTTCAATCCCTTTGTCCTAATATCTCAAATTAGGGTTAACAACAATAATGAGACTCATCTACACCTCCGGATTCATCAAATTCTCACCTCTATATCGCTCGGGCATTTCACCGAATACCCGGCGTGCACTTTTCACCTATAATCCATTTTACTTAATTTAATTGAGCTGGAAGCCTATAAAAATCATCCTAAATTCATATTAATACTTTCATAATACTCTACACCCTCACATGCATTTTCTACAATTATTTGGATCGAGTTTTCTACCCGATTTCATAAACCCTAAAGTTCGGGTTTATGCCAAAATCACTACTCCCCATTTATTCCAATGGCTCACTACAATTTTTCTCTACCATACAAGAGATAATTCCTATATATATATCTGTATTTTACAAACCCAAAACCCTAATTTACTAACAACTTGTAATTTCTTTAACAATCCACTAATTCCTCAAATCTACCACTTCCAACATCTCTAAATCTCTACCATAATAATTCTACTCCATAAAAATTAATCCAACTCAATTTCCTACAATAAAATAAGTTAGGGTATACCTTTTCGAAATCCTTTCGAAAATCCGACACTTCCACGATGTAGAGAACCCCTCAATTAGCTTGCCCCCTAATTTAATCGAAATTTTATGGAGAAAGGAGTCGGGATTTCGAGCTAGGAGAGGGCCGGAATGGGGCTCGATGCTTCTCTGGTTTTGATCGGAATGGAGAAGAAGGAAAGAAGGGAGAAGAAAGAAAAAGGAAATAAAATGGAGAAGGGGTTATATTGGAAATATAATATATATTTTAATAATAATAGAAAGGTATAATTACCTATAAGCCCTCCAAATCCAAAATATTACAACTAAACTCCAACTCTTTTCTATAATAATAATACGAATAAGACAAATACATAAAATTATCTTATAATAATTTCCCAAAATTATAAAATAAAACAAACTATATTTCCTCACATAAAATCTCAACTCTTAACTCTAATATAACAATAATACCAATCTACCACAAATATTCGTACCAATATCAATATTGAAAATAAATAAAATAAGATATCACTTAAAAATAATTCTCACCCTTACAAAATATATAAAAACGAATAATTTCCAGTATTTTAAAATCCGAGGTGTTACAGAAAGCCACCTGATAGCTTTTTTTGAAATTGCCTTGTAATTTATTATATAGACTTGGTTTTTTCGTGAACACGTGCCTAAGGCACGTCTTCGGAACGATGCAGCATATGAAAAGCCCTGTAAATAGTAAAATATATGCAACCTTGTTTGACTAACAAATCACATAGGTATCAACATTTATATGCAATACCACCAGACTAGAAACTCCGCGATAAGTTATAAAAAACAATTAAAATATCGTAAAACAATCACATAGGTATCTCTAAATTTTAATTTTTTTTATATCATACGGATAAAGCCATCAATGCTCTTGCCAACACATTTGTATAGAACTAACAACATATATAATTTAAACAAAGAATATAGTTGGTGTAACACCCCGTAGTTTTCAAAAAGTATATAAATATATATATATAATATATGTTGAAAGTATATAAAAAAAAGTTGGCTATTGGTAATATAGTAAATATATGTAATAAGGTGAAAAAGTATTAAATAAGATGGGGCCCACTTGGTTTGAAAAGTAACAGCAAAGGGCTGTTTGACTTTGTCAGCCTATGTTGACGTGGCTTTCAAAGCTGTGTCTTTGGTTCTCATTGAAGTGTACACGGAGGTGTACGGGATTGAGAGATGAGGTGAGTAATATAATCCCATATCGGGAGTGTAATAGAATATAATAATATATAAATATAAAAGCCTATGATCAAGAGTCACCAATTCGGTTAACCACCTTTTGAGAGGCAGCCTGTGGTGGACAGTGGTACTACATAGTATCTAATTTTTCTTCTAAAATGTACAAATTATCTGAGCTAGGGGCAGGGGCGTTACAAATGGTATTAGAGCCGACTTGTAGTTTTCAAAAAGTATATAAAAATATATAAAAAATATATGTTGAAAGTATTAAAAAAAATTGGATGTTGGTAATATGGTAAATATATGTAATATGGTGAAAAGGTATTAAATAAGATGGGGCCCACTTGGTTTGAAAAGTAACAGCAAAGGGTTGTTTGACTTTGTCAGCCTATGCTGACGTGGCTTTCAAAGTTGTGTCTTTGGTTCTCAATGACGTGTACACGGAGGTGTATAGGATTGAGAGATGAGGTGAGTAATATAATCCCATATCGGGAGTGTAATAAAATATAATAATATATAAATATAAAAGCCTATGATCAATAGTCACCAAATCGGTTAACCACCTTTTGAGAGGCAGCCTGTGGTGGACAGTTATACTGCATAGTATCTAATTTGTCTTCTAAATTGTATAAATTATCTGAGCTAGGGGCAGGGGCGTTACAAATGGTATCAGAGCTTACTTTTAGTTTTCAAAAAGTATATAAATATATATATATAATATATGTTGAAAGTATATTAAAAAAAAGTTGGTTGTTGGTAATATGGTAAATATATGTAATATATGTAATATGGTGAAAAGGTATTAAATAAGATGGGGCCACTTGGTTTGAAAAGTAACAGCAAAGGGCTGTTTGACTTTGTTAGCCTATGCTGACGTGGCTTTCAAAGCTGTGTCTTTGGTTCTCAATGATGTATACACGGAGGTGTACGGGATTGAGAGATGAGATGAGTAATATAATCCCTTATCGGGAGTGTAATAGAATATAATAATATATAAATATAAAAGTCTATGATCAAGAGTCAGGGCGTTACAGTTGTAGATATAAAAAATGGCTACATGCCGATAGAACTAACAACAGAGACAACAACATTAGCCCCAACTCCCCAAAAATAAGTCCAAAAATAAGTTCATAGAACGATTCACACAACACATAAGCCCAGCCATCATATCTATATAATAAAACACAAAGAAAGCTATCAAGTGGCTCTCCTTCAATCCCCCCAAAAATCAAAGGCCCAGATCTAACCTCACAAAACATATTTTTCCTCCCAAAAGTTTCCCCCCAAAACTCAAATTTAAATCCCCACCCAAAACAACTCCTATATTTATTTAATTATTTTCTCTCTCTTTCTCTCTCTCCCTCCCTCTTCTATTTAAAAAATTAAGAAAATGAAATTTTTAAAAATTTAAAATACTAAAAAAACTAAAAAAATTTAAAATTTCAAAACTTTAAAAATAATTCAAAAAAAATCAAAAAAATCATATAATATGTTTTTTGATGGATCCCCAAAAGTTTATCATATAATATGTTTGCTACTTCAATTAATTTGCTGGACCTCCAAAACTATTTTCTATGATCAAACAAGGTGCACCGTTCCGAAGACGTGCCGTAGGCACGTGTCAACGGGCACACCTAGTAGTAATATACGTTCTGAGTGTATTTTACTATCATATAGTAATATACTTTATGAGATGTAACACCCCGAATTCCAAATAAAACTGAATTCGAGATTCCACAGGAACTTCACTTCACTTCGTACAATTTTACAAGAAATTTAAAACTTTTCACTTTACATCAGAGTTACAAATGAATCTTTACACTTTACAGCGGAAGCAAAATTACAACATTTATATGATTGAAATTACAATAACATTTGAATAATCTCTAAGCATCAATTCTTCTTTAATCTTTATCATGTCATTTATCCTGCATACAAAACTGTGGGTACGTCAGTTTATTCAACCGACGAATATTATACACAGCCATCATCTCTATGCTGGAAACAGTATAATGATTTTCCATACTTAACAAACACAAACTTGTTCACAAATCAAACTAAGGGGAATATCCTATTGATGTTGTGTTGTGATTGTGCACTTAGTCCTTAATACAGTTATTTATATTACATGAAACTAATGCGCACTTGTTCGGATTCTATGCATCCCATACTACATAGGTCCGAGGGCAAGTCCTTAATCGTTCTTCATTTTGTAGGATTCAATCCCTCGTCAAGACTTAAACTACTATTGTAACTACGGCAAGTATCCTAGATGTTCTATGAGTAACGAGCTCATGTACAGACAACCTGGAGGGGAATCCTATGTCATGTCACGACGCATCGTGAAGACAACCTATGGACAATTCGGCCTCCGTCATGGCACACGATCCTCTCGCAGTCACCAACACCCTACAAGCGTCGCCAAGATCCTGATAATTCCGGAGTAGTGCCCACGTCATGTCATGATGCATCGTGAAGACAAACTGTGAATCACACCCATATCGTAGACTCGAGGCCCTCATACTTGTGTTTTTCTGTAATACCCCAGATTTGCAGCGAACAGTCGACTGGTCGATTGTTCAGTTGACTGGTAACACTGTTTACACAGGATTTGAGAAGGATTTGAGAAATTTAGTCCCACATGGGAGGTGCACAAAAACTAATTTGAGCATAAATATAATTAGCCAATGATCAAGAGTCACCTAATTGGTTAACCACCTTTTGAGAGGCAGCCATAAATATAATTAGCCAATGATCAAGAGTCACATAATTGGTTAACCACCTTTTGAGAGGCAGCCTGTGGTGGGCAGTTGTACTACATAGTATCTAATTTGTATTCTAAAAATAATAAAATTGTCTGAGTATTGGGGCGGAGTGTTACATTTTCTCTCACTTTTATTACCTCTTCACTATGCACTAATCCTTAATTTAATGAAATCATGAACAAAATCAATTCTCTAGAGTTAGCCTTTCCACTATACCGGTCTTAACCATTTATTCAACATGACCTAAATCTTGGTCTTTTCATTTCAATTTTCATTTCAATTCCTTTCTTTTTCATGCCGGTATGGAATTAGCTACACTCTAGTTCTCAATTTCAATTCACAATCGCACAAATTGAGCCCTTCAAGCTCATAGATTCTCTTTTCAAGATTAACAATAGTCTTTCCTTTTCATGCTCATAACATTTGTATATTCATAATATCCTTCATAACTCATCAAGTCAATCAAAATTTCCAATTTCATGTACAATAATCATGCATAAACAAAGAAATTTAATTTGTCACAGTCGATGGTTCATAATCCCCTTTTCCTCAAAATATTAAAAAAATCTAACATTCATACTTTCATTCTTCTTTTATTAACAAAACTCTTTTCAAATCATTTTTTTTTCAATACGCTTTCCTTCATCCAAAACAATTCGGACTAACAGTTTATAATAGTTCTTTCTTGCAGAAGCAGTCTCAAATTATACTATACCAAGAGTTCTAGATAAGTTAAGAAAACTGGATATCATTTAAACTACAGGACAGTCGACTGTCAACCATAGCCAGTCGGCTGTTCTGCTAGGATAAAATAAAACTCGAAAAATACTCAGGGCAGTCGACTACTACGACTATTCGGTCGACTGTTCAGCAAGATTTAAAAGACTGAAGAAAATGGTTGGGCCAGTCGACTGTTAAACATATATGGTCGACTGTTCTGCGAGAATTTCAACTCGAAGAATCAAATATACAGGACAGTTGACTATCTACGTCTATTCGGTCGACTGTACTACTGGGTTTTTCAACTCTCAAATATTTCTTTTTTTGTTCTTTTTCCAGATTTTGAAACATATACAAATACAGTAAACTAGTAATTTTAGATTCATTAATTGCCTATAGAACAAGCATTTTTGAATCTGAGGTTAGGTTCTATGTCCATAATTTCGACATTGAGAATAAATCATGTTTGCCCACGTGTTGAAATGTAACTTCTACCCAAAAATACTTCATTACTTCGTTCTTTCATTAACCCAAAGCTTAGGACAAATTTTTATACATTAGAACCAATATCACAATAGTTCATTTAGTGCACAAATCAATAATTTTACCTACTAGTAATTCATGATCAATCTCTACACCATCATGGTTCCAATTTAACATTTCCATAACTACAAAGCAATTTTTACTACAATATTAAGGCACTGTTTGGTTGGAGGGGAATGGATGGAAGGGGAGGGGAAGGAAGGGGAATTTTAATACTTTTCTTGTTTGGTTCAATTTTTAGGAGGGGAGGGGAGGAAAATGGGGGGGGGGGGGTGCAACACCCCTCCTGAGCCAATTTTGGCTCCCCTCCAAAAGTGGGGGGATTTGGAGGGAAGAGAAAATATGGCTAATTTTTTAAAGTGGCTAGACTAAATTGCCCTTTAAAATCTAAATTCTAATATAATAAAAAACCTCTCTCTTTCTCCCTACTAGTAGCCAACTGTTTCTCTCCCGCTCTCTCTTTCTCCCTATCCTGGTGGCCCTCGACTGCATTTCTTAAAAAATTTCAGAAGCCCTGAACAAAACTACTGAAGCTAATGATCATATATCAACCTAATAAGGCCAGCTGATAAACAAGGCTATACTCACTACAAACGAAGTTTAGAATTAAGAGCCAAATGCACATTGAAGTGTTAAACTGAGAACTAAGTACTTCAGAATTGAATACATGCAAAGTTAGATCCCCCTAAACTAAATAGTAATCAATTCAATAGTAAGCTGGCACTAAAAAATGCTTAACTATTTAAGATCAAAGAAATAGTTCACTCATATAATTCAAGTTAGTAGCTTCATAGATGAAAACATTATTATTTAAGTTAGCACCTTGGATGTGTGATGTAATCCATCTTCGGAGAAAGGATAGTTTAGCCTCATTATCTGTGGAAGCATATCTGTATCGGTGGAAGCATATCAATTTGAGTTGTTCATTATGCAAAATGTGTACTTCATGAAAGGAAATAGAATAAAAAAAGGAGAAATTATAAGCAATTCTTGCTTCTTGCTGTATGTACTGAAATGATACCCTCCTAAAGATTAAATGATGAACTAGAAAAAGAAGAAAACAATTTCTCTCATTCGTTGTTGTTTCAATTCTTATTGTATGAAGTGGTTGTATGAATTTCTTATTATATGCAAAAGGTTATAAAAGAAATTTTATTATAAAATCCATTCCCTCCCCTTGTGAACCAAACAAGAAAATTATTATTTTCCCTCCCCTCCCCTCCTTTGAACCAAACAGAGTTTTCATTAAATCACTCCCCTCCCTTTCCCTCTCCTTCCATCCCCTCCATTAAAATCCCTCCCCTCCCCTCCCCTCCTTTGAACCAAACAGACCCTAAGGTTCATAACATGCAATTTACCAAGCATTAATTAAGTCATCTAACAAGTCCGTTTTTCAAGTCAAATGTACTCTTATTAGTTTCTTTCCTGCAAATTATGTCATCATTCCTAGCATGGTGACTAGAATTAGAAGTAAGGAAAATCACCCACCTAATTTGGAGAGAAAACCACAAAACAACTCCTAGAATGGAAAAGCCCTTCTCTTCCTAGTTTGAGTTTGCCCAAAGATGCGCTTCTCATCCTTGCTTGAGTGCAACCCGAGCTTCCCTAGGTGTGTTGCCGGCCTCCTTGCTATATAAGCACACCCACTCTCTTTCTCTCAATCTTACTCTCTACCATTCCAACAATCTACTACTAATGATTTTTCTTTTACTATAGGTTTGGTGAATGAGAAGTGTAAGGATAACTAGGCTAGGGGGAATATTTATACAAAAATTTGGGGCAAATAGAATGCTAGGATTGATCTAGGAGTTAAGAAACAAGAGCTAGGATTATATGGAAAGTTGTAGTAACCAACCATGACCACAAAACTACCTCCCACAAACTCCACTTTCTCTTTTTTCCTCCCATTCCTATCCGGCCTCAAAAAGAGCACAAACACGTGCTAGTGCAATGCACGTATTTCTAAAGCCCCCTATTCTAAAAAGTTGTACATTTTTTTTAAAAAAAAAAAGTCTATAAAAATTGTCTACACTACAAGTTGCAATAAAAAGAGAAAATAAATTCAAGGGCCAAATTTGTCTATATTTAAAATAAATTAGATTGGGCTCAAAATAAAGAAAATACTTATGTTTGTTTAAAAATAGGCTTTAATAAAAACAATAGAAAAGACATATATATATATATATATATATATATATATATATATATATATATATATATATATATATATATATATATACTCATTTGTCTATGTAATGAAAATAATTATAAAAATTTATACCCCAAGATTGCACGTGCACAAAACGTACAAATTAATAATACAAAAATAATAATTCTCATAAATGAAAATTCAGGGTATTACATGAGATGTACACTATAATAATGTTCATGTATAATACTGGATACATTTACTTTCCTTCATTTTGAATTTATGAATCTGGATACATTTACTTTCCATCATTTCGAATTTATGAATCTGAAACTTCTATCATGGAGTTTATGTAGCTCAAGTTTGAATAGTAAGACAACAATTAATTGTAAATAAAAGTCCATGCCTCTATCAGCATATGTTGAAAAATAATTATAAATTGGGCTATAAAATCCAACTTTTTAGAACTTTGAGGGTGCAAAATGATGAAATTTAACTTTTAAGAAGATATTTGCTATTTTCACTTTAACTTTAGATAATGAAATTTACCCAGGTGAATATCTACTTGAGCAATCAAAAGAAACATAAAAAAACTCTATTTAATTGCATTTGAAATCAATCAGAAAACTCGGTAAATTTCTAAATTAACAATCAAAAGAAGCATAAAAAATATGAAAATTCTAAAAATTTACAAATCTCAAATATGAAAGAGAGCGGGAAATCTTAAAAAGTGGAGAGAGGAGATAGAGATATTAATAAAATGATGAGAATATAGTTTCTGGAAAAAGAAGAATCGGAGAAAAAATATCTTTTGAGATGGTGAATCTACGCCATAGATTTTGTTTCAATTAAACTACTTAATAGTTTTTTTAGAAATTAATTTATGATTTATTATATATATAGTGTGGAACTCAAACATTAGATTCAATGACTACAATTTTTTCGGGAAAAAAAAAATTTCGGAAATCAAAAAAGTGTTGGTCCCAGCTACCCGTATAAACATGTCTATGTGCCCACAGCCGATCCCCTGCCGCGCGCACACATATTTTGTATGCGGTACGGTTGGACAGAATCGCGAACTCTCTACACATAACAGTATGTTTCTTGCTTTTCCCCCTCTTCTTCATTATTACTTTCTACAGCCAAAATCATTCATCTTCAACCTCAGCACTATTTGGAATTAGGGCTCCAAACCCCCCAAATGTAAGTTGATTCTTTCCCCTTCTCATCTCTTCCCAAATCACATAACTTCGTAATTATAATTATTGATTATTCATTTTCCTGTGAGAAATGTGTGATCTAGTTTGCCCTAATCTGTTGAACTATCGAATTGTAGCTGCTCTTTATATCTTGCATTTCATAAAACTTTCGAGAAGGAGGAACTTTACCGACTACCATGATGCCCTATTATAAAAGGGTATGGATTCAAGCTTGATCAGTATTTGGGCGAAACTGATCTAGTAACCGTAGGACATTTCATTGGTGCTTATTAATCGTATTTCGAAGAGGAGCTTTTAGTGTGGTTACAACTTTTATTCAAAAGGAATAAAAAAGGGGAATGTTTTCCCATCTAATAAAATTTGAAGTACGTGAAAACGGTTTTTTGAATCGTGGAAATCTTCTGGATTGTTCTTCGGAAATTCGATGATCTATTTGTGTTGCATTAGTTACTGATTCACTAATAGTTATTATATACATCAACAATAACAAAGTCTTTTTTTAATTAGTTGTGGTCGGCTACATGATTCTTGGTTTTTCTTTTTGCTTGGTTTAGCGCAATTATATCTCTACTATTTTAATGGGAGAGTTGGGGTTGTAAACAAACAAACCCTAATTTTGTAACTGAGCAAACCCGTGCAATATACGTGCAAACTACATCCACTAAACATCCCCGTGTCATGCACGTCAAATCAAAATATACAAATTCATTTAATTTAATGACTAAACTTTTTTATAGACGTGCATCGGACGTGCATTATACTAGTCTTCTAGTCTTCTATAAGGTCACAAGCTATTATATCTTTTTTCACCGTTTTCACAAGCTATTATACTTACCAAATCACTCTTTTTAACGGGGGCACTACTAGATTTACGTGTGACATGTCCAAACCACCTAAGGCGATTCTCTCTTAACTTATCTTGGATAAGAGCTACCTTTAGCATGTTTTGTATATGTTCGTTTCTAATTCTATCCTTCTTAATTTTACCACACATCTATCTTAACATTTTTATATTCGCTACACTCATTTTTGGACATGTTTCTTTATTGCCCAATGTTCTGCTTCATACATTATTGACGGTCTAATAGCCGTCCTATAAAAAAATTTCTTCAACTTCAAAGGTTACTTTTGTCACTGACACTTTTCCACTTAAGCCACCATGCTTGGATCCTATGTATAACATCTTCACATATCTCCCAATCTCTTTGTATAATCGAGCCTAAATATCGGAAACGGTCTCTCTTAGATATATCTTGACTACCAAACTTCACTACTTCATCAATTGTGTTCCGAATATCATTAAAATTACACTCCATATACTCTGTTTTAGATACTCTGTTTTAGTTCTGCTTATTCTAAAGCTTCTAATTTTCGAAGTTTCTATAATTATAATTTAGCATTGACTCCTGCTTCACTCTCGTCCAATAAGAAGTTATCGGCAAAAAGCATACACTACAGCACTTCATCTTGTATTTCTCACGTCAATTCATCCATTCATGAATAGGTTATTGTATGAATATTATTCATGTCTATGGTTATGTTAATGTGTCATTTGCTAGTACTGACTTACTGTAGTTCATCTTTAGTTCAATCTTTGTCTTGAAGACAAGCTGTTTATTCCTTCTTAGGTATGTTGAGCCTTCTAATGCAACACAATGCCTTGCTCTATATTTTTTTTCTAGGCAGACCCTTTCATACAAATGATCCAAACTTGAAAACAATTATTTATATATTTTTTGTTGAGTAAACTTGTTTGTTATGAGTTTGCTCATTAATATTATTTTCTCGAATCAGATAGATCTTACTATATAAGCAACCAAAAGTGCCGATGGCTGTGGTAGGAGAGAACACCAGTGTATGGAACATCGGACCTGTGATATCCTTTGAAGATGCATGGGAGAAGAAGATAAATTACCGCGAATGGATTAAATCAAGCTCTCATGAGTCCCGGAGTTCTTACTTACTTTTTGCTACTTCTGAGGTGAGTGCATACTTCCACTCACATATTTAATCTGTGTATTTAGAAGTGATATAAAAGGATGTATTTATGAGTTGCTGTTCATATGTATTGGAATGCATGTATTCGTTTTTCTTATTATCACTCCTTAGGAATCTATGTATTCAGATCTTTGGCTATATCCTCACATACGAAGTGATTTGCTTTGATAAATCTCATCATCTTTAAACTCATTTTCAGTCTCTTCTTTGCTTCATGAGAATTTCCATTTGGTAGTTTTCCTACTTGCCACCTAGACCAATGGGTTTTATGACATCCGCTCTCTTGTTCATGGTCTCGCAATATAAGAATTAGCAACAACTGAGATGGTTGACATAGAAAATGGAAATATAATTGAAAATTGAGGTTAATCAAAAACGGAAACAGAATTGATAACTTGTAACTTCTTTAATTTTCTCTTTTGTACCAAAATATGTTCTGTTTCCCTAATGCTGTATAAATTAGTAGTTGTTCCTTTTCTATCATCCTTCTTTACATAATAAAAGGAATCAAAACATGTATTGTGTCAGTAATCCTTGGCATCGGAATAGATTTTATTTTCTTGCGCATACTTGCTCCTCTATCTCGGGCTAGGCCCATAAAATTAATCACTTGAGTAATTCTTATTGTTAATTGCTTTCTAGGATCAGTCTTACATGTTAACAAGTTCTGTTCTCTCTTCATCTTGGATGCCTTTCAATTCTCTAATAAGGTCTGTCTTGGCATCTTGTAGATTCTGCACAAATAATGAGAAACAATTATGAATGACTATGCTTATCAATTTTTTATTATCAATGACTATATTATTTATTTATTTCATGACTTGCTTTGCTTCTATATGCAAACTATACCTACATCATTCTTCTTTGCCATTGCCTCTTGGCATGACGACTCTCTTTTTGGGAGCTACCTCCAAACCGTAATGTCGATGAAAGAAAGACGGAAAAAGTTCTTCCATTGCCTCCAATGAACACAGTATCTCCATTATTATCAAGGCCGGTGCAGCAGCAACAAACTTCGGCACCAGTGTTCAATTACCAGCACCATCAACCACATGTTTGGCCTGGGCCATTGCAAAGTCGTTCACGGTCTTTACCAACCCAGACTCCTGAATTCAACTGTCGTCAAGAGCCAGCTTCATCAATCAAGAGACGACCATATTGGTGCAGTCTCTGTCAGGTACCCTGTACGAGTAAGTTCAATTATTATAAGAGCCACTGCCAAGGGATAAGTCACAAGTCTAAACAGGCACAGATTCGAGCATCCTCATCAAGCCACTTTCTAATCAGCCGACTTTGGTGTAGTGTCTGTGCACTGCAATGTTCGAGTCAGATCCACTATGAGCAACACTGTCGAGGGAAAAGTCACATGTCTAAACTACAGGGTCAGGCATCCTCATCAGACCCGCTAACCTCCCAATTTTGGTGTAGTCTCTGTCAGGTTCAGTGCCCATGTCAGGTAAGCTATGAGTACCACTTTCGAGGGAAGAAGCATAATCTCCGTCTAGATGAGCTTGGTTTGAGTGCTGTTGGTCTTCCAAATTGAAGAAAGCTGAACTATGTGCAACAGGTGTCGTCTTTTCTGAAGGTGGGATTACGGCACATGAATGTGATTTTTTTTTCTTTTTTTCCGAAACTATTTGTAAAAAAGAACTATTTGTAAAAAAGAACAGTTGCCAAATTGATTGATTGCATTCAGGGACTCAACAACTAAATTTGCTGTTTCCAACGGCGAGTTTAGTTATTTCGTGTTTGCCGTTCTCAACGGCAAGTGTAGTTCTTTTTTTTTTTTTTTTTTTTTTTAAAAAAAAACTCGTTGTTTGGTTTGTTTCCAACGACGAGTTTAGTTCAAAATTTTCAAACAAGACTTGTCATTTTCAACGGTGAGGTCCTTTATACTAGACTCGTTGGAAACAACTGAACACTTTTTTGAAATTTCATAGAGAATGAAACTCTCGGTTGGATTTAGTAAATTTTTTGAAAAAAACTCCGTAAAAGAGCTCGTTGTTGGGAACGACGATGGAAAATACGCTATAATCGTTGTTGGAAACGGTGAGTTCTGTGTAAATACTCTGTTGTTGACAACAGTGGGTCTGGCAGAAATTTAAAAAATTGAAACACAATTTGCACTAATATCCATGTTTACATTTATTAAGTTAACCAAAATTTTGAACTAAATTCGCGGTTAGAAATGTCAGTTTCTTTAAAAAGTTAGAACTACACTTATCGTTTCCAATAGTGAGCACGAAATAACTAAACTAAATTACGGACAACGGTTAGTTTAGATATTAAGTCTTCGAGCATAATTAGTTTGGCAATTGTTCTGTTTTTGCAAGTAGTTTTGAAAAGAGACAAAATAATATATTAAAAAATCGTGAATGGAGTAGATTATTGTAGCTTGCTGGAGGTTAGGAATCACTTTATATTGTTTATCAAACTGTACCTGAATGATTGTTGAGATATGATTATAGGATTTGGTCCAATTCAAACATCCTAAATTCTGTTCTAAATTCTTGTAATCCGTTTTGATTTATATGATGGTTTGATGGGCTGGAGACGCAAGACTCTATCCGTTGCATCAAAAAATAAATTCTGTGCTAAATGTGTAAATACACGCCAATTACCTTCTGTGTGATAGTTGTCTTCATATATTATATTAGAGAAAAGTGAGCCTCATATACAGTATGAGGAAATTTTCCTCCTACAAAGTGATTAACCTCACTTGGTGGGGCTCTTATGGAAGATCCACTCCGTCCATCATTTTTATCATACTAATGGATGTATGTGTAGAAAAAATCAAGTGGTTTGGAGGTCATTCACCCATGCATCATGTGGTTGAAAAATGAACGAATTCAATAATAATACAAATCGAACCACAAATTGGACCCACATGATGCATAGGTGAATGACCTCCAAACCACTTGACTTTTTCTACACATACATCCATTAGCTAGATAAACATGATGGACGGAGTGGATCTTCCATAAGGACCCCACCAAATGAGTATAATCACTTTGTATGAGAAAAATTTCCTCATACAAAGATGAGGCTCACATTACTCATTAAATTATGTGGCTACCGTTCATCGTACTATTATTACTAGCTAGCTATTAATCCCAACCAACCATCTATGTATCATATCAAATCATAACCTTCCATTTCAAATGAAAAATTCCTATCCATTTTTTAAGGATTTGAAAGAAGTTTAATTTAAATATTAAGAACGCTTTGCAAATTCCTAAGAAGGTTTCTTGCATTTATGTACAAGAAATCATGTAACATAATTATGTATTGATGTGCATTTCACATGCATTTATGCTAGTACATATCTCTAATATTCTCTCTACTATTTTAATAGGAGCGTCCTAACTTTGTAACTATATAAACACGTATAACACACGTTCAAACTATATCCAACAAATATAAATGTGCACTACACGTGTAGCCCAAATCAAAACATTTAAATATAAACTATTTTTTTCTTATTCGATATATATTCATTTAATTTGATGCTTTTACTTTTTTTAGATGTGCATCGCACGTACATTATACTTGTAATATTATAATGAGAGAGTTGAGTCTCTAATCTCTAATATCATAATGGAAGAATTGAGGTTGTTATTGTAGATAAGTTATAATTTATAGACAATCAACCATCTAATCTCAACCATTTATTTTTAAGTGAGAGTTATATTAACCATTCATTTACTCAACAGTTGTTAGTTACCATAATACCCTCACAGTTTAAATTTGTTTACGACATAATTATTTACAAAAGTGTTACTCATATAAAATAAAAGTTAATGTCACTAGGGGTAATTTGTAAAGAGTGTGTGATGAGTAAAAGGATGTCTCGGGTTCGAGACTAGATTATGTCTTTGTATTTACTTTAAAATTTTAAATATATATATATTCGGACGTGTATTGCATGTGCAGATTACTAGTTAGTATTAATGTACCCTTGTGCAATATTGTACAAACTTTTCAAAATAAAACTTCTGTAAAGAAATTACTACAATTATTTTCCAACACAAAAATATTCTAAACTATCATAATTATCAATGTTTTTTTATACTTTAACATGCATAAAAAATTATTATCATAAAAACATATAGACAATTTTCATCACAAAATTGGATTACGTGATTTTTGCTAAGAAAAAAAAATGGAAATATATGAACAATAAAATTTCTCATATACAAAAAAACAAAACCAAAAACAAAAACAAAAATCTGTAGCAATCAATTCAAGAACACCTTTAAGTCCTATTGAAAAGTTGACATCCTGGAGGGTCGGTGAATGATTCTAACCAAGCACTAAGAATCTCACTGTTACGGTTGAATCCTGAAACCAAAAAATGCATTAGAAATATTTCAAGAAAATAAAATTGCAAAGAAATCAGAGGAACATTATTAAAGTATTGTAATCAAAGAAAAATTAACTTTTACGTCCTCGTCTGCCTATTCTATCTTCATCCAGTTCACAATGATTAATGTGTACGTGTACGGTGGGCTTCCTAGGGGTTTGTAGAAGAGGGACGGCAATGAGAGAATTGTGGTGCCGGTTTGTCTTCCAAGTGATGCCATGGATA
Organism: Hemerocallis citrina; assembly: GCA_017893485.1. Taxonomy (NCBI): domain Eukaryota; kingdom Viridiplantae; phylum Streptophyta; class Magnoliopsida; order Asparagales; family Asphodelaceae; genus Hemerocallis; species Hemerocallis citrina. Next base: position 28,616,276 of record CM030362.1, on the reverse strand, counting down.
GATTTATGAGCGAGGTGTCAAGGTTGGTTGAAGCCCTGGTGAGAGAACTGCGCAATGGATCTAATAGTAGCTCTGCTTCCATCTTGTCTGCTCTTTGAAATTGCTCTATGCCTTTGGTCTTTGTATATCTATATCTTATACTAATAGGAAAAAGTCTACCTACTCTCTCATTTCTCTATTTTGAAATAGAGAATGAAGAGAAAATATGGAGGTTCATTATTAACTAACACGTGCATTGTGTACCATTTTATTAAAAAATCAAAACAAAATAAAAATATCAATCCCTTAAACACAGTCGCTTTTCCTCCCACTTTCTCAATCTTACAAAAGTCCACGTCTCTTCCCAAACTCACCCCCACCCTCTAACTTAGAATTAGACTTTTAAGCAAAACACAATTCATAAAATTATCTTTATCTGATTTTCTTGGTCTATCATCTTTATCCTAACCGGTGCTATAATGCATGGTTTATAATGTATAACCTATTTACTGAATGTTAATGATGTTATAATATACATGTTAATATAAATTACTTGAATATGCAACATATTTTCATCGTATGAAATTTTTTGCTTTAATAATATTCAGTTGGATAACATTATGGTTTGAAAGTGATTCTCTAAACAATCTGCTTATAGGATGATGATAATGAAGATTTCAGTAATTACGGTAGAAATGATATTCATAAGTTTTTTTCAATTATCTCACATTTTTTTAGAGTTATATATAATTTTATGAATCCTTCGAAATTATTTTAAGTTGTGCAATTTGCACATGATAACACTAGTACTATTATAAACAGATTGTATTAATATTTGATGTGTGGTCATTTGATCATTACACTCCTTGTTTGAATATTCATTTAGGAGATGTTATTACCTTAAGGAATGAGATCTCTCTATTATGACTTGTGAGGTTATTTACTGCTCATACTAATATGTCAAGTGCAAAGTTTATTTTTTAACATCATGCATTTTCAATAATTCAATTTAGTCTTAAATATCCTAAACTGTTGCGTTTGTTGACTCTTAGTTTGGTGTGTACAAAACGTGCTCACTCAAACTAATAAGTTTGAATTTAGTGTGTCAGATTTTCATGATCAAATAACATAAAAAAGAGATCCAAGAGAGATTCACAAATATACAAACAAGGAAAGCAATAAAGAATAATGGCAAACACAAGCAAAAGATGAAGATATTCAAAAAGAGTTCTTGATTAATTGGTCCAAAAGCAAAAGAAGAAGATATCAAGACCTGAATTTTTTCTTCCATTTTTGTGAGATTATAATTGTATAAAATTGATTAAAGAGGGATTAGTTTATGGTAAGAAAACAGGGTGGATTCGGAATAAACAGCGTGATACCGGTAGACCGCACTTCGTGACAGGTCGACCGCATCGCAGTCGACCGCAACTTTGAGTTGTTTGAGAAGCAGTCGACCTTTCATCTCTCTACTTTACGTCAGAGAACTGAACGGTCGACCGCACTTTGCGCTGTGTATATTCTTGGAAAGTATCGTTTCTATTTTTTATCGATACACTTCCCCGTCTATTAAGGTAGCGTTTGGCCCAACTTAAAATTAGTTTCTCTTCTCCTTTAGAAGGAGAAGCTGGGCCAAACACATATTTTGAAAAGCTCTACAGAAGGAGAAGTAGCTTATTTTTAATGAAGAAAAGGAGATTCAAAAAAAGCCCTCATGAGCAACTTCTGGCTTCTCCTTTTCTCTTTTTTTTTTACATGTTCACTTTTTTTGGCTCTTCCCACATATCAAACCCTAACAACAAAATTTTCCCCCCTTCCCCTTCTCCTTCCTCGCCGAACACTCGCGACCCCCTTCCTCGCCGAACACTCGCGACCGGGGAACACCGCCGTCGAACCCCGCCTTCGAACGCCGTCGAAGAGTCATTGACAATGCTTAGCGTATTGTTCTCATTTTTTTGTGGCTAAACTTTGAAATCATATGTGAGTTTGACATTTTGTGTAATCCCTCACAGAAAATCAGTAATTTTTGTGTTTTTTTTGGATCATGATCTCAGCATGAAGATCTTCAAGGTTACATTAGCAGACACCGAGACAGTAGACACACTGAAGTTCAGTTAACTTTGTACTATCTGGTTAGTAGTTTCATCAGATTTTTTTAATTGAATTTTGCTGAGAATGAGCCAACAATATGAATAGTTTTTGAAATGTCCAACTATATTGGAAGTGAACAATTATTGAATGATGAGTATAAAAGGGTTTGATACAGTTTTTTTGTATGTATCCGTATATACCGAAGAAATCAGTTTAATACTGCAGAAACATAACAAAGTTCCCCTCTTACCTGACACTTAATTTTTCCCAGTTGATGTTGGTTACTAAGTTAGTCCTAGTATCTTCTGAATTCTATCAGTAGGTAGGATAGATTTAAAGATCCAATTTTCTTCATTGAAGTAGGGAAACCTGGCCTTTGTACTGGCTTACAAACTCGACTTCAAAGAATGATTAAAGAAATAAATAAAGTTGCTGCAAGCAAATTAAAAATGAATGCAATAAGAGTTCGACAATTATAGCTGCAATAGTACAATTTAGAAAATGATAACTTATATTTTATTCTTTTTTTTATGAAACGGATAGAGTCTTACGACAACTTATATTTTATTCTTAGATAAAATCAAAAGCTTAAATTGAGTATAAAATTAGTTTACAATTGATATCTTATGCCAAACAACTTCTAGCTTACAAGTAGCTTTAAAGTTAAAAAAAACTGACTATCCAAACAACTTCAGCTTTTAATTTCAAAGCTCTAATTTCTGACTTCTCCTTCTGAAGTAGCTTTAAAGTCCAAAAATAGCTAGGCCAAACGCACCCTAATATTGACGAATCTACTGTGTATTCTTTACCCAATTACTTCTGAGAAAATTCCCGAACTAATCTTTCATTTAGTCAATCCGAGTGTGAGCGTTTATTCGGTTGTATTCTTCAATCAAGATCATTAACGATCTTCAGTTTTCTTTTCATTTCTTTTCCACTCCGGTGAGATTGACGAGACTTGGATTACAAGTCATGTGGGTGTAATAGGTCTTTTGGCCTGAATCCGAGAATCACTATACAAGGGTTTTGAGTATAGTGGAATGCTTGTGGCGGAGAATTGCTACGCGTAGGTGGTGTGGACGTAGACCTGGGGGTCGAACCACGTTATATCGCTGCGTCATCTGTGTTTGCTTTTTCTTATCACTCTTGCATTTACTTTACTTTATTTTATTGTTTTTTTAATTCCGCATGATCACCCTATTCATTCCCCCAGGGTGATTAACAACGTTCAGGTTATCCTGAATTTTGATTTCAGCGATTGTGGACAATATATGGTCCAGCCTTTCTAACCAAATACTGCAACCACGCTGTATTGCACTAACATGGATTTCTTTTATATATATATATTATCTCTATCTCTACTCTCTAATCTCTAATAATCTATAATCTATAATCTATAATCTATATATATATATATATGTATATATATATATATATATATATATATATATATATATATATATATATATATATATATATAATACTATAATGGGAGAAGGCCTTAGTGTCATTTGTAAATCTACCAATTTGTAAATCTACCAACATGTGCAACACACGTACAGAACTAATATAAAGAAGGTTTCAGGTTCAAACTCATACTATATCTGAATTTTTACTTTAAAAAAATTAAATTTATTAAGACGTGAGAAGGCCTTGGTGTCATTTGTAAATCTACCAATTTGTAAATCTACCAACATGTGCAACACACGTACATAACTAATATAAAGAAGGTTTCAGGTTCAAACACATACTATATCTGAATTTTTACTCTAAAAAAATTAAATTTATTAAGACGTGAGAAGGCCTTAGTGTCATCTGTAAATCTACCAATGCGTGCATTGCACGTGCATAACTAATATGAAAGAGGTCTCAGGTTCGAGTCCTTACAGTTCTTTTACTTTAATTTTTTTAAATATATTAAATGTACATCACACGTGTAAAATATTATTTATCTATCTATCTATCTATCTATCTATAATATAATATATAATAATTATTATAATGGAAGAGTTGGAGTTGTAAATCTACCTACTTACGTGCAACGCACGTGATACTCCAACTCTCCTATTATAGTCTTCACAATTACTTTTAAAAATATATAATCCTATTTATTAAGACATGCATCGCACGTGTAAATCAGATTTTTTCTTTATTATTTTAAAAAAAATTTAATATGTGCATCGCACGTGTATATTACTAGTAATAATATTATAATGGGAGGAAGCCTTTGTGTCATTTGTAAATCTACCAATATGTGTAACGCACGTATATAACTAATATAAAGGTGGTTTCAGGTTCGAGTCCTCCTTATGTCGAGTTTTTATTTATTTATTTATTTTTATCATTCTTTTAAAAAAATTATCATTATTTTTTATTTTAAAAATTTATTAAAATGTGCATCACACGTGTAAATTACTAGTTTTTATAAGAGCATCCACAGTCGTGATTGTGAGAAAATGCATAAATGCATATTTACATATAGCATTTTGACAGTTTGCTGCAGTCGTCGATTGGTATTTTATAGCAATTTAATTTAAAATAATAAAAAATAATATTAGACGGAGTTTGAAGTTGCGTCGGAGGGATTTAATTTTTTTTGAAATGTTAGACGGAACTTAAATTTGCATCGGAAGGAAAAAAAATACAAAAATTGAGAGACGGAAAGTGAATTGCCGTCCGGGATTTAGGGGGGCCTCGGACGGAACTTCAATTGTCGTCCGAGATTTTTTTGGGTTTTTAATTACGATTTTTTTTTTGGGAGGGACGGAAAGTGAAGTTGCGTCGGAGAATTAAAAAAATGAATTTTTTTCTTTTGTGGGACGGAAAGTGAAGTTGCATCCTTTATAATATGCATTTCTCTCATTTCAACTCTCATTTATAGCAATCTACTGTTGCTATTTTGTCAAAAAAATGCATAAATAGCAAATGACTGCAGTTGGTCGTTTGCTATAAAATGCATTTTATGCATAAATAGCACACGACTGTGGATGCTCTAAAGATAATAGTAACCTGGTCATCAGTTTCATTAATAAAAAATTAACGACACAATAAGTACTAGATATTACAGTCCTTCCTTATTCCAGTCTATTACACTGCAAAAACATCAAAACAAGCTTCGTCTTTTACATTGCAACACGAAATGCTATAGAAGATCCAAAAGAAATACAACATTCATCCGTCCAAAATACTAGTGACCTCCGACAATATAATCTATCGAATAAAGGAGGTAACTGCAATCATCATCGCTATTTCTACTCTGTACCCTCCATGCGCTTTTTTTTTTTATAATCTCTGTTGGTTTCTCATTTTGCCAATTTTTGAGAAAGTGGAAACAGTAACTTCTCAAATTTAATAAAAAATTTGTGGATTCTCAAAATATAGGAGACAAAACACACTGTTTCATTCCTATATATATATATAATTCAATCAAACGCAACAAGTTGTGTCGCCCCAAATATTTCTGAATATTTTTTATAAAAGTATCGGACGGAACAATATGTTCTGTCCAATTTTTTTTTTCTTTCAAAGAGGCATCGGACGGGACATGTCTCTTCCGACAGCAAAAATAACTTGGACTGGACAACATGTCTCGTTCCAAGCTTTGACACCATTAAACCATGGATTAGGTATTAATTAAATGGTTTAGTGTTAATATAATCATGGTTGAGTGTTTTATTAATCACTAATACCATTTAATAACTAATACCATTTTAATTTTCCTAAAAAATACAACAACAAAAAAAATCTCGGACGAAACAACATTTGCAAATAAACTCTATTAAACTTTTTTTTTAATTGTGTTCTCAAATTTGGCAAATAACTATTGCAAATAAACTCTTATATTGTCATTTCTCATTTTGTCATTTTGTTAAATTTGACAAAAATTATTGTAGATGCTCTTATGATGATTTTGTAGAAAATATCTCTATATATAACATTAAAACCTTATATATAAAAAATCCAAAATGCCTCTTGTGTTATTTTATGTTTAGTTGTGTCCAGCGCAGTACAGCCCATATTTCATGTAACTATAATAAATAATCTAGTATTAGCGTACATTATACGCAAGTCCATCTCAACCCATAATTGCAGATAACAACATCCACAGTCGTTTCTTTTTTGCCATTTTGCAAAAAAAAAAAAAAAATTGCTGCAGTCGTCATATAATTTGTTTTTTTTTTTCCATTTTTTGAACAGTACTTTGCTATATTTGAAAAAGAATTTGGCCATTTTCATATTATAGGATTGTCCTTATTATTTTATTATTTTTTCAAACAATGAGACCAAACACTGTGTTTCTTCCAATGATTTTTTTTTATATGTGAAATCCCTAGAAAAGGGAAAAAATGCATGGACGAAGCAATTTAGAGATAGGCTTTTGGATTTTGTATGGGCTTGGATTCTGATTTGGATTGTATATGATTTTGTATGGAAAAATAATTTGTACGGTTTGATAGAGCCCCCCCCTCAAAAAAAAAAAAAAAATCAATAAAATTTGTGTGACGGAGTAATCATATTTTTTCGTCTGTATAATTTTATATACAAAATTGCTATATTTTGCATTTAACGACTACAACAAACAATAAAAATTGTCAAATTCTATTTTGTCATTTTGCCATTTTTGCCACAAACGATGATGCTTTAATGCATTTAAGCAAAGCACGCATGTATCACTGTATTTGGGCCAGCTCAACCACCATTTCTAGTTCCACATCTTATAAGCACGGACCATTGAATAATGTTATGTTGACAAAAAATTTACACAAAGTTTACTCCACAAGGTGATGTGACACAATCTTCATCATATCAAAAAAGTCTTTTGTTATACATGGAGCTTTGGGATTATACAGGCTTGGATTTATCATCCCAACAAGATTTTAAGTTAAACAAGTGAGGTTGATTTCATAAATAGCATTGTTATATATTTTAGTACACTAAATATATAATATGTAAATAAATCTTAGTTAAACGCCTGTGATGTTTTTATCGAAATTGCAGTAGTTTCACTGCTAAGCATTTAAATGAGCATAAAAGATTATATCTTTACATAAATACATATATAACAGTGACGTATCCTCATTTTACATAGAAGAACTATATTATAATCTCATGCACAGCAGATTATTTGAGATGTTCAAATTTGCCCACATAGATAGCTACCGCCTACCGCCAAACATGATAAAAAAAAATCTATAAATTTTATAAAGAAAACAATGACTTATTTTTTGAAAAAGATATCGCTGGAAAAGATCGATAAATAAATGAAGATAAATTTAAATTTTTTTAAAAAAACTTGTTATAATCCCTAAGTTAGCTTCTAAAGATAGTTAATCAGTTTTTTAATAAAAAAATAAGCGCCTTCTTGAAACTTAATCCCAAGTGAGTATTCACCAAAGTATTTTTCAGGTGGGGGTTTTACAATTAAGAATCTGTTATTCACAATAGTAGCATAAGTGCAAACCAAGCCGCACATCCGATTTGCAGTAAAACATTTTGTTCATTTTTATAAAATGGATGTCGTAGTTGATATTTGCAGCTTTGTCTCTCCACTAACCGTAAATTGAAATTGCGGCTATGTTCAAAAGAAGCCACCGTATGTAGATAATTTGGTGGCTGACACACTTAGTTTGAAAATGGAGCTTAGTTAAGGGATATAATTATGTAAAAAGAGTACAAGTGAAGGAAATTCATGGGACTCTTAAAACCTTTCTAAATTTGTTCTGGAGGTTACAACTCTTAGAACCAAAATTTTGTTTTAAAATTGGGTTTGGTGTTTTTTAGTAAAGTTTGTTGGGTTACATTTTTATGATTAGTTGTAAAGTGAAAGATGTTTGATGGAATACCACAATAAGATATGGTTTTTTGGGTGCTTTGATTTGATGGGTTTGCGAAGTGTGATGACTCTTTTTGGATGAGTAGCGGTTTTGAACGTTGATGGTTAACAGACGATGTTTGAAGTTTCGTTGAGTTTGTCAAAGTGCAAAGATTAGTGGACTACGTAGATACCAGAGTGACATACCAGAGTGAGAGCATGGTATCAATAGTGACTGATTGTTATTAATGTCTTCAAATTTCTCAAGTAACTATCGTTCAAAGCGGCCTTCCTATTGGCTGCAGCTGCATTTTTGGCTAAGCTAATTGGAAGCTACGCTGCACCTCTATTCTCATACTAATAACATAATAAAACTATCTTACTATCTTTTGAAGTTTCATTCGGGTTCGGCTTTGCATCAAATTTCACCCGGCTCTTCCTTGAATCTAATCATGAGCGAAAATACTTGTGACATATTTTTCAATAATCTCCACCAACTAGAGGTCTTCACGAGTCAATGAGCTATTTATTTTTGATCCAGCCCCTGGATCTGATCAAATTCCAGTACAAACGGCGACGGAGTAGCCACTGTAGCTCAGTGAGAAGAATAGAAGACTATGTATCAGTTGCGTATCGGTCCTTGAGATATTATACTTCTTTGAGGGGCTTATCTGTAAATATGTATGAAGTTTTACAAAAAAGTCCAACAACTTGTATAACCATCTAACGGTTTGTCCAAATACGTGCTATGCACATATTTCATTCTTGTATAAAACAGAGCATTGTAATCTGAGTTGGGATATGAATAGAATTACTGAGAAATAAGTCTGTGATCATGATCTCCTTCCTTCTCTTTTCTTGATCCGAACTAGGGTTTGTAGAATCGAATGGAGAAAAGACGACACGCTGCGATTCAGTCGCCGCGAGAGGCCGAGCTGGAACAGTTTTCCACTTAGCTAAATGGGTCGTCCACTTCCGCATGCCTCACTCTCTTATTGGCTTCATCATTGAAACTGGGGGATTTGTGAAGGTTTTGTTGCTTCTTGTAAGGTGTTTGGTAATATTCCGCAAAAGAGATATTTGGTTCGGAAGCTGTTTAATGGGATGTCGCAAAGGGATGTCAACCATGTGATTATTGGGGGGTGTAATGATTTGATGGCTTTGTGATGAGTGCTGCTTCTTCTCGATGATGAGCAGTTTTGGTGTTTGGAGCACGTAAAGTGTTTGATGATATTCCTCTATGAAGTAGGGTTTGGTGGAGTGAGTGTTTGATGGATGTGGGAGGTGGGATAATTTCATCTTCATCTGTTCCTTTCCAAAAATACTCAGTCCTTGTTGACCTTTTGAGGGGAAGGGAGAAGACCAATAGCGCTATGGTTTGGAGCTTGTGTGGAAGGTGTTCGAAATGCCACCTTGAAGTATGGTTGTTTGGAGTGTGTTGATTGGATGGGTTTGCGAAGAGGGGAGATTAAAAGGTGGTGCCTATTTTTCTTCTTTTTTTTCTTTTTTGTTTATGCTAATGATGTAAAACTAACCCTGAATAGAGAATTTCCAAGATTCTTAATGGATTAATTTTACCAACACGTAGTGCGGATTAAAGTTAGAAAGTTTAAACAGTTAATTGGTTTGATGGATTTTCAAAAACTGAATCACGTTTAACAATCCCAATTAATAATTCAATTATAACAATCAATAATTAAATCCGTAAGTGTTCTTAGCAAGTAAAAGATTCAATATTGATTCGTACTCTAATCAAGCATGTGGGACGCTCAATCTCAATATTTGTGAATGACAGAATTATCAAATAATATAGTAGAGATGATAAGGCAGTATAACACAAATATTTGAAAATTGAAAAGAGTATACCGAGAGTTCGAAGAACAGTTGCGACAATCAAAGAAGCTATTGCTCGAGTGGCTAGTAGATGACAGCGTGTCTGGGACGTCGCGTGGCGCGACTGGACGACGTCGAGCAGTGGTGATGGCTGGAGGTTGATCGGTGGCGAAGGCTTCGATTTCGTCAGCGGTCGTCGAGGGGAAGAGGTAGGGATTTTGCGGGGGTTTCAAAGATGAAGCGATGGGGGTTTTCTGGAGGTGGTAGCGAGGAGGCTGTGGGGATGGAAGGGGGAAGAAGAAGTTGGCGATGGTAAGGTTTCGGTCAGGAAGGGGTTTGGAGATTTGGGGGACGGTTAACTTTGATGTTAGAAGGGAGAGAGGGTAGGGTGGCGACGGGGTTGTGGTGACGATGGTGATGGCGGTGGATTGGCGTCGAAGTAAGCGAGGAGGGGTGGAGGTCGGATGACTTGGGGAAGAAGACGATGGAGAGTGAGGGAGATTAGGGTTTGGGTTATTGTAATTTGGGAAATTAGGGTTAGGGATTTTGGGGATTAGGGTTTAGGTTAATTTTATTTGGGGATTGTAATTTGGGGGTAGATTTTAGAGTTAATCACTAACCCTAAAATTGTATTATAATTTATCACAAACCCTAATAATTGAATCTCAATTGTATCACACAAAAAAAAGACTGGAAGAGCAAAACTCAACACAATAATTTTTAATCAAGAATGACATATTTTCTCATTAATCTCAAGGCCAATATTTAGGCTCAAAACAAATCTTGATACAAATATCAAAATATTCTAAAATCTCAGAAATATTCTAATGCATAAAAAAGATTACATATGGCTATACCAAAAACAAATATGGTACTGAAATAAAATACTAAACTAAATAGAATGGATGTCATCATCATTCTCTCCAGGTGAGAGAGAGTTCGACACAGTCGAATCAAAACAAGTGATCCTGTCATGGTGCTCCAAAAGATCTAGATCCAGTTGCGGGAGCTCCTCACGATCACTGCAAGTGTCATCCAACTTCGGCTTGTTCTTCCACCTCACCAAATACTTGTGCATACCACTATCTCTTGGAGAGATTATCTGATCATCTAAAATATTATTCAATTCTTCTGTCGGTGGGTGAATAGTATCAGGTAGAGGGGTAAATGTGGGAATCTCACCATTAGGCTGCAGGGTAGGCTCATCTATAAGAAAATTTCTAGGGTTGAATTTTGAGCCTTCATAGAGTACTAGATCCTCAATATTGAAAGTCTTACTTATGCCAAAGCCTTCAGGAAGGTCAATGACATAGGTATTATCATTGATTGTCTGTAGAATCTTAAATGGGCCTGCAGCACGTATGTTCAAGTTCTTAATGGGTCCAACTGGAAACTGTTCCGGAGGAATCCGAACCATCACTTCGTCACCGATATCAAAAGTTATAAATTTCCTTCTAGTGTCTGCTATTAACTTATAGTTAAAATTATTCTCATTAATTTCCTTGGAAATTTTTCTATGCAAATCATGAATGCAGAATGCAAATGTGGATGCAGACTCTGTGACTCTGTGATGTTCTAACATAAGGGTAAAACCTATGGGTTGCCAAGTGACTTGGGAAGTGATGGGTGACTCAGGTACCCTCAATGGAGGTAACTGGATAGACTGAATATAATTGAGAGACTGGTCATCCTCTTTTTCATCAAAGTCATCACTTACATTAGGTTCATAGGTAAACTCAGTGTTGGGATCATCAGCGATGACTGCGGTACCCTCTACTATATTGATCCTACTTGGGTTGGGGCATTTGCCAGCAACATGGCCATATCCCTTACATTTATAGCACTTAGTAAGAGAATTAATATTAGAATAGTCTCTTTCAGTGTTCTTACCCGTGTTGTCATTTTTAAGTGGATAGGAATTTGAAGTATGTCTGTTTGGGTAAGACTTATTAGGGTACTGAGGAGAGGAGTGCTCAGGTTTAGAGGAATCAGGAGTATTCATTCTGGAGGAAAGATCCATCGAACCGCTGGACTTGTAATGGGAACTTGCTTTAAGGGAATCCATATCGAGGACAAGAGCATAAGCTGCCGCTAATGAGTCCACATTTCTATGAATTAGCTCATTCCTCAGATTGGCTCGTAATCCAGTCCTGAACCTAGAGAGAGTTTTGTCATGCCCTGCTTCCCAAAAGAGAATACGGAATATGGATACATGACTCAATCCAACGAATGATTTGCATCATCCATAAGTTGTTCAGGAATCTTTACAATATTTCACAAAATAATCAGAGTCAGAAGCAAAAGAGTCAACCACACACATGCAAAATTGAATTAATGAACCAACAGAATTTACTTGAAACAAAATGTATTAATCTCAAATAAATCAGAATCTGGACAAGACAAAATTCTGGGTCACAACACCCAAAAAAAATACAAAGGAATCATCCAAGTACTCAAAATACATTGTTCCAAAGCAACAATAATAATAATAGCAAGAAGATGTTCAGCACTAATATTTCATTTCGCCAATACCATCGGGCAAACGATCATCCTGATCTGCTATCAATAAATTGCAGAAGAAGGAAAAAGAAAACAATTATCCGTCAATACAAGTTATGGGCCACTTATAATGTAGGATACAAGTACATGGGAAACTAACAAATAGCATGGAATAACGAATCAACAGTAATAACTAGCATGAATCAGTAAAAAGAAGTCAACTAGCATGGTATACTAACAGTACAAATGAATGTGTCAAGTATAATGTCATATGGCAATTAACAGTGTCCAGTAACAGTAAGCTCAGTATATCAGTGTAACAGTATAACAGTATCAGTCCAACAATATCAGTCTAACAGTATCAGTTTAATAGTATCAGTCTTATGTTTTTACAGTCTTGTGTGTATTACTAGCTATGTAGCACTTCATGCGCCCCAAAATATAACACATGGTTGCTACAACAAACAGTTTCGCTTTTAGATTTCATAGTTGACCATAATGGGACAGTGTACTCAGCTATCAGTAACAGTAGCAATAGCAGTAAAAGTAACAGTAACAGTAGCAGTAAAAGTAACATTAGCAGTAACAGTAACAGTAACAGTAACAGTAACAGTAACAGTATGGAACACTAGTTCCCTTCCAAGTACACGTTTCCATATTTTTCACTACTAGATATTCCCTTAAGAAACTCCGGCTTGATTACTTTTATTATGGTTATTAATAGACATGGTAGTGCATGAAATAGTGACAAACTAACATGATACAATTAGTATTAGGTTCAGGAAAATAAATAAACATGCATAGGTGATATACAGCCACATAAACGAGCAAAACAGTGTATGTTCATATTCAGAATAGAATGACTGTACAGTACTAAAACAGTGATTCCGTTACTACAGAAATCCAAATCTGAATCCGCCAAAGAATCTAGAAGATAGACTTTCACACGAATCCAGAGATTATATATAAGCCATATAGTACTTCACAAAATCATAACTCAAAACTGATTTGAATCCAGAAAACACGTTCAGCCAGAAATCAGTAAACCGAATTCTCAGTCAGAAAAACAGCATTAAAACTCCTCAAATAAATCCAAGAAAAATTTGGGGTAATCCCCTATATGTCTAGTATCAAAATATATAGTTTCATAATATTCCAGTAAAATTAGTTTAGTCAACAAAAATCAGAAAACATCAAGAAACGATAGTTTGGCAAATCTGGAATTTCCAACACTGCTGTACAAAAACTGTAATATCTCGCAAACTGTGAAATGTAATCCAAATCTGCCAAATGAGATGAAAATATATAAAATAAGATAACTTTCATATTTCATAAATATTTTCCATACAGTAAAAGGAAATAGGGTGAAAATACTGTTCTTTACAGAACAGCGAGCAAAATACAACAAGTATAGTTTTCATAAACAAGTATGAAACGACGTATAAAACTTATCAATAAAATCCACCAAAATTCTGGGTAATCCCTAGATAGGTATAGAAACACTGTGCAAAGTTTCAGATCAAAATTATATAATTAAGACTAGTATCAAAATAGTTTAATCATCAAAATCATCAAAAAATGAAATCGGAAAATAGAATATACATCTGTACTAAAACAGTCATAACTCACTCATATGAAAACAAAATTGAGCAAAGTTAGAGAGATTGGAAAGAAAACAGATTTCTCTACAATTCATGCAAAATACAAAAATTAAGAATTCTGATCTTAATATGGTCTAAAATACAAATCAAAACTGATCATCGACAATTACAGATTTTTCTCTAACAACAAAACCAACTTAAATCATACGAAACTTGTTCCAATCACAATCAAACATGGTATAGAGTCTACTAAGTATCCAAACATCAAGAAATAGCGTATATAACATATTCACAATCATCATATCACATGGATCCGATCAAACACATAATTTCACCTAATTATTTCACACATATGAATAGATCAAGAACGGTCAAACCTAGTTGTTTTCATGTCGATTTTGTGTCATGAGGCAACTATGGTCCAATAGCACAATAGAGACAAAACCCATCAATATAACACACACACGAGTTGTCTCTAAAACCCAACTACACTATAAGCAGTATTTTTGACTTGTATCATACAAAAGAATTTGAGTACAAGTTACTTGCATTAACCGAAGATGAAAACGAAGAACACCAAGAATAACGGAAACGGATTCCCGGGCAACGAACAAATCCACGAACGATAATCCACGAACCAACGATCACACGTGCAACTCCGTGCACATGCAAAACCCAAGAGCAAGAGAGAGCGTCGGGCTCCTTGCAGCTGTTGCTGCTGGCCGACGGTGACGGACGGCCAAGGGAACGGCAAGGGGAAGAGATGGTGGTGATCGGTGTAGGAGGTTGCGGCTTGGGTGGTCGGCAATGGTAGGGGTGACCGGGATGGGCTTGGTCTGGTTTTGGGTGCACAGGCCGAAGGTGAAGGGCATCGGGTGTGGGGCTGGGGTGTTGGCGGTTGACGCAACAAGGAAGAGAGGGAGGCAGGGTGTATAGGAGTTAGGGTTAGGTTTTAGGTTTTAGGGAGAGAGTATATATAGGGTGTATTTAGGTTTAGAAATATGAGGTGGGTAATTGGGTATTGGGCTGTGGATAGTTTAGGAGTAGTAATAGGATTAGTTTAATAGGATTGATTAGGATAAATTGTATAGGATTCAAAATAGGATTGTGGTTTAATTTGGCTTTGGTAATCAATTAGAGATAAAACAATAGGTTTGGAAATAGGATGAGCAACCAAATCACCATGAGTACCCAAGAACAAAAATAAAGAGAACGAGACCCAAATAAGAGAAAAGAACAACAATCGATAAAGAATGAAGCAAAAGACAACAAATCAAACACAAAAGAGCTCAAAATGAAATAAAATAAAAATATATTGAAAACAACTCCAATATACGGTCCAAGAAAAATACAAGAGAGTACAAATACTCAAGAAAGAGAAAAATACACCAAAAATACGAAAAACGAAAAATAGGAGTTACAAGTTTGTTCTTCACTCTCTTTACCTAAAGCATTGCACCGAATAAGGAAGTCATCGAACTTATCAACATATTCTTGTGTGGATTTACTTCCTTGATAAATTTGGTTCCACGAATCTAGCTGATATGGCTGAAAATGGGGTTAAATCGGGACCGTCCAGATCGAGCACGAATCTCGAAGCACGGGGGTAAAAAGGTAATTTCATATACAGATGGATCCAAAACAGGTATTGGGCCTCCTTCTCACAAAACCAACCACCCGCGAATAGATCCACTTCAACTGGGCACGGGTCCCGACCCGATACAAGCCCAGTTCACCATGAGGAGAATCAAGGCCACTGATTTGACTAAATCAAATCAATAAGCCTGATTGGCTCTCACCAGGGAATCAGGGCCTAATTTCCCAAAACAGAATAGGAGGATTTTCCTCCTGGTTGTTAGGCAGGAAATCAGGATCCTAACCGTTCCAAAGGCGACTATAAATACAACCCCTCTACCACCAAGACCAGGTTAATCACTTCTTCACCACTTAAGCTCTTTCTTAATCTTTTCTGATTACTGACAAGAGCGTCGGAGGGTGCGTCGCCGGAATCAACCCCGGCGTCTCGCACTTCCTTGCAGGTCGCGGCAGGAGCAAGAAGGCTGAGTCAACTGTTCAGGTTTTTCTAGGACTCACAAATTCTATCTGTTTATCCCCACACCGAAATCAGCGGTAACAGATTGGCGCCGTCTGTGGGAAGACCACACGAACAGCCTCAGCCCATTCTCCGTCGTCCTCGACAGTCATGCCGCCGAAGAAGGTCAGATCCAGAGGGTCGAACCGTGTGGGCAACCTCGCCAACCCGGCGAATGAAGCCCCAGTCAATCCCATTCCTCAGTCCGACCTACCTCCGACGGCCCAGCAGGTCCCACCTCCTCCTCCCAAGCAGCAGCCCAACAATGGTCCGTCCGGTCATAACGGTCGGAAGGAGAAGCAGCCCCTCAATTCGGGCCATGTCTCGGTCCATAATGGGTCCTCGGACTCGATGGCCTCTCATCATCCCGACCTCCGTATCACACTTCTGAACCGCCAGAAGGACGACGACCTCCGCACCCATCTTGACGAGAGGCGGGCCCGAGAGGGAGCCTCCCGCCAGCGTCAGGGTGAGCGGTCCCCACGTCGCCGAGACGCCAGAAGGTCCCCGGACCGCAGAGGCCGAGCAGCATCCCCCGAGCACCGAAGGAGGAGGTCCCGTTCCCCCAGGGATTGACGCCGTCCGAGGGACCGAGATGTGCCTATCAGTCGGGCCGAATTCCTCCAGTTTCAGGAGACCGTCCTGCAGGCTCTCAACCTTCGGCAGAACGTGGAGAATGCCCAGAGGGCTCCGACGCCCCCCAGGGATCCCAGTCCTCGGCACCGAACCCGGAGCCCTTCCCCGGCTCCCAACCGCCAGCAGCAGGAACAAAGCCCTCGCCGGTCCCGGGACTACCGGCGCCGCAGTCCACGCTCCCCTTCCTATGAAGAGGAGTCCGGGGGGTCATACGATCACCAGCGGAGGGACGACGCCCTCATCCGCCGTCTCCATGAGGTGGAAAGGCGTATCGGCCGCATGGACAGGGAGGAAGAGTCCCGAGCAGGAACCTTCCGTCCCAGCCGACCCCCTTCTCACGGTCGATCATGGAGGCCCACATACCGAGGAGTTTCAAACCGCCACAGTTTGAAACATACTCAGGGGAATCCGACCCGATCGATCACGTCGAAAGCTTCAAGACCCTGATGCTGATCCATCAAGCTTCCGACGCGGTGCTCTGCAGGACCTTCCCTGCCACCCTCAGGGGGTCGGCTCGGGAATGGTATTCCAGGCTCGCCCCCTCATCCATCTTCTCATTCGAGCAGTTCGAGACGCTGTTCATTACTCACTTCGTGAGTAGCCGGCGAGCCGAGAAGACAAGTCTTTCCCTACTGAACCTGCGGCAGGAGAGGGAAGAGAAGCTGCGGGATTATGTGAAGAGATTCACCGCAGAGGTCAGGTCTATTGCCTCCTTAGACCAGTCCGTGGCCACCGTGGCGTTCCAGTCGAACGTCCTTAACGCCAACCTCCGATCATCCCTGGCCAAGAAGCCCCCGCATGACTTCGCCGACCTCCTCCTGAGGTGCGAGAAGTACATCCGAGCAGAGGAGGCCGAAGCCCTTCCAAGCTTTGGGGGGCCCTCCGCCGGGTCGAAGAGGAAGGCGACGGGGGAAGAAGGGTCCAAGAAAGCTCAGAAGGACGTGGGCGGTCAGCGCCGCCCTCCCCCCAGATTCGAGAAGTTCACTCCCCTCACCACTAATGTCTCTACTATCCTAATGGAGGTGGAGAAGGAGGGGGTCATCCCTCCAGCTCCGAGGATGCACACCCCGGCGAAGAGGAGGGACAAAGGTAAGTGGTGTCGGTACCACCAAGACCACGGGCACGATACGAATGACTGCCGGGCTTTGAGAGATGAGATTGAAGCCCTCATTCGGAGGGGGCAGTTGGCCAAGTTCGTGAAGGCTAACGATCGGACAGATCGCAACTCCCCTCCGCCTCGGGGGGCTAACAAGCGCTCCGAGCGACGCGAAGAGACACCCGAGTTCGAGGAGGAACAGGTTCTGCACTTGATCCACGGAGGCCCCATGGGGGGCTCCTCTAATTCCTCCCGGAAGGCCTTCGTCCGAGAGGTCAATTCGGTCCATAGTGCCCCTCCCCCGAAAGGTCTCGGCGTCCCTGTGTCTTTCTCCGATGCCGACCTCGAAGGAGTCCGAACCCCCCACTGCGATGCCCTCGTCATCGACCTCCGCATGGCCAACTTCAAGGTGCAAAGGATTTTGGTGGACAACGGGAGTTCGGTCAATATCCTTTTCCTCTCGGCCTTCCGAGGCCTCCAGCTGTCCCGAGACCGTCTCAAGCCGGCCGGTTACACTCTCCACGGGTTCACGGGGGTCCCGGTCACCGTCGAGGGGGTGATAACCCTAGACGTTACTGCGAGAAGCGCCCCTACTACCCGAACCGAGCCGATGGACTTCATGGTCGTCGACGTCCCGGCAGCATATAATGTCATCCTAGGCCGCCCTGGAGGCTGTCCCCTCGGCATACCATTTGAAAATGAAGTTCCCCACTCGGTCGGGAGTAGGGGAAGTCAGGGGAAACCAGGAAACAGCCCGGAAGTGCTACATGACTTCCACCGGGGGACCAGTGCTCTCGCTCGAGACGCTGGAAATCCCCGAGCCGAAGGCCCGCCAGACGTCTGAGCCGGCGGACGAGTTAGAAGAAGTGCTCTTCTCGAAAGAGGATCCGAGCCGGAAATTCCTCATCAGCAAATCCTTGCCGACCGCACTGTGTTCGGACCTGATTAAATGCATCCGAGACCACCGTGACCTGTTTGCGTGGTCGGCCGCGGACATGCCCGGGATTTTCGAGGAGCTCCTCGTCCATCGCCTAAGTGTCGAACCGGGGTGCAAACCGGTCTAGCAGAAGAGGCGAAAGTTCGCTCCCGAGCGACAGCAGGCCATCAAGGAGGAGGTTGATAAACTTCTAAAGGCCAAGTTCATACAGGAGGTAAATTACCCCGAGTGGCTGTCGAACGTCGTAATGGTCAAGAAGTCCAATGGCTCGTGGAGGATATGCATTGACTTCACCGACCTGAACAAGGCGTGTCCGAAGGACCCCTTCCCGCTCCTGAACATCGACACCCGTATCGATGCCACCTCGGGCCATGAGCTCCTTAGCTTCATGGACGCCTTCTCGGGGTACAACCAAATCCGAATGTTCCCTCCGGACATTCCGAAGACCTCCTTCGTCACCGACCAAGGCCTCTACTGCTACCGAGTCATGCCGTTCGGCTTGAAGAACGCAGGCGCCACCTACCAGCGCCTCGTCAACAAGGTCTTCCAAAACCAGATCGGCCGAAACATGGAGGTGTACGTCGATGACATGCTCTTCAAAAGCATCCACGGCACCGATCATGTAGCCGACCTCCAGGAGGCCTTCGGCGTATTGAGAAAGCACAGCATGCGGCTGAACCCGAACAAGTGTGCGTTCGGAGTCTCCTCGGGAAAATTCCTCGGTTTTATGGTAAGCCAGCGAGGGATCGAAGCCAACCCCAAGAAGATTAAGGCCATATTAGACATGGCCCCACCTCGGAACATCAAGGAGGTGCAAAAGCTCACTGGCCGGCTCGCTGCTATCGGCCGGTTCCTTTCCAAGTCGGGGGAAAAGTGCCTTCCCTTCTTCAAAGCCCTCAGGGGGGCCAAAGGTTTTGAATGGGGCCAACCGCAACAGGAATCGTTCGACCAGCTGAAGGCCTATTTGGTGAACCCCCCTGCTCAGCAAACCGGTCCCAGGCGAGACTCTCTTCGTCTACTTGGCAGCCTCCGAGCAGACCCTAAGTGCTGTCTTAGTGAAAGAGGAGGACCGGGCCCAGAGGCCTATCTACTACGTGAGCAAGGTGCTTCGGGACACCGAGCTCCGCTATCCGAGGATAGAGAAGATAGCTTACGCTCTGGTCATGGCAGCGAGAAAGCTTCGGCCGTATTTTCAGTCCCACTCAGTCGTGGTCCTCACCGACCAACCCCTCAAGCAGATCCTCCACAAGCCTGAAACCTCGGACCGGCTGATGAAGTGGTCCATAGAGCTAAGTCAGCATGACATCTCTTATCAGCCTCGGACGGTAATTAAGGCACAGGCTCTCGCCGACTTCATCGTAGAGTCCACTATCCCCGAGGTCGGCCACGTCCCGAATGGGCCCCCCATTTGGACAGTTTTTGTGGACGGATCCTCTTGTAATGAAGGAAGCGGCGCCGGAATCATACTGAACGACCCTGACAACTTCGTCCTCCAGTACGCCATCCGCATGAACTTCAAAGCCTCGAACAACGAGGCTGAGTACGAAGCACTCATCGCCGAGCTCGGACTCGCCCGAAGCGCTGGAACCCAGTGCCTCCGGATTCACAGTGACTCCAACTAGTCGTGAACCAGGTCTCAGGCGAATATGAGGCCCGAGACGAGCGAATGGCGAGGTACCTCGCCAAGGTCCGGGACCTCCTGAGCCGGTTCGAAGAGGCCACCATCGAACGAGTCCCTCGGGAAGAAAACTCACAGGCTGATGCCCTCTCCAAATTGGCTTCGTCCTCACTTCAAGGTCTCGAACAGACCGTGCTGATCGAAGTCCTCTCTAAGCCGAGCATCGAAGATGAGTCGCCCGCCTCGGCGGAGTCTTTGCCAGTCATGCTACAAGATGATTGGATGAAGCCATTGATAGAATTCTTAAGGGATGGAGTTCTGCCTTCGGATCCCAAAGAGGCCCGCCGAGTCAGGACCCAGGCCGAGCGGTTTGTCCTAATCGAGGGTATCCTGTACAAACGCTCTTTCTCTCAGATAGACGGTCGACCGTACTTAAGGTGCCTCTCTCCGGATCAAGCCGAATATGCCCTGCGAGAGCTCCACGAAGGCATCGGAGGGGTGCACTCAGGATTTAGGTCCCTGGCCCGAAAAGCTTTGAATTATGGGTACTTCTGGCCGACCCTTCTTCAAGACGCCGAGCGACACGTTCGGCAATGCAGTTCCTGTCAGAGACACTCTAACATCCGACGTCTCCCTCAGGCCAACCTCGCCACCCTATCAAGACCCATCCCCATCGCAATGTGGGGCATGGACTTACTAGGGCCCTTCCCTCCAGCTCCAGGTCAGCTCAGGTTCTTGGTCGTAGCCATCGACTACTTCTCGAAGTGGGTCGAGGCCGAGCCCCTCGCCACTATAACCGAGAACAAAGTGGTACAGTTCTTCTGGAGGAGCATCATATGCAGGTTCGGAGTCCCCCGGGTCCTCGTAACGGACAACGGGACTCAGTTCACAGGCGCAGCGTTCCGAGCTCTATGCGACGACCTGGCCATTCAGCAGCGCTTCTCGTCCGTCTCCCATCCTCAGTCGAACGGACAGGCAGAAAATGCCAATCGGCAGATCCTCGCAGGTATCAAGAAAAGACTCGACAAAAGTTCCAAGGGCTTATGGGTCGACCAACTCCCCAACGTCCTATGGAACTACCGCACGAGCAAACGGACCCCCACAGGCGAGTCCCCCTTCAACCTCACCTATGGGTCCGAGGCCGTGATACCTCTTGAGGTTGGAATACCATCCCCTCGGCTCACAGCCTTTGACGAAGCACAGAATGCCAGAGACCTCAGAGCAGAATTGGACTTGATAGACGAGCTGAGGGAAAGGGCATCGATTCGGCAGCAGATCTACCGAAGAAGAGTTGAATTGGCGTACAACAGGAAGGTCCGGCCTGCCAACCTTAAGCAAGGAGATTTGGTCTTGAGAAAGCTAGCTATATCCCTCCCCAGTCAGAAGAGCAAGCTCGCTCCGAACTGGGAAGGGCCGTACAGGATCACAAGGGTAGTTCGGCCCGGAACATATCGCCTCGAAGACCTAGAGGGCAGAGAGCTTCCGAGGACCTGGAATGCCGACCACCTCCTAAAATACCAAGAGAGCGCTCCGACGCCACTCTAAGTAACAAGGTGTCTCGAGCCATTCCGGTCTTCCGACCTGTAACCCATTTTTTCATAAATTGTACTATGTAAAACGGTTCGCCGTCAAATATCAATAAAGAAAGCCCTATTATGTTTGTGAATCCGCATGTTTTTCTCCCCTCTTATCACCTGCCTTTTATATTGTGATTTCAACCAATGGTTCGGAGTCCACGTTCGGCTCGGCCTCGTTCCCTCGGTTCGTCTCCGGACGGAACAGAGGAAGACCGCCGTTCCGAACTGCTCCCACAGCCGTTGAACTATACCGATGGTTTGGAGTCCAAGACTCGGCTCGACTTTACCTCCTCGGCTCGTCTCCGGACGAACCAGGGGTAGATCGCCGTTCGGAATTGCTCCCACAGCCGTTGAACTATACCGATGGTTCGGAGTCCAACACTCGGCTCGACTTTACCTCCTCGGCTCGTCTCCGGACGAATCAGGCGTAGATCGCCGTTCGGAATTGCTCCCACAGCCGTTGAACTATACCGATGGTTCGGAGTCCAAGACTCGGCTCGACTTTACCTCCTCGGCTCGTCTCTGGACGAACCAGGGGTAGATCGCCGTTCCGAACTGCTCCCACAGCCGTTGAACTATACCGATGGTTCGGAGTCCAAGACTCGGCTCGACTTTACCTCCTCGGCTCGTCTCCGGACGAACCAGGGGTAGATCGCCGTTCCGAACTGCTTCCACAGCCGTTGAACTATACCGATGGTTCGGAGTCCAAGACTCGGCTCGACTTTACCTCCTCGGCTCGTCTCCGGACGAACCAGGGGTAGATCGCCGTTCGGAATTGCTCCCACACCCGTTGAACTACACCGATGGTTCGGAGTCCAACACTCGGCTCGACTTTACCTCATCGGCTCGTCTCCGGACGAACCAGAGGTAGATCGCCGTTCGGAATTGCTCCCACAAACGTTGAACTACACTGATGGTTCGGAGTCCAACACTCGGCTCGACTTTACCTCCTCGGCTCGTCTCCGGACGAACCAGGAGTAGATCGCCGTTCGGAATTGCTCCCACAACCGTTGAACTACACCGATGGTTCGGAGTCCAACACTCGGCTCGACTTTACCTCCTCGGCTCGTCTCCGGACGAACCAGGGGTAGATCGCCGTTCGGAATTGCTCCCACAACCGTTGAACTACACCGATGGTTCGGAGTCCAACACTCGGCTCGACTTTACCTCCTCGGCTCATCTCCGGACGAACCAGGGGTAGATCGCCGTTCGGAATTGCTCCCACAACCGTTGAACTACACCGATGGTTCGGAGTCCAACACTCGGCTCGACTTTACCTCCTCGGCTCGTCTCCGAACGAACCAGGGGTAGATCGCCGTTCGGAATTGCTCCCACAACCGTTGAGCTATACCGAAGGTCCGGAACACATAATCCGAACTCTCCTAACTATTAGCCGAAGGCCGAAGACTCACACCTTCGGTCGGTTCCCGAGCAAGTGCCTTCCCGAGCGTGTAAACGGGGAAAACACACTTTTCCCTCAACTTTCGTGCACGATCTCGATCAGACGGCTCAGATCCTGCCACCTGTGCTAAACGACAAGATAACGTTTTCTTGGGGACTGGGCCGCCTCGAGATCCGTGCCCACGTTCAACGGCCCAGATCTCGCCACCTACTCTAAACGACAAAATAGCACTTTCTTGGGCGCAGAGCCGCCCAGGAATTCGTACCGTACCGTGTCAGAGCCGCTAAACGACAAAATACCGTACTCATGGGGACCCGCTCGATTAAACAAACACGCTCGGTTCAAAGATCTCGGAACGACCGACACAGTTATAAGCAAAGACAAATACGCAAAGCAATGAAAGGGAATTTTATTAAGGGTCGGCGCATAATACAAAGCATTCCATTACAAAGTGTTGGCAAACAAAACACACAACGCCCGACCCACTACACTTGTCTCTCATATAGACACATCCTCACTAGACTGTTCATCCTCCTCGGCGGGCAGCTCCTCTGCGTCCCCCCGGAGCTTCGCCATCACAGCCTGCAAGTGCCGAATCTCCGAAAGCAAGTCATCCCGCTCGACAATAATCTTCGACTGGTTGTGCCGAATGCATTTGACCCGAAGAGCATTGCTGAATGCGGTTTGCGAGTCTTCATCCTCTCCTGTGGGGCTCAGCTCGACGATCCTATTCTCCAAGCGTTGGATCTCGGCTTCCCGGAGACTGAGGACGAACGAAAGGTGGGCCCACTCACTCTCAGCCCGGCGTAACTTCAGATCGGCGCTCCTAGGGCTCAGAACCACCGTCCCAGAGGTGGCCTCGGATTCGGAGTCATCATTCGAACGTTCGGAGTCCGAGCCATGGATCGTCACCACGAGCTGAAAGAAAGGGAAAACGAATAACACAACTTC
The DNA here is from genome assembly GCA_017893485.1 of Hemerocallis citrina. NCBI lineage: Eukaryota > Viridiplantae > Streptophyta > Magnoliopsida > Asparagales > Asphodelaceae > Hemerocallis > Hemerocallis citrina. The sequence goes on along the minus strand of CM030362.1, from coordinate 28,592,152 downwards.
AATACACTGCCGATGTCTAACACTTGAAAATTTTCCAAAAAGATTCGCATTCAGACATAATAGTGTTACAGACAGCCGAACCGACCCCATAATTAGGTTTTTACAACAACCAACAAAAATGGAAAATGACATGATCAGGGCCTCTTCAGAAGGGGAATGCTTCGGTTTAGGGAAATGCGAGGACGACGAGGCCTGCCCTCCGAGCTCGACCCTAAACCAACGAAGCGGGATCCCCCTTCACTGCTGGTCCTAACAGCGATGCCGACCGAGGCACCGCTCGACGAGACAGCCGCGCTACTTTGAGCATCGACCGGACTCCGCCTGGTCATAGGCGAGCGCGTCGCAAGTTCGTAAAACGTAATCCCTCTCTCGCTTTCCTCGCGAGTGCACGACGTGCTACGGACATTAGCCCTCTCCGGCACGGGCTTGAGCGACGCGATCTCCTCCTCCAGTTCGATAATTCTATCCCTCAAGACGTCGTCCTTCGCCAATTTCTTCGGTCGAGGAGCCCTCAACGAGCCCGAGGCATTGGCGCTATCAGTCGCGAGCCGTCGGTAATGGGTGACCTCAATCCCTCTATCTATTGTGATCCTTCTGAGCCTGTCGATTTCGGTCGATAGCCTCTTGCGCTCGGTTGACGCTTTCTCCAGTTCGGAAGTCAGCTTCTCTCCCTCCGCCGAACGTTCTTTCTCCGCTAACTCCAAGTATTGGACCTCAGCCAAGAGATCGTCGTTCTTCTGCTCGGCGGCAGCGAGCTCTCTACGGAGACCCTCGACTTCGCCTTCGGGACAAGGAGCCGGGGGGCGCTTCTGTAGTTGCTACAGCTCGCGACAATAACTCTGCAGGGCTGCCTTCGTATCCTCCAGCCTGCCGAGCAGGAGAAACCGATTATACCGACTCTGAAAGAGCTCGTCCTTCGTTTTCGCCAGCTCCTTCCGAAGGTATACAACCTCCGTGATCGGACCGAATCTCACCTGAAAAGCAGAGATAAATCCGAGGCCCAACACTTGAAGAAATTTACGCCAAATCAGATACTAAATCCGAGATTCAACACTTGGACAAATTTTGGCCAAACAAAACATTTTTTCATTCAAGATTCAAAGGGAAAGTTCTACAACAGCGGTGGCCAGTCCGCAGTTAGGCTTACAAAAGCAAAAACAAAAAAGAAAAAAGACAACCGAGTCAGGGGTCGACCTTTTTGTCGTTCGGGTCCGTCGACCCCTCGGCCTTGTCCTCGCCATCGCCCCCGCCTCCGCCTTCGCTCCTGCTCTCCTCCTCGGAGTCGTCCTCCTCTTCCTCCTTGGCCTCGGCCTTCCATGGGTCCTCGACGGGTTTCGTCTCCCCCTCGGGGTCGAGCAACCCTTCGGGAACACCCTCTTCCCCTTCCACGAGGTCGTAAAAGTTGTAGGAGGACGTGTCGAAGCCCGGGTTCTTGGCGACCACATGTTGCAGGGCTCGGCCGTAGGCATCCACCATGTTCTGGAGCATGTGCAGTGCGGCCTCCTCCTGCACGGCCTTCTTCACCCTCTTCACCTTCCTGAGGTGTTTGGCCTTGATCTTCTCGGCCCTCTTCCGAGCTTCCTCCGCTTCCGACCGAGCCTTGGCCAGCTCTTCATTCAGCCCGGCTGCCTCCTTCACCGACGCCTCCAGCTTGGCCGTCGTATCCTTCAGCTCGGCCACCTCCTTCTCCGAGACCTCGAGCTTGGCCGCCGTGTCCTTTGACAGCTGAATGGCGTCGGCCAGCTGCTTCTCCAACCCTCCTACTTCGGCAGCTCTGTTCGTCGAGAGAAGCAGCTCGTCATCAAGCTGCTTCGCGACCTTGATGCGCTCCGCCCTCTCCCGCTCCTTCTCCTGATCCTTGTTCGCCAGCTCCTCGACCAGGAAATTGAAGTGGCAGAGGGTCTGAAAGAGAACAACACGTTAAAATCCGAACCCAAGAACTTAGAGAAATTCCAAGGAAGAAATGTGGACGAAGAAGAGTTCGGCCTACTTCCCGACATGGTATTCCGGGCGATCTGCATCACGGCGTCCCCTGCCATCCCGGCCTTCAGGGTCGCTCGATCCTTCGGGGTCGGCAGGTGCCTCGCTGCCTCCATGCAGATGTTCCCGTTGCCCAAGAAGCCATCGACGTTCAACACCTGCCAGTCGGGGACGAAGATCTGCTTATGACGCTCGGTCAAGATCTTCTCCGCATCGGCGGTAAGGGGCGGAACTGGGAGGAACAGCGCATCCTTCACCCCGAACACGCTGCTCGACGAACCGGGAGCACCCGCCTCCGGGGTCAGTGCCGGTGCACCCGAGGTGAGGGGATCGGAGACCACGACCCCCCTGCTCGGGGACCACGACCTTCGTCGGAGAGACAAGGACCTCGATCTCCCCCTCCTTGAGGACCGCGACCTTCGGTTGGTCGGCAGCCTTCACAACCGAGGGCTTCTTCAAAGCTCGGCTGTCCTGAGGCGCTGCCGACGGCCTCTTCTTCTTCTCCTGCTCTGCCCTGCCCTTCGCCACCAGAGCCTTGTAATCAAGCTTCATCGTCTCTGCAAGAGCCGAATGAAAAAACTTAGAAAATTTTTCATGAACTCTAAACAAAGAGTATAAATACCAGAAGCATACGAGGGTCGATCGGACTGAGACCCCCACGGAACAGATGCTCCTCCGTGATATCTTTCCAGCTTAGCGTTGGCAGGGCGAGGAGCTTCTTCTGGACCTCCTTGTCCTCATCGCTCAGCGGCACCTCTCTCTTGGTCCGCTTGGGCAGACCTTCCTTCGCCCAAACCGTCGGTATCACCCATGGCGTCAGAGCTCGGACGAGGAAGTACTTCTCCTTCCAATGTTTGACCGAGTCCGGGTTCTCGATCAACTTAACTCCCGTCCGAGGAGAAAGGAAAAACCTCTGCTCGTCCCGCCTCGGCTGGCAAGGTCGGAAGAGACTCCGGAAGAGGAACATAGTCGGCTTGGCTCCGACCTCTTGGCATCGAAGGACGAACGCCACGACGTGCCTCCATGTGTTCGGCATCAGTTGGGCGGGACTCAAGCCGTACCAGACCAAAACTTCAACCACGAACGGGTGGAGGGGAAAGCGGAGTCCGGCAATGAGAGAGTCGACCGGAAAGACACATACGTCCGACGAGGACTTTGTGTTGGCTCGGAATCCCGGCCCGGGAAGGAGCAGTACATACTCAAGCGGGATCCGGAAACCCTCTCGGATCAGACGAAGATCGGTCTCGGTAAGAGTCGAGATCCTATGGTCCACCTCGGACAGCTCCCTAGGCTCGTTCTCCTCCACCAGCTTAGCCGTACCTTGAGTGACTCTCTCCAAGGTATCCTCGGCGTAATCCCGGATGCCTCCCATGCTCGACACGGCGATGGGCTGCCGACCAAACGCCCCCACTCTCTTCGGTGTTTCCACTATCGTGATCACGCCTTTACCCTTTCGGGACTCCGCCACGACTTCCTCCGGCACTTCAGCCACTTCACCCTCTTTATCCGGACGAACGACGTCTCGCTCGCTCGGCTCCACTACTCCCTTCCCTTCATCCCCTCGGCCAACGGCTTGCTCCGAGGCGAGGGTCTCAGCCGAAATCTTAACCATTTTTCCTAAAAGAGAAGGGAAAGAGACTGACCTTGAGGTGACAAGTGCGGTCGGAAAGCTCGCCGGAAACTAGGAACGCTACCGCGACAGCTAGCGACGCCACCAGAGAGCTAAAAACTTCGAAGCAAAGTAAAAACTGAAGAGAGAGAGTAAAAGTGAAAAGTGAGACTTGGTCTAAGGGGGGTGAAGATTTATAGTAAAATTGGGACGTCCCTTGGACTTCCAAACGAAAGTTTGTGACTTTTGGGCTGCTCTCGAAACGTCGCGAAGGCCCATCACCACTATCTCCGTCACCAAGTCAACTAGCTCGGCTCCAGGGAACCTGAATCCGAGCTACAAGCAATTCGAACATGCCGGCAATAGGGTCCGGTCGGAATCCAAGCAAGTGCCTTCCCGAGTGTGTAAACGGGGAAAACTCACTTTCCCCTCAACTTTCGTGCCTGATCTCGATCAGACGGCTCAGATCTTGCCACCTGCACTAAACGACAAGATAGTGTTTTCTTAGGAGCTGTGCCCATCTCGAGATGCACGCCATCATCCAACGGCTCAGGGTGCGCCAAGTCGCTCGGACGATTGAACCCTCGGACGCCCCACCTATGTCTAAAGGAACCAGGAAAATTTTGATTCAAAGTTTTAAGGCACCGCCCTCGGCGAGCACCCCCCGGGGTCCCGTGCCTCAGCCGGTATTCCGCCGACCCACGGGCCCCGGTCAAAAACAGATCGGCACTCCCCCCATCTCTAACTCCTCCGGGCTGACATCCATCAGGAGCCCTCAGCCCGGAAGGAAGACAGAGATGGGAGGGGACCCATCAACACTCAGAGATCAGGAGAAGCGCACCATTCCGAGCTAGTTGGTAGCAACTGGAAGGCTCGGCTCGTCAGAGGACTTTGACAACAGTGCCTTCACAGTTGCTAACAACGGGCTCGGACGGTCCGGAAGCCCGAGCCACGACTCATGGTGGAGAAGCGCACCATTCCGAGCTAGTTGGTTGCAACTGGAAGGCTCGGCTTGTCAGAGGACTCTGGCAACAGCGCCTTCACAGTTGCAACAAACGGACTCGGATGGTCCGGAAATCGGCATCGGACATGGATCATCACCTCTTCCACCAAGATCTCCGCCTACCTAGACACTCACTTCGGAGCGACCAAAGAAAGCAGAAGAACTTGGTGGAAGAACGACCACCCGTCCTTCCGAAGTGGCCCACACCCCGGGTCCGGACTATGGTCGTCGCCACTACTGCCTTATCCCCTCCCGCTCCTGACATCCCCTTCGGAGCAGTGAGGAACGGGAGAAGAATAAGACAACAGGGCGACCACCCGTCCTTCTGAAGTAACTCATCCCTCGGGTCCGGACTATGGTCGTCGCCACTACTGCCTCGTCCCCCCCGCTCCTGACATCCACTTTGGGGCCGTCAGGAACAGAGGGAAAACCAGGCAGAAGAGCAACCACCCCCCCGACCTCAAAAGAGAAGCTACCCAAGGCAGATACCCCCGAGGTGTGGAACTCTATGCTGATGGTGATTGAAATGACAAAGGGAGTGGGGTACTTATAGCCTGCCTCCAAGAACCAGCCATTATGACCCTCGGAAGTTGAAACGCCGCGCATTAATTAAGGGAGTTATCCTTAATGACATTGGGAAGGCGGAACGCCGCGCAAGTCCCGAAGCACCATTAATACCATTGGGAACAGAGCCATCTCGGATTGCCAAAAACCACAGGCCCTCGGTCGGCCGCCGAGCAAGTGCCTTCCCGAGCGTGTAAACGGGGAAAACTCACTTTCCCCTCAACTTTCGCGCCTGATCTCGATCAGACGGCCCAGATCTCGCCGAGAGCACTAAACGACAAGATAGTGTTTTCTTGGGAGTTGCGCCCGTCTCGAGATGCGCGCCAATATCCAACAGCTCATATAGCGCCACGTCGTTCGGACGACCGAAGCCACGCCCCCTCGGTCGGCTTCTGAGCAAGTGCCTTCCCGAGCTGGTAAATGGAGAAAAAAGACACCGAGCTACTTAAACCGTTGGATCACTCAGAAATTCGCAATCCCAATGATGAACGGCCCAGATTGCGCCACGTGCGCTAAAAGACAAGATAGCATTTTCTTGGGAACCGCGCCCGTCTCGAGATGCGCACCAGCATCCGACCGCTCAGATAGCGCCACGTCGCTCGGCCTGCCGAACCCCCTACTTCCGGTCGGCAGTCGAGCAAGTGCCTTTCCGAGCTCGTAAACGGAGAAAAATGCTGCCGAGCGGTAACAGCCATCAGATCTTTTCGAAATTCGCGCTCGTCCATGATCAACGGCTCAGATCGAGCCACGTCATCAATCGGTATTTAAATCGTTTTTTATTTATTTGAAAATTGCAAAAAAATTGCTAAAAATTCGGAAAAATTAACTAAAAATTCTGGAAAATAATTGAAAATTTGGGGGGACATTTTCGAACCCCTAAACAAACAATTATTACCCAGAATGTGCCGTTAAAGGCCCCCGAACGATTAGTGAACATGTCGCAAAATTAAATAAATAGTCCGAAAAAAATAGATAAAGACCCTTAAATGCCCGATGTGACCAGAGAACAGCCAGCGGCGTCAAAAGTTACCTCACTACCCCCTTTTTTTTAGATTCAAAATCCCACATTTGGACTCCGATACAGCTCCACCAGCCACTAAAACAGCTAGACTACTCCTCAAAGTCTGATCACACTCAGTCTTTAGGAGTGGGGGGCTCGTGATATGGCTGAAAATGGGGTTAAATCGGGACCGTCCAGATCGAGCACGAATCTCGAAGCACGGGGGTAAAAAGGTAATTTCACATACAGATGGATCCAAAACGGGTATTGGGCCTCCTTCTCACAGAACCAACCACCCGCGAATAGATCCACTTCAACTGGGCACGGGTCCCGACCCGATACAAGCCCAGTTCACCATAAGGAGAATCAAGGCCACTGATTTGACTAAATCAAATCAATAAGCCTGATTGGCTCTCACCAGGGAATCAGGGCCTAATTTCCCAAAACAGAATAGGAGGATTTTCCTCCTGGTTGTTAGGCAGGAAATCAGGATCCTAACCGTTCCAAAGGCGACTATAAATACAACCCCTCTACCACCAAGACCAGGTTAATCACTTCTTCACCACTTAAGCTCTTTCTTAATCTTTTCTGATTATTGACAAGAGCGTCGGAGGGTGCGTCGCCGGAATCAACCCCGGTGTCTCGCACTTCCTTGCAGGTCGCGGCAGGAGCAAGAAGGCTGAGTCAACTGTTCAGGTTTTTCTCGGACTCACAAATTCTATCTGTTTACCCCCACACCGAAATCAGTGGTAACACTAGCAATCGGGTGTGGAACGATAATGGTACATAGCTCTTAGTGAACTTCTCTTTCATGGCTTCCCAAGTGGCTTTAGATGCCAGGCCTCGGCCTCTGCGGGCGTGTTCAAGATTGGTCCAGTGTTGTTGAGCTTTACCTGTCAATTTTATTATGGAAAATTTAACCTTCAAGGCTTCGCTCATGTCAAACCATACAAAGTAGTGGTCCATGGTACGGATCCAATCGAGATAAGCTTGGGGTTCCATGTGGCCTTCAAAATGGAAAACGTCAGCCTTAACGTTCTTTTTGTATTGTTCGTCAGGGTCACGTTCTTGATGTCGATCGTTACGAACATTCCGTTGAGGGATCTGACGATTAGTATGAAGCTCAGGGGCAATAGTTTGATTTAATTCCACTTTCTCAAGCCTCTGATTGATATTGGCAAGAGTTGCTTGAATGGCAGCTAGGTAGCAGAAATATCAGAATTGTCCATTTCAGGTCGGAAAGCTCTAGAGTTTCTAATTAGGTGATTTGGGAGGGATAAGAAAGGCTCATCAGGATCTGTGATGGTGCTGCGAAGAAGCATTCACCAAAGGGAGAAAACTAAGGGTCGTGTGTGTATTTTTTTATATAAATAAATCTGAAATGACCTAAAATAAAGAAAGAAAAATAAAAGACTGCACAATCCTAAATGAATGCAAAAATTGATGCCTAAATGATGCAAGAAATAGGGTGTTAAGAACCTTCTCTCTGATACCAAAATGATGTAAAACTAACCCTAAATAGAGAATTTTCAAGATTCTTAATGGATTAATTTTACCAACACGTAGTGCGAATTAAAGTTATAAAGTTTAAACAGTTAATTGGTTTGATGGATTTTCAAAAATTAAATCACGTTTAACAATCCCAATTAATAATTCAATTATAACAATCAATAATTAAATCCCTAAGTATTCTTAGCAAGTAAAAGATTCAATATTGATTCGTACTCTAATCAAGTAGGTGGAATGCTCAATCTCAATATTTGTGGATGACAGAATTATCAAATAATATAGTAGAGATGATAAGGCAGTATAATACAAATATTTGAAAATTGGAAAGAGTATACCGAGAGTTCGAAGAATAGTTGCGACAATCGAAGAAGCTACTGCTCGAGTGGCTGGTGGCTGACGGCGTGTCTGGGACGTCGCGCGGCACAACTGGACGACGTCGAGCAGTGGTGATGGCTGGAGGTTGATCGGCGGCGAAGGCTTCGATTTCGTCAGCGACCGTCGAGAGGAAGAGGGTTGAGATTTGGTGGGGGTTTCGAAGGCGGAGTGACGGGGGTTTTCTGGAGGTGGTAGCGGGGAGGCTGTAAGGATGGAAGGGGGAAGAAGAAGTCGGCGATGGTAGGGTTTCGGTCGGGAAGGGGTTTGGAGATTTGGGGGACAGTTAACTTCGATGTTGGAAGGGAGAGAGGGTAGGGGGCGACGGGGTTGTGGTGACGATGGCGATGGCGGTGGATTGGCGTCGAAGTGAGCGAGGAGGGGTGGAGGTCGGGTGACTTTGGGAAGAAGACGATGGAGAGTGAGGGAGATTAGGGTTTGGGTTATTGTAATTTGGGAAATTAGGGTTAGGAATTTTGGGGATTAGGGTTTGGGTTAATTTTATTTGGGGATTGTAATTTGGGGGTAGATTTTAGAGTTAATTACTAACCCCAAAATTGTATTATAATTTATCACAATCCCTAATAATTGGATCTCAATTGTATCACATAAAAAGTGACAAGAAGAGCAAAACTCAATACAATAATTTTTAATCAAGAATGACGTATTTTCTCATTAATCTCAAGGCCTATATGTAGGCTCAAAACAAATCTTGATACAAATCTCAAAATATTCTAAAATCTCAGAAATATTTTAATGCATAAAAAAAGGATTACATATGGCTATAATTGTCAAAAACAAATATGGTACTGAAATAAAATACTAAACTAAATAGAACGGATGTCCTCATCAGCCAAATAAATTATTTGTACAATGCATTGTCATATCAGGAAACATTGAGAACTTTAATCTTAATTAGAATATGTCGGTGGGTTTAATTTTCAGTATAGAGGAAGAACCCATCTTGGTTGTCGATTTCTGTTCTCATCCGCAGGCCTCTGAAAAGAGGCAGTGAGATCTTTCTGGCGTTGTCCAGTGCATTTCTTATCTGTCCTGTTGGAAATGCAATGCCCACGAATGCCTCCTAGGTTTTATTGCCGCCAAGGGATTTTAGATCTTTCTTTAAGATGCACAGCCAGTCCTTTAGATGATGAGCGGTTCTGGTCGTAGAGGATGCCTGGAGTTTCTTTGAAATGCCTGTAGAAAAGAGATTAACGAACCATGTGGACCAGAGTATCAGATGGTATCAACTGGTGACTAATTGTTATTGAGGTCTTCAGATTTCTTGGGTAACTATGATTATTATTTTACTCTATATAATGTGAGTTTTACTTGAATCATGTTTCATGATTTAGTGGAGCGTTTGAATTATGTTAAATTAATTTGGGATAATGACTTCAATTACAAACTAAAATAGTTACATTTTCGGGGACAATTTCAGGTACTTAAATTATGAATATCTTAATGAGAAATGTTTAAAGACAAGTTTTGTTATCCTAGCAAAAGAACATTTGATTGTCGATACGCTTATCATTCTCTAAATTCGAACATAATTGTTGTACTTATTTATTTATTTATTTATTTATTTTTGATAAACGATGACTCAGTCATCGCTTCATTGATACGATATTAAAGAAACAAAGTAGTACTAATTACAACAAGTCCAAAATACCATCTCTCACCTCGTTACAACAATCAGACATAAAATACCTAAGCAGAAAATAAGATACAAGAGCTGTATGCACATCCCCATAATTTCTTCATCCACAACCCAGAGTAGTAGGCCCCCAAGATCCTTTTCATGCTACCTGTCGTCCACAAGGCAAGTGAGATACACAGAACCCTCCCTTGCTTGCTTTCCTCCCATGAGTCCTACTCCTCCTCTTCCATTCGCAACCTTTTAATTGCTCCCCTATGACCTGTCTAATCATTATTTAGCACCCAAATTTTATGCATGAGAGTGGAAAAAGTACATTTGATATTGCGAAAACAGAAATTATTCCGAAAAAGCCATAAACACCACATAGTGGCGGATGCTACGATACCCCAATCCTGCCTATCTTCCTCTCTAACCAAATTTAACCACCAGTTTCTCCACACATCTGAACTAACCCTAGGGCTTTCTAGACACCCAAAACTTAGGCATACCACCTCCCAAGCAAGTTTTGCTTTCGTACAAGAAAACAATAAATGGTTGGCATCCTCATCCCCGCTCTGACATTCCTTGCAAATAGTATCAATTTGCATGTTCTTTTTCCGAAGATTGATCTTCGATAAAATAGCGTCATTCATTACTAACCAATCAAAGACCTTAAATCTCAATGGAATGCAAAGCTTCCAAATAATATGTGTGTCTTTACATTGCAACCTGTCGTCATTAATCCGCTTGTACATCGAAGAGACTGAGAATTACCCAGATGGATCTAACAGCCAAACCCTGCTGTCCTCGATCTCATTATTGTACCGACCTTCCTTCCTAATATAACTATTGAGTTCAGTCAACTCCAACCAATTCCTCTGTGATAACTGACCTCTAATGTCCAGCTTCAATCTCTTGTTACTCCAGACGTCTGATACGAGCGTGTCGCAATTAATCGTCGCCTCTGCAGCTTGTGGGAATGAATTCATGAGGCAAACATCCCCGCACCACTTGTCCTTCCAAAACCTTGTTTCCCTCCCTTTCCCAATCAAGCATATGGTGTGTGCATGGTACAAATGCCCTACTTCCACCACCCCCTTCCATATAGTGGAAGATTTCCCGTAAGCGCTTTTACCTCCAAAGCGAAATTTTTTCCTACCAGTATATTTATCAAAGGATTTGCACCACAAATTATTGCGTCGCCTCTTCATCTTCCACCACCACTTACTTAATAGTGCTTTATTCGTGTCCCTTAAATTCAGAATCCCCAACCCACCATATTCTTTCCTTTTGCACACTCTACCCCATTTAACTAACGGCATGCCTTTGTTAGACTCATCAGCACCTCTCCAAAGAAATCTTCTTCTGCTTTTATCTATCTTCTGAATAACCCACTGAGGAATTTCATTAACAGACATGATGTACGTAGGAATACTACTAAGCACTGAATTTAGTAGTGTTATTCTACCCCCCAGCATAAGGAGACGCCCCTTCCAACCGGCTAGCTTTTTTTTCAATTTTATCAATCAGCGGTTGCCAATTCTCTCTTTGCAGAGCCCCCGGTCTAATGGGGATACCTAAATATAGCAAGGGAAATTTACCCACCTCGCATCCGAAATAGGCCTTGATGGTTTCAATCGGAATAGAGAGTTGCTCGCTAATCGGAAAAACACAAGTCTTAGCTAAGTTGACCTTCATCCCCGACCAAGCCCCGAAGCACTGGAGGGCCATACGAATAGCGCATATCTCTTCCACTTTGGCCGCTCCAAACAGCAGCGTGTTGTCTGCATATTGAAGGATTGAAATAGTTTCTGAGATTCCCCTTGCTCTGGCTCCCTGAATTGTCCCTTGATCCCTTCCTCTCTTGATCATTTCCACTAGTCCGTCTGCTACGGTGGCAAAAATCAGAGAAGACAATGGATCTCCTTGTCTGAGCCCCCTCCTGCATTTTATTTCTTTACCAAGCTGTCTGTTTACCAGAATAGTTGACTTCCCCCCTTGGACACAGATTCTAATCCATGCTCGCCATTTCTCTCCAAACCCTTTTAGTCGAAGCGCTTCATCGACGCACTCCCTTCTAGCGAGTCATATACTTTTTCGAAATCTATTTTTAAAAGAAATTCGTCTGCCTTATCCTTATGTCCTCTAAATACAATTTTGTGTGCGGAAGCCACACTATCCAAGATTTCTTTCCCCCTGATGAATCCGCTTTGCGAATCACCCACTACCCCATCCATCTGAGGGCCCAGCCTTTGCGCTACAACTTTTGTGATGATCTTGAAAGAACTGTTAAGCAGACTAATGGGCCTGAAGTCATCTACCCCAGCCGCCTCTTTCTTTTTTGGAATTAGGACAATGTTTGCATAGTTAATCCTATCCAAGTCCGCATAACCTTCATAAAAGTCTTTGAATATGTTCATCAAATCCTCTTTGATGATATCCCAGTAAATCTTGTAGAAGAATATTGGAAATCCGTCCGGTCCAGGTGCTTTGTCATGTCCCAATGTTTTCACTGCATTTAGAATCTCTTCTTCCAAGAAAATCTCCTTTATACCTTCACTCCCATCTATTCTTGACGAACTCCACATGTCTGGAAGTAGCTTACTCCTGTATTCCTTGTTAATCCCAAATAGATTCTTGAATCTATTGTCGAATTCTTTCCTTATCAAGCCTTCATTTTCTATCCAGGAGCCATCAATGAAAAGGCTACTAATGTGATTCTGTCTCCTCCTACCATTAGTCACCTTATGGAAAAATTTGGTATTCGCGCCCCCCTCTTTAAGCCATTGCACCCTAGAACGCTGCTTCCAATATTGTTCCTCCATATCTCCAATCTACTGAATCTCAAGTCTATAATTGAGTAGGTCATCGAACTCCTCCTCTATTAGATCCCTCCCTACCTGAATAGTTTCTAGTTCTGCCACCTTATTGCCCAACTCGTGTAGTCTATCTTTGTTAGCTCCAAATTCCACCCTTGCCCACTCTTTGATCCGCTTTCGCAATCTCCTCATCTTTTCAATCCAAATCCCTACTGCCGATACCTCCCTGGTATTGGCCATCCACGAATCTTGAATAATCTGACGAGTACTACCTGCCAATGTCTACGCCTTCTCAAACCTGAATGGGAAACTTTTTTTGATGTATCCCTCTCCACTCTTCAATCCAAACTTTTTTTTGATGTATCTAGCTTTGCCAATATCGGCTTAGACTGCATATTCTACCAGGTATACTTTCTATCACTCTGCTCCATCTCCAATAACTCTAGCTCGTCTATAATGTAATTGAACTTATCCTGGTCTTGTTGGCTTGGTTCCCTTCCTCCGTGCTCATGCCGATATCTGGTAATATTGAAATCGCCCCCTACCACCCATGGGTCTGCCCACGTCTTCTTAATATCTCTAATTTCATCCCGGAATCGACCTCTCCTCCTGGAATCATATGGGCCATTTACAGTTGTAACCAAGTGGGTCCAATCATCGCTTCTCCTTCTAATTCTAATAGTAACTAAAAATTCTCCTATCTTATGATCCAACAGTTCAAATATTGTTGTACTTATTGTTCAGTAAACTAGATACCAATTAAAAATGCACGATCAATTTTATTTTAATGTACAATACCTCTTTTCTCTACTATTATAATGGGAGAAGGGCTTAGCCGTCATCGGCTGTCATTTTGAAGCCAACACGTGCAGCGCATGTGTTGGCTAATGACCCCCTTTGGTAAATATTTTAGAAAATGGATCAGTTTGGTAAATATTTTCGGAAGCGGATCAGTTTGGAAATTATTCTTTTTTGGATTATGGACTAACTTTGGTAAATATTTTCGAAAGCGGACCGGTTTGGTCAATATTTTCGGAAGTGGATCAGTCTGGAAATTATTTTCTTTTTATCCTTTTCCATTATCCCTTCAATTTTTTCCACGTGCACGTGTGCACGTGTATAATACTAGTAAGTAAAACTGGAATAGCCTTATTTTTTTTATATTAGCAGTTATTCTATTTACCCAGTTTGAATGAGATTCTGTAACCAAACTCTTTTAGTGTACCCAATGATCATGTAGAATACTTTGCCAATTTTAAAAACTGGGATATTTGAGGACTATTAGAAGTGCACGATACTTGTAATTCGAGGTCACGAGTTAGAACTTGCTAATAACAACCAAAATACTGAAGAGATTGCTTCTCATTTAAAAAAGACAACGGATGGCTGCATTGCTACTAGTAGTAATTACTTGCCAATTATTGAGAGAAAACGGGATGTGCAAAAATTTGTATACTCTTCTTGGAGTTTGCTCTAGTCAAGAGTCCAAGCAGAAGGTTCCAGACGAGTGTGCATTCCGTGAAAGACCAGAAAATCTACTATGAAACGGGGATGTAAAGAGAGATAATCTGGAGTAATATGTAGATTGAAACGATAATCTTAATTAAGTATTATATTAATGCATTTACATCTCTAATCTCTAATCTCTAATCTCTAATATTATAATGGGAGAAGGCCTTAGTATCATTTGTCATTTTGTCATTCTACCAACATGTGCAACGCACATACATAACTAATATAAAGGAGGTTTCCGGTTCAAATCCTTCTTACCAGAGTTTTTATTTTTATTTTTTGAAATTATTAAAACGTGCATCGCACGTGTAAATTACTATATAGATAATTTGGAAGAGTCCCGTCTTTGAGCAATTGTTCTCCTTGTAACTGGGAAAAAAATTTATTCACACATCATATACGATAATGAGGACTGTTACTTTCCATAATTTATTTTTTGAGGAGAGGTTACTTTGCATAGCATGTGTAATCGTTGTGAGCCAATTTTTGGATATTTGGCAAATGGAAATAGAAAATTTAAGTCGGCGATGTAGTCGGCGAAAGTTAAAATTTGATCAGACGAAAGATTATTTTTCGTCTCAAAAATTTTTAAAAAAAAAGACAAAAGTGAGGGACGTTAGATAATCTACCGTCCGAACACTTTTGTCTTATGCAAAATTGTTAGGGACGGTAGATTATCTACCGTCCGACACTATTTTTTTTTATTTTTTATTTTTATTTTTTTTATTTTTTTGGGACGACACTTTATCTTTCGTCCAAACACTTTTTCGTATGCGATTGTCTACAGACGGTAAATAATCTATCGTCCGATATAAAAAAAATTAAGCGACGAAAAATAATCTTTTGTCCGATCAAAGGGACGGTAAATAATCTTTCGTCAGCTATATTTTGGCAATTGCCATTTCGACTACTGTAGCGACCAAACCCAAATTTTTGGTAAATGGCCAACGACTATAACGCTTTTGTTTTTCCTCTAAATTTTGAAAAAATTGGATAAATGGCAAACGAGTACAAATGCTCTTATTAGCCAACAACTATACAATACCGACATGAATTATGCTACTGAAACACTCCTAAAGCACAACCCTAACGTCCTAGTGAAACTCTCTTGTGGGCACCTGATTTAAAATCACTAACCCTACTAAAAACATCTTCATAGCATTCCTTGGCAAACAATAAGGTATAGCTACTCCCAGTGGCGGAGCCAGGATTTTTATCCACCAGAAGCGAAATTACTGGAACTAAACTTTTTTCATAGATGTTTGAAAATTGAACTAAAATAAAAATTGTGTCAAATAACCTCTTAAGCCCTCAAAAGCACAACCCCTAGCCAATTCATTTATTGTCCTCATTTATTGTCCTCAGATTTATGATTTATGAGGACAATACAACACAAATTTTATTTATTTGTTTTAAGATGGCAAAATCATCATCGTGTTCACTAATGCTAATAACGAAATAAAAGTTTAAGAAATAAAGTAGACAAAAATAATAAATTTCACAACTCCTGAATATATAACCACCTAATGAACATAAAATACAATACGGAAAAAGTAACATAAGAAGAGGAATTAACCCTCCCAATTCTTCATATTGAACTCCGTATTTCATCCTAAAAAACCATCTTCCAAAAAAATAGAGTTTGCAGATGGAACATCTCCTAAACAGACATTTATACAAGTGGAATCGGCAGCTCAAAATTTGTGTGAGAACCTCTTAGTGTTCCATGCTTCCATTAAGGAGAGGTGTATGGTTCATTACAAGTAGTCGCAAGTCCACTTGACTTCCAAGATTTCCTATGGTTGCAATTCCATTTCCACTCTTTTTCTTTGCAAATAGAAAAAATCTTGCAAGTTGGTTGCAACGAATCAAGCACTTCAAACCAAACAAATTGGTTTCTAAGTCTCATTAGAATTCACTAACACTACACAGAAATGCTGATACCAATATTCAAACCATAGAAGATGAAGATGATAGTGTATCCATTTCAAGAAAATCTATTCAAGATTTTTTTTTCCTCTTAAGTTGAGACACTCTCAAGTTTATTTTGTTAACAATATTCACTAAGTAAATCTATATGAAATTAAGAGACCCAGATCCGCAAAATACGATAAACCACAAAAAAATTAAAATTTAAAAAAAAAGGAAAGGAAAGGACCTGAAGGGTACGGGTGGTGAATTCGATGCCGATGGTGGACTTGGATTCGAGGGAGAACTCATTGCGGGTGAATCGGGAGAGTTTGTTGGATTTCTCAACCTCCGAGTCGCCGATTAGTACCACTTCGATTGGAATTGAGGGCTTGGATGAGTTGGATCTATGGATTATGATTTATGAGCTAGGGTTTCAGACTTTCGATAGATGTTGGAGCACGGAAAGAAAAAAAGGAAAAGAAGAAAGATGAGAGAGAGTCAGGGTTTAGATGGAGCCTTGGAGGTTGGAGCATGGAGAGAAAGAAAGAAAAGAAGAAACAAGAGGGAGCTAGGGTTTACCATTGTGGTGGAGGTCGGAGCGAAAAGAAAGAAAGACAAGAAGAAAGAAGAGGAGCGGGAGCTCAGGTTTGGGCCGAGAAGCGTGGGTGGGCCAAAAGAAGGGGAGCGGTTTGGGCCGAAAGAAGAGCGGAAGCCCAGTTGAGGGGAGCATGAATTTTATGCACTTAGGTCTACTAAGGGGGCTGCCAAATTCTGGGGGAGGCTGCTCCCCCTCACCCTTCACTGCCTCCGCCCCCTACTCCCTTCTCTCCTATTCTAATGGATGTGTATGTGCTTAGTACTCCAATATTGGGCTCAAATTTACGAGCTTTGTCCATACAATCACAAATCTTCGCCTATTTGTTGATGGGACTGGTGGCTATGTTTTAGTTTAAATTATGACTATTTCCTCGTTCCTTTGGCCCAAATATGAAACAAAAGTAGGAGATTACATGCATACATTAAAATTTGGCCAAACTGTTGATGGGAATGATTGCTATGGTTTACTGTAAATTCTGAATTAGGATGCTATAACTATAAGGGATGTTTATCAACTATTACTAATGTAAGTGAAGGATTATATGAAGGTTTTGTAAATGTAATCAATCAACTTCTTTCCTTTCTGAATTCTGATGCTAAGGCAGCCTTTCGTGCAATTAATTAAATGAATAGAATTGATGATACAAAATTGCCAGCAAAGTTGCTAGTTCTTGAAAAAATCGGAATTGTTTTGACATTGAGGCGAAGGTTGCAGGATTGCAAGAACTAAATCAGCAGTTAAAAGCTCTGTTGATTGACTGGTCGGGACATGCTGATTACTTGGAGGTAGAATAAACGACATTGCCTCATATGTGAACGCGAAGCCAGCCCAAAATGTAATTCAAAAACAAATTTTCATGTATACTCTAATCGCCATATGAATATACATGAATGGAAGCGGAAGCGATAAAATAAAATCAATAATCGTACCTCCAGCCATTGCCGTTTGAAGCCTGAAACTGTTTTCGCCAAAAGCCTCTTGATGTTGTCAATCTAAATTTTGGTTCCAAACCCTCATTTCTCACTTTTAGATGGTGTATATCAGAATTGTACGAGAGTGGATTTGGTGACCTTTTCATTCTTATCTTTATACTACTCTAGCCATCATAGAGTAGTTATCGTAATTGCAAATAGTGGGTGGTTTCCTAAATGAGGGGAGAGAATCATGGGGAAGTTGCTTTGATCAGTTGCAACTTCGCATTTTAATGGATCACATATTTGTCCACATAACTAATTAATCAAATTAATTATTACATTTGATTAAGTGGAAAATAAATAAAACGTCTAACATTCTCCCACTTGATCCATTTAGCGAGAGAGACTCCGTATACGAATCATGACGACTAATTCTCTTTAAGAGCAAGAATTAATCTTCCATGTATCACAATATACTTAGTCTTTCACCACTCACACTTAACTTAATGAGTAGACCATATGTTTACTCTAGGTCAAACCTAATGATATTTCTCAACAAAATAACCAAAATAAGTACGTACACAATTCCAAAAGAGAAATAATCCAACTAAATTAAAGTTTCAGACAAACATAATGAATGTGCTACATAATGGAACCAAGTCCCATCCTGATTACATGATCCTTAAATCCTTTAACATGCATGCCTTTAGTCAAGGGATCAGCTATCATCAATTCAGTGTTAATGTGCTCAATGATCACTTTCTTTTCCTGCACACGTTCCTTTACAACTAGATATTTTATGTCGATGTGTTTACTTCGACTTCCACTCTTATTATTCTTAGCCATAAAGACAGCAGCTGAATTGTCACAATACATTCTTATCGGTCGGCTAATAGAGTCAACAACTCTTAGCCCAGATATGAAACCTTTCAGCCATACACCATGTGAGGTAGCCTCAAAACAAGAAACGAACTCAGCCTCTATCGTAGAAGTGGCTGTCAAGGTCTGCTTGGCACTCCTCCAGGATATAGACCCGTCAGCTAGCATGAACACATATCCTGATGTGGATTTACGTGAATCATTGCAGCCACCAAAGTCAGAATCGGAGTAGCCTACCACCTCAAGACTATCAGTCCGCCTATACATAAGCATGTAATCCTTAGTCCCCTTAAGGTACCTCATTACTTTCTTTGCAGCCTTCCGGTGATCGATGCCTGGGTTACTCTGATATCTTCCTAATACTCCAACGGCATATGAAATGTCGGGTCTAGTACAGACCTGAGCATACATAATGCTACCAACAGCTGAAGCATATGGAACATTTTTCATTCGTTCCCTTTCAATGTCATTTCTGGGGCATTGGTCCAAACTGAACCGATCACCTTTCACAATGGGTGCTGCACTTGGTGAACAATCTTTCATACCGAATCTTTCTAAGACTTTGTTGATATAGGCCTCTTGAGACAAACCCAAAATGCCTCGAGATCTGTCTCTATGGATCTTTACGCCAATGACATAAGATGCCTCGCCCATATCTTTCATATCAAAGTTACTTGAAAGAAATTGTTTCACCTCATATAGCAACCCTTTATCATTGGTTGCTAGCAAAATATCATCCACATATAACACAAGGAAACAAATCTTGCTCCCACTGACCTTAAGGTATATACATTGATCCATAACATTTTCTTCGAACCCAAATGAAGTAATCACTTTATGGAATTTCATATACCATTGCCGGGAAGCCTGTTTCAACCCGTATATGGATTTATTAAGCTTACAAACCAAATGCTCACCCTCTTTACAGAAGAATCCTTCAGGTTGTTTCATATAAACCTCTTCCTCTAAATCACCATTGAGAAATGCCGTTTTCACATCCATTTGGTGTAGCTCAAAATCAAAATGAGCTACTAATGCCATCACCACTCGGAAAGAATCTTTCTTTGATACAGGAGAGAAAGTCTCGTTGTAATCGATTCCTTCCCTTTGAGTGAACCCTTTGGCAACAAGTCTAGCTTTATGTCTCTCGATGTTGCCATACGAGTCTTTCTTTATTTTAAAGACCCACTTGCATCCAATGGCTTTTTCACCATTTCAACTCGACAAGATCCCAAACTCGGTTAGATGCCATAGAGTCCATCTCATCTTTCATGGCATTCATCCATAAGTTTGAATCTGTAGAACTTATGGCTTGTGAAAATGACATAGGATCATCGTCGGCTCCAATATTATAATCCGATTCTTGCAGATACACTAAATAGTCACCAGAAATAGTTGATTTCCTTGTTCTAGCAGATCTCCTCAATGGAACTTGTTCATCCTCACGATGAACTGTTTGTTCCTCATTACCATCATGATCTATTAGATTGTTGTCAACTTGTGGAACCTCAATAGTTGGCTGTCTAACACGCAATTTAGCTTGAGGTGCGTGAATGACAATCAACTTGTCACTTGAAACAGTGGGTGGAAGTTGATCATAATCCTTTTCAGGAACAATGTCCTGAAATTGATCACTCCCACTAATCAAGTCATTCTCAAGAAATTTAGCGTTTCTTGATTCCACAATCCTGGTACTATGAGACGGACAATAGAATCTATAACCCTTAGACCTTTCAGCATATCCAATAACTTCAGAATTTTTGAAAATACTGAAACCAGAATCTGAAAAACTAAAGGAAATTCCCAAAGATACAAGTCTTGAAACTGAAATCAAGTTTCTAATGAAACCTGGTACATAAAATGTCTTTTCTAAATGCAAACTAAAACCACTACTTAAAATTAAACTGCATGTCCCAACAGCCTCCACATGTGAACTCATCTGACTACCCGAATAGATGTAGTGTTCACTTCCCATTGGTTTCCTTAGGTTTGTCATACCCTGCAAGGTATTCGAAACATGGATTGTAGTACCAGAGTCAATCCACCATGTATTATGATTAATATTAACCATATTAGATTCATAAACAAACGCTAGAAAATTACCTTTCTTCTCAAGCCAAGTCTTAAACTTCATGCAGTCTTTCTTCATGCGTCCTTTCCTTTTACAAAAGAAACACGTAGACTCCTTCTTTATGCCTTGGTTTGCTGAAAACTTTCCCTTTCCCTTTTCCTTAATGTGATCCTTTCTCTTCTTTGAAGAAAAAGCAGTAGTAAGGTTCACCTTTTCTTCCTCTTCCATCCTCAATCTGTCCTCCTCTTGAACACACATGGTCATAAGTTCATTAATTGACCATTTATCCTTATGTGTATTATAAGAGATCTTAAAAGGGCCATATTATGGAGGGAGAGTGCACAAAATGAAATGTACTAGGAAAGATTCAGACATGGTAACTTCCAAATCCTTAAGTTGGGCCGCAATATCCCTCATGCGCATGATATAATCACGCACACACTTAAACTCATTGTGCCTCATGGATGAAAACTTCATAATTAAGGTGCTAGCAAGAGCTTTGTCAGAATTTACAAACTGCTCATCAATGGCTTCAAGGAGATCTTTAACCATAGTATGCTGATCGACAGAACCCCGAATGCTAGCACAAAGTTTGGTCTTTATGAACATAACTGAGAGGCGATTAGATCGCTCCCACTTTTCATAAAGATCAACTGCAACTGGAGTGCTAGTCTCAGTTATACTAGGGGGTTCATCTTTCCGAATAGCATAGTCGATATCCATCCACCCCAATTGCAGAAGCACTCTTTCTTTCCACACCTTATAGTTATCACCCTTTAATTCAGGAATGTCACAATTGACATCAGAAATGTTCCCGGATAAAATTGCTGCAAAGAAATATACATACATGCTTGTAAACAAAAATTTGAGACTTAACTTTATCATGTTTTGCCAATGCAAATCATGAATAAAAATATGAATCTAGCGACATAAAACCTACCTGTGGGCTAAAGTCCTACTCAAATTAGATTCATAACTGTATGATGAAACTATTAAACCATATTCATTCCTTAATTCCTGTGGGTAGATTAAGGAACATAATTCGATATTTCACCCTAATTAATCATACAAAATATAATAAAATTTCCTGTGGGCATATTTCATCATATTACATATGATTAATTACAAATTAATGTCTAGTTTCCATATGTGATTTCATAAGAAATTTTAAATAAATAGAGATGCTGTGGCTACTCTCCAATTACTAAAATTAACAAATCACTCGACATATTTCTTTAATATTTTGATCATGTACAATTTTAATGGCCATAACATTTTTAACTAGTTATTTCAAAACAATACTAAAGTTTTCTAGTTTTAACAAAATAACATGATCTCAATTAATCACAAAATCAGTATTTCTTCATAACTATATTTTCGATTTAGCAAAGAAACCAATAGCATAGGCTTGGGCTCGGTTTATGGGCCTGGGTTAAGGGAAACGAGAAGAACGACAAAGCGTGACGAGGATTCCCGAAAAGCATGGCCGACCCTCAAGGCCGATCAAGGTCGGCCTAACTCAAAATCGCGGACGACCCCTGCCCTCATGGTCCGTTCACAATCGGACCATTACCCTTTAAAGCCTCCACTTGGATTACAAGCTTGCGTTACCAAGTTCGGCTAGGCTTCATTAACCAAAACTAAACCGAAATTTAGCACAAATTTAGGCAAACCTAACCAAAGTAATTAAAGATGAATCGGTCAAATCCAGTAAAGATTCAACACGGAAAATCAACAATAGGAGAGTAATGTTTAAAATCATCCTTAGATTTCACAGATGTTTCTTTTGTGAAATGAAATAACAAGCAAGGCAGAGATAAGTTTTCTGCTCTGATACCAAAATGTAATTCAAAAACAAATTTTCATGTATACTCTAATCGCCATATGAATATACATGAATGGAAGCGGAAGCGATAAAATGAAATCGATAATCGTACCTTCAGCCATTGCCGTTTGAAGCCTGAAATCGTTTTCGCCAAAAGCCTCTTGATGTTGTCAATCTAAATTTTGGTTCCAAACCCTCCTTTCTCACTTTTAGATGGTGTATATCAGAATTGTACGAGAGTGGATTTGGTGACCTTTTCATTCTTATCTTTATACTACTCTAGCCATCATAGAGTAGTTATCGTAATTGCAAATAGTGGGTGGTTTCCTAAATGAGGGGAGAGAATCATGGGGAAGTTGCTTTGATCAGTTGCAACTTCCCATTTAAATGGATCACATATTTGTCCACATAGCTAATTAATCAAATTAATTATTACATTTGATTAAGTAGAAAATAAATAAAACGTCTAACATAGAATTGATGATACAAAATTGCCAGCAAAGTTGCTAGTTCTTGAAAAAATCGGAATTGTTTTGACATTGAGGCGAAGGTTGCAGGATTGCAAGAACTAAATCAGTAGTTAAAAGCTCTGTTGATTGACTGGTCGGGACATGCTGATTACTTGGAGGTAGAATAAACGACATTGCCTCATATGTGAACGCGAAGCCAGAACAAATTTACCGGGAGGGCCAAGGAAAAATTCTATGACTACATGTAAAAATATAGAGATTTTTACATAATTTTTAGAGGGGCCAAACAATAAAACTTAGAATTCAGGGGGGCCAAATTATAATTTTTAAGGGTTTATAAAATTTTCAATAGTGTGAAGGGAGTTGTGAAAATTTGGGGGGGGGGGGGGGGGGGGGGGGGGGGGGGGGAACCCGGGCCCTCACTATGCTCGGCCCATGTGTGAACCAACTCCCAGTCAATCTAAGAAAATGGCTTGTTAGATACTGTTTTGACATTATTGATCAAAGGTTGCTCTCCCTTGATTGTTTTTTATCTTCTACTGCAACCTAGCTTAGGGTTTGATGTAATGGCCCAACAAGAGTTGTTTGGGTGTTAGAGAAACAATTGTCCTCTTTCTTTTGAGTGGTCATAGAATTTATTAGGATAGCAATTAGTAAGAACATAAGAGTTGCTCATCATTATATTGTGGTCTTCCTTTTTAACAACATATATCTCTTGATTGCTTTCATTTGGTTGTAAGTGAAATTACGGTTCTTAATTTGTTTTCTTCTAATATACTTTTAAGCTCATACAGATTTGTGTTGGATCAAGCAAAAAAAGGAGGCTTAGAGCGGGCATGGAACACAGGATTGGCCGCCAAGTGTGTAGCGTTAGCATTAGTCTACAACTTGTTTTCCTTCCTCTGTGACAAATTTTTTCCTTCTAAAACACAACTGTTAGCCTTGGGTTTATTCTATGTAGGGTATTTGTGCATGGATCTCCTTTAAGCATCATCTTTGCTATGCTGTATCTATTATTAGCTTGTTTATGATTATCTTGCATATAATGAATGTCTTTTTTTTATAATCATAACACATGATGGATGTCAAATGACATATAAGGAAATAGTTATCAGTTTGGCATATAATGAATGTCAAATGACTCATGAACTCTTTTATGGTCTAAGTGAATAAAGGAAAACATTGCTTATTATTTCCATGATGACAGCAGCATAACTTTAAGAAACAGGTCTACTTATCCTCACCATCTAAATTCTTTTGGTATGCCTGTCTATTTTTAATAACAATTTCCTATAACTTTATGTTAAGATCAATTTAAAGTGCTGACAATTTATTTAGTTAATTAATTATTTTTGTGCAGCTAGTCAGCTACCACATTTGTTCCAACTTCCAATATTCAGTGGATTCCATTTTTTCTTTTTTTCGTTACGAAATACTGGTGAAGATGATTCTGTGAAGCACCTCAGCTCCTTACAAAATCATTATTATTTTGTAATCCCAGAACAAATAAGTGAATCCATGCATTGACTGAATCGAGAGCAATACTTAATTGCCAGTAAGTTTATTTCAATTTACTTTTTTGTAGACAATTTTTTATTTTGCTAATAAATTTTCCAATAGCCATCCCAAGGATTTAACCTTCCCCATTTTCTCTCAGAAATTGGATCGAAAATATCCTACTGACTCTGCATATATCATCTGTCGTGCTGCACGTTTTGATTTCGACATATACTCACAAGCATAGCTTTCATCTGTCGTTCTTTTTCCAAACATGCATGTCAAGCATACTTAATAGAAGTGGTGGATGTTCACAGAAGACTATTCTACCTGTACGAGCACCTGTAGAAACCACAAGTTCACTCCTAAAGACTTCAACCACTCACACACACCCCCAATAATGTGAAGGTCTCTTTAATCAATTCTTTATCTTTAGTAAGGCAAAACTTTTTTAGAGGTGGTTGAGATGTTCACAGAAGACTATTCTACCTGTACGAGCACCTGTAGAACCACAAGTTCACTCCAAAAGACTTCAACCACACGCATACCCCCAAAAATGGGAAGGTCTTTTTAATCAATTCTTTATCTTTAGTAAGACAAATTTTTTTTTTTAGATGTGGTAATTAACTACTCTTATCAACTCGGTGCTATCAAGTATTTATTTATATCTTCTTTCATTAATTTTATCTTCCTGTTTGGGTCATTAAGAAAATTGATCTTATTAGAAGAAAACTCCTTTGGGTTGGCAATTTTTTTAATTCAGATGTGGGCAAATGTCTTATGAATTGGGGTAAAGTTTGTAA
The DNA here is from genome assembly GCA_017893485.1 of Hemerocallis citrina. Lineage (NCBI taxonomy): Eukaryota > Viridiplantae > Streptophyta > Magnoliopsida > Asparagales > Asphodelaceae > Hemerocallis > Hemerocallis citrina. The sequence goes on along the minus strand of CM030362.1, from coordinate 28,567,177 downwards.
AAAGAAAAAAAAAGGTGGTTTAGGAGTTATTAATTTAAGAAATCATAATTTGGCCTTGTTAGGTAAATGGTTATGGAAAAGCATTACTTCTCATAATATTACTTGGATTAGAATTGTTAATTAAACACAAATATTTTCGTAGGAGAAATATTTGGGATCTTAAGAGTAAACCTCCTTCCATATCATTTTCTTTCTAGAAAGGAATTTGGAAAGTAACTGATCCTTTTAAGTGTGAGATTCAAAAAATTTGTAGAGATGGTCTCGACCGATATTTAGATTGGGGATTGTTCTTTAGCTTCTTCTTTTCCTAAATTATTCAGACTTGCTTGTAATTCTAATGCTACACTTTTCTCTTTATACCATTCTAACAATTTTGGTAAAGTCTTGAATATTCTGTTTAGAATATCTCTCTTTCTCAAACTCATGATTTCAATGAATTGCTTCATCTTCTTAGCAATTATGATTGGAAAGTTAGAAACGATTTTCGATAGAGATGTGAGAAAAATGGCACATTCTCAGTTAAATCTTATAAATTTCTTAATTCTAGAGGGGCTATTTGTCATTTTTATAAAATCATTTGGCAAAACATTTGTAATACCCCGTATTTCTGAAATATATATATAAAAGAATTTGAGATTGTTCTATAGAATTATTCTATAAAATGGTTTCATGAAAAATTTGGTTGTTAAGAAAAAGAAGCCCACGGCAAAATGAAAAGCACAGATGTGTGCTGTGCTTGAATGGATGACGTGGCAACCATGGAGGGGTCCACCCGGTTTGTTTGGAAGGATTTAAATGGATTGGTTGGAATTTAATTTGAACGGGATTTGGTTGAATATATACGGATTGATTCGGAATATATATGAATATATATTGATTGGGAATTTGAGAAGAAAGATTGAGAAATATAGTCCCACATGAGAAGTATACAAAAATAGTTTGAGTATAAAAATAATTGTCTATGATCAAAAGTCATCTAATTGGTTAACTACCTTTTGAGAGGCAGTCTGTGGTGGGCAGTTGTACTACATAATATCTAATTTGTATTCTAAAAATATTAAAATTTTCTGAGTATTGGGGCGGGCAGTTACAACATTGCTCTTTTGAAAGTAAGAATTATGGTGCGGCTTACCTATCCATAACAAATACTTACTATACTTACTGCTGAGAATCTTATTGGCAGAAATGAGTTCTTTGTTCCACTGGCCATGGATTTGCTTCTCATTTATCTATCAAGTGTTGTTTTTTTTTAAATCATAAACGGTGGGTCCTAAGATTCACCGTGATTCATTAATTTTTTTTTAATAAAACATACAACCAAAGAAAGAAAAATAATGTTCATGAGTCCCTACACGTGGGCCATGAGCCTCATTCCCCATCAAAAGAGAGAACCCATCCCATACAAGATAGTTCTCATCCTAAAACATTGTAATTACAAGTATCAAGTGTAGTTTTGTGAGACAAATCTGGCTTCTTTTGAATGAAGCTTGGAAAGTTAGAGGATTTCCTCCTTCTATTAAATCATCGTTGAGTGTTTGGGGAAAGAAGAGAATTAAACCTTGAATTAGATTACAATGGGATATTATTATGATGGCTTTTATTTGGGTAATTTGGAATGAAAGAAATCAGATAATCTTTTGTAAGAAATCTAAGGATATCACTGTTATTCTTCAATCTATTTACTATTATGTGTGTAACTGGTCTGAGATTCTTCCATCTAAAAAGATAAAAGTAGAATTTCATTGTTTCAATTTTGCTATCCTTCGCTTTAATAATTCTTTCTCAGTTTCAGCAGCTAATCATTTTGCTAGTTCGTCCACTAATGCAACGAATTAGAACCCACAGCCCCTGCATCCTGATATTCTGACCACTAATGCTACTGATCAGGGATCCCAGTCTCAGTATACTATTGCACATAACATTATCTCAGATTCTCTTGATGCTGCAGATAATGCGAATGAGGATGATAATGCTACTTTGGAAGTGGATGCAGTTGCAGACAACTATGTCACTAATGCAGATAATTTTGTTGTTGGTGCTGATACTGCCTATATCTTCAACTCTGGATACTATTGTTGCGTTGGCTCCTCATCAATAGGAGTAAATTTCGGGGATTCTTCTTGTGACATCTCTCCAAGCTGCTTACGAAAGGAATGAGATTACAAATGAAGGTCATCCGTTTGATGGTTCTTGATCCCTGAAGACTATATTTTGTGGTTATTTTGTGTTCTTGTTGTGTTTGCTATTATGCTATATGTCTCTGGTTTTTATACTCTCTCCATCTAGATGCTATTTTGTTGGATGTGGCCTTGTGCTTCATTTTTGCTCCAATATGTGATTTAGGGGAACTTTATTTGTATGAACTGTTAGGAATTGTGGCATCAAATACACATAGGCACTGAGTACTTGAAGTTGGAGAAGAAGAGGATGAGACAAAGAAGCAAGAAAAGATAAGCAACGAGTAGAAGAATGTAGCCTGGAGAGTTGCGGTCGACCGACCTGGGGGTGCGGTCGACCGGCCAAGTCTGCTAAGAGTTCTTCGAGTGTAAAGGTCCAACAAAGGAGGGGACGGTCGACTGACCTTGGGGGTGCAGTCGATCGGTCAGCTCTCGGGTCTGGACTTACACATTGCGGTTGACCGACCTTGGGGGTGCGGTCGACCGACTTCGGCGGCTGATTGTTTTTAGGCTTACGAGTTTAAAGGCCCAATTGCTAGATTTGTGTTTATCTTTTAGGGTTTACTTGGGGACTATATATATGGCCGTAAACTCTAGGATTTAGTTATCTAATCTGAATAGATCAATATGGGTAATCAAGAGGTGAGTCGTTATCATTGTCAAGCATAGCTTTCATCTGTCCTGTTTCTTTTTCCAAACATGCATGTCAAGCATACTTAAATACAATAGAAGTGGTGGATGTTCACAGAAGACTATTCTACCTGTACGAGCACCTGTAGAAACCACAAGTTCACTCCTAAAGACTTCAACCACTCACACACACCCCCAATAATGTGAAGGTCTCTTTAATCAATTCTTTATCTTTAGTAAGGCAAAACTTTTTTAGAGGTGGTTGAGATGTTCACAGAAGACTATTCTACCTGTACGAGCACCTGTAGAACCACAAGTTCACTCCTAAAGACTTCAACCACACCCACACCCCCCCCCCCCCCCCCCCCCAATAATATGAAGGTCTCTTTAATCAATTCTTTATCTTTAGTAAGACAACTTTTTTTAGAGGTGGTAGATTAACTCTTATCAACTTGGTGCTATCAAGTATTTATTTATATCTTCTTTCATATTTTTATCTTCCTGTTTGGGTCATTAAGAAAATTGATCTTATTAGAAGAAAATTCCTTTGGGTTGGCAATTCTTTTAATTCAGATGTGGGCAAATGTCTTATGAATTGGGATAGAGTTTGTAAAGAGAAAAAAAAAGGTGGTTTAGGAGTTATTAATTTAAGAAATCTTAATTTGGCCTTGTTAGGTAAATGGTTATGGAAAAGCATTACTTCTCATAATATTACTTGGATTAGAATTGTTAATTAAACACAAATATTTTCGTAGAAGAAATATTTGGGATCTTAAGAGTAAACCTCCTTCAATATCATTTTCTTTCTAGAAAGGAATTTGGAAAGTAACTGATCCTTTTAAGTTTGGGATACAAAAAATTTGTAGAGATGGTCTGGACTGATATTTGGATTGGGGATTGTTCTTTAGCTTCTTCTTTTCCTGAATTATTTAGACTTGCCAGTAATTCTAATGCTACACTTTTCTCTTTATACCATTCTAACAATTTTGGTAAAGTCTTGAATATTCTGTTTAGAATATCTCTCTTTCTCAAACTCATGATTTCAATGAATTGCTTCATCTTCTTAGCAATTATGATTGGAAAGTTAGAAATGATTTTCGATAGAGATGTGATAAAAATGGTACCTTCTCAGTTAAATTTTATAAATTTCTTAATTCTAGAGTGCTTATTTGTTATTTTTACAAAATCATTTGGCAAAACATTGCTTTTTTGAAAGTAAGAATTATGGTTTGGCTTACTATCCATAACAAATACTTCCTGTTGAGAATCTGAATAAGAGAAATTTAGCAACATGGCAAAAATGTGTTCTTTGTTCCACTGGCCATGGATTTGCTTCTCATTTTTTTATCAAGTGTAGTTTTTTTTTTATCATAAACGGTGGGTCCTAAGACTCACCGTGCTTCATTAAAAAGATTTTAATAAAACATACAATCAAAGAAAGGAAAATGATGTTCATGAGTCCCCACACGTGGGCCATGAGCCTCGTTCCCCATCAAAATAGAGAACACATCCCATACAAGATAGTTCCCGTCCCAAAACATTGTAATTACAAGTATCAAGTGTAGTTTTGTGAGACAAATCTGGCTTCTTTTGAATGAAGCTTGGAAAGTTAGAGGATTTCCTCCTTCTATTAAATCATCGTGGACTGTTTGGGGAAAGAAGAGAATTAAACCTTGAATTAGATTACAATGGGATATTATTATGATGGCTTTTATTTGGGTAATTTGGAATGAAAGAAATTAGATAATCTTTTGTAAGAAATCTAAGGATATCACTGTTATTCTTCAATCTATTTACTATTATGTGTGTAATTGGTCTGAAATTCTTCCGTCTAAAAAGATAAAAGTAGATTTTCATTGTTTCAATTTTGCTATCCTTCGCTTTAATAATTCTTTCTCAGTTTCAGCAGCTAATCATTTTGCTAGTCCGTCCACTAATGCTACGGATTAGAACCCACAGCCCCTGCATCCTGATATTCTGGCCACTAATGCTACTGATCAGGGATCCCAGCCTCAGTATACTATTGCACATAACATTATCTCAGATTCTCTTGATGCTGCAGACAATGCGATTGAGGATGATAATGCTACTTTGGAAGTGGATGCAATTGCAGACAACTATGTCACTAATGCAGATAATTTTGTTGTTGGTGCTGATACTGCCTATATCTTCAACTCTGGATACTATTGTTGCGTTGGCTCCTCATCAATAGGAGTAAATTTCGGGGATTCTTCTTGTGACATCTCTCCAAGCTGCTTACGAAAGGAATGAGATTACAAATGAAGGTCATCCGTTTGATGGTTCTTGATCCCTGAAGACTATATTTTGTGGTTATTTTGTGTTCTTGTTGTGTTTGCTATTATGCTATATGTCTCTGGTTTTTATACTCTCTCCATCTAGATGCTATTTTGTTGGATGTGGCCTTGTGCTTCTTTTTTGCTCCAATATGTGATTTAGGGGAACTTTATTTGTATGAACTGTTAGGAATTGTGGCATCAAATACACATAGGCACTGAGTACTTGAAGTTGGAGAAGAAGAGGATGAGACAAAGAAGCAAGAGAAGACACGCAGCGAGTAGAAGAATGCAGCATGGAGAGTTGCGGTCGACCGACCTGGGGGTGCGGTCGACTGACCTAGTCTGTTAAAGGAAAAAATTGCTTATTATTTCCATGATGCCAGCAACATAACTTTAATAAACAGGTCTGCTTTTATTTTGTGATAAAAGATGAATAATTTCAACGCTTCATTAACAAACTATTAACGAAACACAGTACATCCTTTTACATAATACAAAATTCAGATACAAAACTCAGTACATCCAGTACATCAGTCACAAAGTCCATTACTCTAAATACTAAAGAAAAACAACACAATAGAGAAGGCATGTAGATCATCCCTATCAAACCCTGTCGGTCTGCCAAAGTCTAATCTTCCTCCCCCATGCGCAATCTTTTCTTTCCACCTGTGAAGACATTCCAATCGTGAGATGTTGTAAAAATTTTATGCATCACAATAGATAATCTATGATTAATCTTCTGGAATGTAAATTCATTACGATCCAACCACAACCCCCACATAGTTGCAGCTGCCGTACTATCCCACAAATCTCTATTTTTTTTCTGAACTCTATTTGTTCTGATAGCACCCCACACATCTGAACTGGACCTAGGACACACTGAACTCCCAAATCCTAAAACAACCATCTCCCAAACGCATCTAGCTCTCGGAGAAAGGAAAAGCAAATGGTTCGTATCTTTGTCTTCATGTTCGTACCTCACGCAAGTACTGTTACCTATCATGTTTCTTTTCTTTAGATTGGTCTTGCTAAGAATTGCATCGTTCTTTACCAACCATAGAAAAACTTTAACCTTTAGGGGAGCAGCAGTAGCCCAAATAATGTCGGTATCGTGATTCCGTAATCCTCCATCATTCAACCACTTGTACATAGACTGAACCGAGAAAATCGAGCTTGAATTGAAATTCCAAACCCTTTCGTCTTCAGTATCATTTGCATATTGTCCCTCCCTCCTAATGAAAGTGTTCTAATTCCGAAGTTGATCTAAACTTGTCTGATTTAGGTTCTGTTAAACGACTATACTGAACGTATTGTTTCGCCAGACATCTGCAACAAGGGAGTCTTTGTTGATTGTAACCAACGTAGCTTCTGGAAAAAGGCTAATAAGAGTGTTGTTTCCGCACCATTTATCCATCCAAAATCTTGTATTTTTGCCGTTCCCAATCCTGCAAATGGTGTTGTCGTGGTACATCGTCCCTACTTTTGCTACTCCTTTCCAGATAGAAGACGCTTTCCTTCGACCAGTAACTCCTCCGAATCTAATTTTTTTTCCTCTTCTTATAGGAATCGAAAGATTAGCTCCACCAAATATTCCTCTTATTCCTCATCTTCCACCACCACTTGCATAGTAGAGCCTTGTTCATTGCTCTTAGATCTAAAACACTCAATCCTCCAAACTCCTTACGCTTACAAACCCTGCCCCATTGAATAAGGTACACTCCTTTGTCGTTCTCGCCCGCACCTTTCCACAAAAATCTTTTCCTGAACCTATCGATTTTGTTGATTACCCATTTCGGTAGCTCATATATCGACATCATATAGATTGGTATGCAGCTTAGCATAGAGTTGATCAACGTTAATCTACCCCCCCCCCCCCCCCCCCCCCCCATCAATAAAAACCGTCCCTTCCAACCGGACAATTGCTTGCCGATTTTTTCAATAAGATTGTTCCAATTGTCCCGATTCAAAGGACCCGGTCTCAAAGTTGATCCCAAATACGTAACAGGGAACGCACCCACTACGCACCCTATTATGGTACCAATAGTCGCAATAGGTGTTGAGGTCCCCTCGGTAATGGGAATGACACAACTCTTGGCCGCGTTGATCTTCATCCCTGACCATGCTTCGAAGCATTTGATCAAAATACCCAATGCTGAAGCTCCATCCTCAGTAGCTTTCCCCAACAAAAGAGTATCGTCCGCGTATTGTAGTATTGAGATTGATTCGGGGATGCCTTTATCCGAAATACCCCTAACTTTCCCCCCTTTTCTACCTCTTTTGACCATTTCCGCTAACCCGTCAGCGACTATAACAGACAAAAGGGACGATATAGGATCTCCCTGTCTAAGCTCTCTTTGGCACCTAATTTCTTTACCACTCCATCCATTAACCTGTACATTCGATTTTCCTCCCTTTAGACACATCTAGATCCACTGGCGCCATTTTAGTTCGAACTCTTTCAGAGTAAAAGCCTCATCCACCGATTCCCACTCTACCGAGTCATAAGCCTTTTGAAAATCTAGCTTTAACACAAAACCGTCAGCCTTATCTTTGGATCCTCTGTACACCACTTCATGAGCCAAGGCGATGCTATCCATGATGTCCCTGCCCTTGATAAACCCGCTTTGTGCCTCTCCTACCACATCCTTTAGATGTGGAGCAAGCCTTTGAGCAAGCACTTTCGTGATAATCTTAAACGATCCGTTAAGCAGACTAATCAGCCTAAAATCATCAATCGATCGAACCTCTTTCTTCTTCGGAATTAATATGATGTTAGCATAGTTTAGTCTTTCCAGCTCCGCCGATCCATCGAAAACCTTTTTTAGAATATTCATGAAATCTGATTTTATGATGGCCCAGTAATTCCTATAGAAGAACATTGGAAATCCGTCCGGTCTTGGCGCTTTGTCCTGTCCCAGCTCCGTAATTGCACACTACAACGGACGAAGTCTTCACCGACATTTTTTTGGGATTTACCGGCATTTTTTAAATGCCGGTGATTAAGGTACCGGCATTTCATTGAACGCCGCAACAACCACCGGGGATGCGCGTGCCGGGAAATACTGCCATACTACCCCGGCGTTTTATAGATTCGCCGGTGTACATTTTGCTTTGCCCGGCGTTGAAGGAGTGCCGGTGAAAAATAATTTCAATTTTTTTAAATTATTAAAATTAGGGAACCCCGACATTTCAAAAATGTCGGGGATTATTTTTAAAATTTTGAATTTTTCTGTACCAATTCATTTAAAATTTTTTAAAACATACACCAAACGCCGGTGTACAGGTTTTTTTTTTTTTTTTGGGGGGGGGGGGGGGGGGGGGGGGGGGGGTTGAAACAGAATTTCGTTTTATTTTTGGGGTTGAAAACCTGTATATTATTTCTTTTTTTGCATCAAAAAAAATTGTAGTAATTTCCAGTCATCCACAATAACATAATAAAGAATATAGAAAACGAAATTCATTATATATATATTTTCCAAGCAGCAACAAACACAACTTAAGAAGTTTAAAGTTCTGCAGTCTAAAATCCAGAATTCAACGGTTCTCACACAAGTATCAAGTTACATATAATTCGGTTACAAAAAAAGTTCTAACAAGTTTCACCAAACAAAATAATTTGAACATCAAAAAAGACTAAAAAAGACTATTGCAGTTAGTAGATTCTCTTAATCGGTACGCCTCCTTATGTCCTCGTTGCTTCCATCATGCTCACTTTGATTCTCTGAATTGGCCCGACTTGAATTAGTTGGAAGTCTATTTTGAAACTGTGTAAGTCACACATTAAAATATAATTAGCAAGGTAATTATACATTAAACTAATGAATTTAGAACATAAAACTTAAAGAGCATACTTTGTTTACAGCAAAAGAGCTCAAATATGAAATACAATTGTAAAACTGATCAAATATACTATGCACATATACTGGCTGCTTCTAAGATTGCTAAATTGCTAATCTAGGTCCTCTTGGGTAAAATCACGAAAACCACTTGGTAATAGGTCTATATATAAGGCAAGTGTCCTGAAAAAGCACCAAAGCAGACTAAAAAAATGCATGGTTTGGAAATCTTTTGTATCTTCTTAACACAGTGCCACCATAGCAGAATAAAACTGAAAGCTAGAACAAATTTTTCTTAACCTGACTTGCATTGACTTCTAACTCCTATGCTATCAGCTCTGATAGTTCAATAATGTGAGCTTTCAGATCTGGATATTTAACACATTATTGACATGACATTGAGTGTTAAGTTTCAGATCTGGATACTTAACAAATTCTGGCAAAGGTTATTACACCTACTTTGAATTGATATGGGAAGATATGGTGATAAAGAAAAGTTAGGAAGTTAGATATAAAAAACATGAGAATTTGAACTTAAATTACCAAAGCAATGTGAATCATTCATATCAGAGCATACTTTTTTTTTTTTTGATTCTACAGATTACCAGAGCTACTTTTTTTTTAACTTAAATTACCAGAGCATACTTTTTTTTTATTCTACAGATTAGTACAATATATATATGCTAGTGGGCAATAAACTGAAGTTGTGATAAAGTTGAGATTTTGTTGTCCTTCGCACATTCATATCATTTTATTTTCTCATTTGAAAGCATAACAAGTCTACCGTACGTATTTATTTTCACATTCATTTGATGTTATATATATCTTACATGGTCCTCTAACTAAAAGACATTCATTCCTTAATTTGGTACAATAATTAGCTATTCATGGGGAAAACTCAACATCGCAATGCGACGAGGCCAGGATATCCAAAATCTAGGTACTGAATAAAAATTAAAATAAATACTATAAACATATCATATCGGTTCTAAGTTACAATACTAACCTGTGTCGGAGTGGCTCGTTCGAGATTTTGGTGTCTTAACAACTCTAACATATCTGCAAATGCCTTTCTAAGTTCTGACAACTCTGACTTTATAGAGTGCATCTCCTCATCTCTCGGATCCTCAGCAGTAGATGCACAAGCCTCAAAGACTTGAGTGGGTGTTGGCCCTAAACCCATTCCACGCACACGGTCAGGGCGCTCTGGGCCTCTCGTTCCGATCAAAGCATGGCGCTGAAGTGATAATATGGCAAAGGAAGACGTGGTAGAGTCAGAGGCCAATGTGGAAGACAGTTCGGCATATTTGACTCTGGCAATGCTCTGTTAAAATACAAATTGAAAAAAAAAATACATATGTTATTTACTTGATTGTCCATTTAACAAATCTAAGAACACACATTATGAAGAAAAATTACCGATATCAGCGCAGCTGCAGTGGAAACAAATTGCCCATCTAATTTCTTGTGGGTAGCGTCAAAGAAATCTAGATTGCCAAACTTGTCTGCACCGTGTTCCTCAACCTTTATATTAATAAATCACAGCTATAAGAAACATTATAATTTTTGTATAATCATCGGGGAAATACACTGAAGACTAACCAATATCTCACGAACTACAGCGAAGCTGCTAGTTCCAGCAGTATGCAATACATCCTGTTGTCCCCGATTTGCCGAACCGATTTCTGACATTTTCTGTACATTTCAGATTATTACAACTCAATCATAATTAATAAACAAAATCAAATGCAATAATTGTAATATTAAGATGAATACCTTTCCCTCTGGAGAACTCAAAAAATGAACAAGGTAGTGCCAATCGGAAGGATTAACATTAGGAGGGACAACCCTTGCATTGTCGGCTGCGGACTTATTTTCATCAAAAAATGCCGCCTTCAGTTCACATTTCCAGTCTCTCCACTTCTTTCCCATAGACTTGTTCAACAATTTCTTATCAAGACTGTCGGGGTATTTAAATTTTTGTTGTAGATTAACTTGAAGATTAATCAAATGTCGGGGTATTCCAGAGTAACCAACAAAAATTGAGGAGACCATAATAGAGTTAGTTCATCAAATGCAAATAGGAGCACAAGTATATAGGAAATCCTGTACACTCAAGTTTGTAACATACTAAATGATGAAGCTATTTTAGAACAACTAAGTGAAAAATTCTATAGTTAATACCTAACACTGACCGAAGTGATTGTACATAAACACCTAAGATAATTCAAGGGCATTTTTCCTGCAGATTACCCATATATTGAAATACTCAGTTGTACATAAACACCTAAGTGAGAGAAGAGAAGATAAGTTAAATGGGTAGTCACCTTCCTTAGAATCGCATGACTGTAAATTTTTCAATCTATTGAATTACTCAGTTGTTAAATTAAATTTCCGACATGCATAAAATAAAGAAAAAGGAAATACCTTGATAGTATTGATGGCAACTGCCTTAGACGTCGCCGGAATTTTGGACCATCTATCGTAAGACAATGGAAGCATTTGTCCATTTCTTGCAATTACCCCAATGAAATTAGCGAAATAGCTGCATCCTTGCCTACAGGCTGATTTGCATTGTTTACTGTCACGATAATTTTGTCATCCGGTGAACGCTTCCAAACGTCTCCCATCCTCGTCGGTCCCCTTTTTTTTTGGCTGACGGTGCACTCCCCTCACCCATCTCAAATTGATTGTCAGTCTCGTCTGAAGGCTGCCCCTGCACATTCCTCGCGATTGGAGTGGGCGAGGGTGCCCTTTTTGTATTCCTTCTCAGCATTTTTCACTTAGAAAAATAAACTTCATATTAATATAATTAACAAAAAGCCAACAAATATATAAGAGTTTGCATTGTATCAGGAGGAATAACTTTGAATATGCATTGACCACTAGCAAATTCTATTGTGCAGTCGCTACTGCAATTTAAATTTGGGTTGCTCTGTACTCTGATACATACTGATTATTATAATATGGAGAGAAAAAAAAATTCGAAGTTATGATAAAAGAGTTGACATGCAGTTTAGTATTATGTGAATCATATATAATAGTTTACCTAAGTCTTTTTAAACCCATTTCAACAAATCATCTATTTTCGCATTTATAATTACAACAATCTTAAATTCTTAATGGCCAAGAAAAACAATTAATGAAGAAAAAGAAGTGCACTAGCTAAAGAGTCTGTATCAGTATCACCCTCAAATGGACCAATCGATCACCCACTACACCCTTGACCTTGCCAGAAATTATCCAAACAAAAAATGGAAAGTAAGAAAAAGAATATAACAATAAATTAGGATCTTCTAGTTTATGTGAGGATTCTTATAACTAGATGCTCCCTAATCTCTCCAATTCTTGTAACAATCCTTAATCATCAGAATGGAATTGAATATTGTATCTCTTGTTAGTGTGCAGGTTTAGTGTGCAGGTTTACCATCTCCTAATGTAGTATGGAATACTACATCTCCTAATGTAGTATGCAGATTTACCATCTCCTAATGCAGGTTTACCATCTCATGTTAGTGTGCAGGTTTAGTGTGCAGTTTTACATGGACAGCAAATATATGGATCCATCCATCAGGGTACTGATGAAGTGAATGCAAATCTTGAAGTATCGAAAAGATGACTGAATCATTTGTACTGGATCTTGCAAAACAAATCTGTTGACATGGTTTTGAATGCAAATTATGATCTTTTAATAAAAATTGGGATAATTTCAGTTGAAACTAGAGAACTTCAACATCAAAATAAAAAATAATAAAAATATAAAAGTTAGTAGTTGGATGCCAAAGACTATTGCCTGATATTTAGTAGTATGAGAACATTATATATAAAAGTTAAAACTAGATGCATGGAGATTGACTTGAAGTATCCTATTGGGCTCACAGGAAGGATTATCAAGTGGTACTAGATTTAAGATAACAATCCGACATGCTGATCAACTTTAGAGTTTACTAGATTTAAGATAACAATCTTTGGGTTTAAAATAGATTAAGGTTATTGTGTTTCATACCCAAACCAACTCAAAAGTTAAACTCAATACAAGAGTTTAAAGAGGAAATTCTTAATTTTTTATTATTATAATACAATATCATCCAATACATCTCCTGGCTCTCCATCCATACGGAGCCAATTAGGACTACTGTTGTCATCTGTTATATTAACATCTAATATTGGAAACTCATTAGCAATATAGTTGTTCATGGGATCATCGTTCTCATCATCTGCACCCTCGCCCAACTGAAATACATCTCTTGGTTGCATAATAAGTGCAATGTGAGATTTGGGGCAAACTGAATCTTCAACATAGAACACTTGAAGGACTTGGAATGGGAAGAAAAATAGCTCATGACTAATGTGTGTACCTGTGTGAATCAAATTTGAAAAGTTTACAATTGTAAAACCTAATTTATCCTTATTATTGGGATAATTCTTATCCAAACCAGCCCATTCCCCACGAAATAAGACTACCCGGAAATGACCGTAATAATCCAACTCGATGATATCCGTGAGCACCCCATAATAGTCAACATCTTCATCTATAGGATTCACGTCTTCCCTAGTAGCATAACGTCTAGTCTTTGACGTGACTACAATCCCACTATTCTGGGACTTCAAATAATGTTCACGATCTTTAGTATGAAATCTGAAGCCATTGTATATATATCCCCTGAATCTTCTAACCATTTTATGGTGACCTTTCGCCAGAATCTTTATTTCAGATGAAAGATCCTCATCATGCAATTTAAAGACCTACATATGTGATGGTTAATCGTATAAGTACAGTGATGAATATAGATATAAAATATCATTACATAAGTTGGAATTTTACTTACATGAGATTGAAACCAAGTATGAAAATTTTCATTCATTATCTTACTTTGATCACATGGTCTCAATCTTCTCGGTCTAGCAGTTCTTTTAATCTCACGGATAAATTCACTAGAAATAATAAAATGATTGAAATGATGGTTAGTTAAAATTATGTCTCGTTTTTAATGCAATATAAACAACTCCAAATTTGACTTACGCTCGAAATGGCTCAACTTCTGCATGGTGATCTAGTACATATCGGTGTGCTTGTTCCCATGTTAAGTTATCTAACTCAAATGCATCGACTTTACCAATAGTAGTGCTAGCAGTCTGAAAGAGATACTTAGCCCCGCCAAGGTTTGACATGTCCGGGTTTCACCTTGGCCTATTCAGACTGGTCTCTACACCCAGAAGATATCTTGAACAAAAATTAGAGCACTCTTCCGATAGATATCCTTCAACTATCGAGCCTTCTAGATATGCTCTATTTTTAACATATCCCTTAAGTCGATAAAGATACCTATATAGTTAAATAGTTTGGAGTTAAAAAATGAATAAATACATCACATAAAGTAGAGAAACCAGATGTTCAGTGAGGCATGAATATTACATCTCAGTAGGATACATCCACCGATAATGTACGGGTCCCCCGAGTCTAGCTTCACCGGCCAAGTGGATTATCAAGTGAATCATTATAGTGAAAAACGATGGAGGAAATATCTTCTCCATTTGACAAAGTACCACTGCAGCACGTTGCTCCAATTGATCAAGATCTTCAATACGCAGAACTCTTGAACTAAGTCTTTTATAAATACTACAAAGATCATTGATGACGGCAGTGACTTGCTCACACATCGAAAACCTTAGAGCCACGGGAAGGAGATTCTGCATCAATATGTGGTAGTCATGTGACTTTGGACCCTGCAGCTTCTTCTCCTTAGAGTTGACGCACCGTGCTATGTTAGATGAATAGCCATCAGGGACTTTAATCTCCTGTAACACCTTGCAAAACAATCCCAACTCTTTTTTTGACATTGAATAAATTGCAGGAGGGAGACGAACTCTGCTACTAGGTAAGTACTCTGGGTGCAACTCATGTCGTATATCCATCGTAACTAAATCAAAGCGACACTTAAGATTATCTTTGGTCTTCCGATCATCCCCCATAACAGTTTCTATACAATTTTCGCCGATATTTTTCCCAATGTGCATCACATCTAAATTATGACGTAATGAGTTGAATTCCCATTACGGCAACTGAAAAAAAATGCTCTTCTTCTTCCATGACCCTAAATCAACCATGTTGTCACATTCATCTGCATCGCATAAGTCGGTGTCCTCATCCCTTACTCTTTTCTTCCCTTTTTTGATGACTTCTGGTTCTTTACCGTAATTGAAATTATGCCCTTGTAATCGCCTAGACACATCTGACCCTGTCAAAATTTCAGGCGCATGTCCCCACTCCCACAACCCATCAAATGTTGAAGTTTCTGACCTGAAAATATGTGCGTCATGCAACCATCTCCAATGACCCATGCAACAAAATTTTCTACCATTATATAGCCATTTTGAAACTGTTTGATCAATACAACAAGGACATGGATAACGCCCTTTGGTGCTATAACCAGAAAAATTTGCATATGCAGAAAAATCATTGATTGTCCAAGTCAACGCAACCTGGAGACGGAAAGTTTCTTTAGCTGTTGCATCATAGGTTGGAACACCCTCCCATAATTTTTGAAGCTCATCTATTAATGGTTGAAGGTACACGTCTATATCATTTCCTGGACTTTTCGGTTCAGGAATTATCATGGACAACATAAACGATGAAAGTTTCATACATTTCCAAGGAGGCAAATTGTACGGAATTAACACAACAGGCCATATGCTATATGTATTGTTCATTTGCTTAAAGGAGTTAAAACCATCACTGGCTAATCCAAGTCTCACACTGCGAGGATCTTCAGCAAAATCAGGGTATCTTTCATCAAAAATTTTCCAAGACTGAGAATCAGCTGGGTGTCTGAGAATCCCATCATTCTTACGACATTCTGTGTAACTCCCATTTTCATTTTTCCTTTTTATTATTGATTTCCATTGTAATCTCCATTGTAATTCTATTTCATTTCCTTTTTGTCCCATTATTGTATTGAGTAATATTAATTCTAATGTTATTCATAATTTATTCCTAATCTCGGTTGATTAGTTTAAATCTACTCCTTGTATTCCTAATTCAGATTTAACTTCATAATTTGCATTTGTCTTATTGGGTTGTGATTTGTCCTCCTAATTGATCCATATTGTACCCAAAGCCCAATATCCACCTCCTATTGGATCTCTCACCCAAACCCACTAACCCAAAACCACCCCCAAATCCTCCATAACAGACTAATCCCTATGATCCCTCCTAATCACTCCCTACAATCTGTAACCCCCAAAAATTTGAAATCTCAATCTTAAATATTAAGCCCCAAAATCTCTCCCCATTACTATCTTTAATCAATTACTAACCTATTACCCCCCCCCCTAATGTACAGCCGCAATACCCAAAGAAAACCCAAACCCCATACTATTCATCCCTACCACTGAAACCCCCCATATAGTGTGCAACCCTAGCCCTCCTGTTCATCCCACTGTCGAAACCCAAATTTTCCCACCCACAACCCGGCTTGTCTTTGCCCTCTCCGTGCGCCCTGCCACCTCCGGAGAACCCCCACCTTTCTCGTCATCGCCGTCCAAGTCGAGCTCCGTCGTCCATCGTCGTCTCTCCTATTTTCGAGCGAAAATAGGGAGCGCGCACGTCGAAGCCCTCGCCGCTGCAGTCGCTTCCTGACCAGCCGTCGCCGCCGCCTGTCACCAGTCGAGTCGCCGCAATTGTCACTGTCCTCTTTCCCGCGCACTCTCTCTCTGTCTATCGATTGAAGGAGAAGGAACGGGAGTGGGGGATTACGCTGTTTGGTGTTTGGAAATGGGGATCAGTCTATGCTGTTTGCTGTTTGGTGTGTAGCAGATCCCGATCACCTGTGTTGTTGTTCGCTGTTCTGGGGATCTAAGAGTGTTGCTATTTTGTTGTCTTGTGCTTTTGCTGTTAGGTATTTCGCTGTTCGGTGTTGCACGTGCCTCGCACGTATTCTCGTGTTTTGGATTGTTGCCCGCTAACGTCATCTAAAGGCAAGTCATCTTACTCAAATTGTATTGTCTCATATTCGAGAACATTTATTGAAATCCACAAGTAGATCCATGTTGAATATCGTATAATGTTATTGTCATATATCGTTGGGACACCACGGATTTACACGAGCGAATCCAAGTGGTAGTCTTGACTTCGTGCCGTCTTTTTGCCTCTAACGTATATGGATCTTACATGCACCCATGTAGTTAGTTATTAAATATGAGAATAGGGATTTATTGTTACATTTCATCTCATGACCTTAAACACAACTATTGTAGATTGTATATTATGGTTAATTGTTCATGTGATTGCTAATGATGAATTAGTTGATTGTAATTAGTAGAGTCATGGACATTATATATCCTAATACCATATTCACATAGGTTTGACTTGCTGTGATTTATGATTGTTAAACTCCAATTCATCGTTCTTAACATTTTTAATCGTTTTACTCAAAAAGAACATGTTGACACCCTGAAATTTCGCCAACCTAAACCTTGTCGTGCTGTTTCAACCTAGATAACATCATTATAATCAGTCACTTCCTGAATATGAAACGTATCCCTAAGTGCCTAGATGTCAACAACATCCAGAATTTTCAAATTCTGACTTGTTTTGCCTGAGTTATGACCCTTTTGCTACTGCTGCGCTGTAATTTCAGATTCATATACATACCAATTTAGGCTGATAAATTAAGTGAACTAACGATCAAATATGGCCAAGATAAATTCCAGATTTGTAGATAACATGCTTAGGGTGATAAAAATTATTTTTATTGATTTTTGCAATGATTATTTGCTGCCCTTACAACTGAAATTAGTCAACATCGATAACCAGTCAGAAACTAAAATCTGTAAAGAACATTGAATCTCACCTAGCTACTGTCGTCAGAATGTAGACTTTAAGTATGCATTGGAACCGGACAGGAGTCTAGTTTCAAGAACTTCTAACGGATCGGTATTTACTATCCTGTAGCAACGGAAATTCTGATTTTGGTACAGCAATCTACTGCTGTCCAGAATTGGGTTCCTATGTTTAATAATATATAATTATATCTATAATGTTATATTTTGTGCATCTATTCGTATAGAGTATATTGCATGATCTTAGGATTATTTTGTCATCTTTCTAGTGTCCCTTATAAATCGCATGAATGTATGTTAACTGAATAAAGAATGTTAATCAAGTCGGGGTTAAGGGTTGACTAGGGTAGTTGACAATATAGTGAGTGTACTCGGATGATGACCAGTGATTATTATCGTTATCGGCATCGTGTAAGAAATTACACATGTCCAGTGATTATTATCGTTATCGGCATCGAGTAAGAAATTACACATGTCCAGTATTTTTATCGTTATCGGCATCGTGTAAGAAATTACACATGTCCAGTGTTATTACCGTTATCGTCATCATATCCAGTACATGAATTATAGAATCTACCACCTTATTCTAAACGGAATTGATTATATACATCAAACCTGTGGTACGGCACACATGGGACACAGTAGTATATGCATTAGTTATGATTTAGTGAATAATTAGACTTAAGACTTTCATCATATTGTCATTGCATATTGTTATCTTTATTGAATAGTGTCATCGTTATTGTTACCATTATTGTTATTATTTATCGTTATCGTGATATTTCATCGTTATTGCATACTGTAGTGTTATCACTTTGTCACTGTTCAACACTATTGACTTCATCGTTCATTGAATTCATTGCTATACTGCCATTATCATTGTTTTACTGTTTCTCTACTTGCATATCCACAACTTGCTCTAAGGACTTTTTCCTCTCTATAGATGAACAGCTTACAGATAATCAAGGAAATTTGCCTGACGGACTAAGGGAGCAACAATGATGAAGGAGATGTTTTGCTGCGCCGCTTAAATAAATGTTGCTTTATTTGATAATTTTAATAAATTGAACAATTGTTGTTTCTTTGTATTGTGGGCTTCGAACCGAATGTTGTTTGTTAAATTTCCAGATGTTGAGTTATTTTGATGTTGGTTATTCTTATGCTTAATTTCTAATGTTGTTATCTATGTTATTATTCTTTCATTGCATGCGTGGTTGTTTTATTTCTTTTTCATATTGTTGAGTTGGATCAACAACAGCCTATGGATGACGTAAGTCATTCGCTGGGCCATGTCGTGCGCTTGCATTCTGCATTTTTGGAAAGCAGGGTATGACAAGGTTTTTAGTGGTATCAGAGTCATGTTAGACTCTAACTAGTTTGGGATTGGACCCTGATTAGTTTGAGTTTAACCGGTCTGACTCAACAATATGTACAACCCGTGAATCACATGGATAATTGATAACCAACTTATAAATCTGGATGCTAATTGTTTGATTCTTATTTCAGGCCATGGCTAGAAAAGAAATTCTTCTTCCCGTGCTGGGGATGATCAGCCCGAGGAGCCCACCATTGCACAGATTATGGAAATGCTTAAGAGAGGTGCTTCTTCTTCCGGCCAGCCGGAAGAGCCCACTATTGCTCAAGTGATGCAAATGCAGCGTGAGCAGAACGAGCTGCTGATGCAACAGATGATGCAGATGCAGCGGGAGCATAGTGACTTGATGAGGGTGACTTTGGGAGCTGCCAACCGAGAGCCTATTGTACCTATGTCCGGGGTGCTGCCACCGAGACCTGGCAATGTAGCAGACTTCATGAAGCTACACCCAGACAAATTCTCAGGTACTGAAGTTCCATTGGAAACCGAGTAATGGCTCATAAGGACTGAGCAGCTGTTGATCGCGACAAGGATAGCAGATGTTGACCGAGTGGATGTCGTGAGCATCCAGCTTTTTGATCTTGCCCACATCTGGTGGCGAGCTGAGATGGAAAGGCTAGAGCGCCCCATTGTCTCGGCCATCTTCAAGAAGAGCCTTCTCACGAAGTTCTTTCCCGATGTAACGAGGAATGAAATAGAGCGGCAATTTGTCGCGCTTACTCAGGTTAGTTAGATAGTGTTTGTTATGCAATTTTCATTGCTATGTCATAATATATCAATATTTAACTAAGACGCTATCTTGAACCAGGAGAGTCGGACCGTAGATGAGTATGCTGCGGAATTCACCCGACTGAGCCGCTTTGCCACTTCCATGGTGGCGAATGATGGAAATAAGGGCCGCCATTTCATGTTGGGCTTAGACATCGAGATTCAGGATCGCCTAGCTGCCTTGCAGCTCCGATCCTATGCTGACATCTTGGAGGCTGCTCGAAGCCAGGAACAGACTAGTAGGCGGAGGCGTGTCATACAGCGGTCCGCTTCTCATCATGTTGCCGCTAGGCCGTCTGGAGGGCTTATCAGGAAGCCAGCTTCGACCCTTCCTGCCAGAGCACTACCGTATGTACCTACCGCTCAGTGCCAGTGCTGACTATACCAGATGGATCGGGTGGTTTCGTGATTCACTACGACGCTTCAGGCAGAGGTCTAGGTGCAGTGTTAATGCAGAAGGATCGGGTTGTTGCTTATGCATCCAGACAGTTGAGGCCGCACGAGAAGAACTACCCTACTCATGACTTGGAGTTGGCAGCGGTGATCTTCGCTCTGAAGTTGTGGAGACACTACTTACTTGGAGACCGAGTGAAAATCTTCACCGACCACAAAAGTCTGAAGTATGTCTTCACTCAGAAGGAGTTGAACATGAGACAGAGGCACTGGTTGGAGTTGATGGCCGACTATGACATCAGTTTGCAGTATCATCCCGGTAAAGTGAACTTGGTGTCAGATGCGTTGAGCAGAAGGCCAGTCGCCATGTTCTTGACTCAGCAGAAAGAGCTTATTGAGCAGATGAGAAGGTTGGAATTGAATGTGATTTTGTGTCATTCACTCAGATGGATCACTTCGCTTTGGGACTAGGTTGTGTGTCCCAAAGGGTGAAGTCAGGCAGAGATTACTCGAGGAAGCCCACCAGTCGGCATACTCTATTCATCCCGGTGGTACCAAGATGTATCGGGATTTGAAGCTTTACTTCTGGTGGCATTGTATAAAGAGGGCCGTAGCCAGATTCGTGTCTCAGTACTTGATCTGCCAGCAGGTGAAGGCAGAACATCAGAGGATCGCCGGACTTCTTCAGCTTCTTCCCATTCCGGAGTGGAAGTAGGAGCACATTACCATGGAATTTGTTACTGCTTTGCCAAGAAGTCCCAAGAGTCACAATGCCATTTGGGTGATTTTTGACAGGTTGACGAAGAGTGCCCATTTTATCCCCCTTCAGAGTTGGTCAGTCTACTGAGAGTCTCGCAGAGAGGTACATGCAGGAGATTGTCAGATTGCATGGGGTCTCTGTCAGCATCGTATCAGACAGAGACACTAGATTCCGATCACAGTTCTAGGAGAGTCTTCAGAGCAGTCTTAAGAGCAAGTTGAAGTACAGTACAGCTTTCCACCCTCAGACAGACGGGCAGTCAGAAAGGACCATTCAGACATTAGAAGACATGTTGAGGTCCTGTGTACTTCAGTTTGGAGGATCTTGGGAGGATCACCTGCACTTGGTAGATTTCTCGTACAACAATAGCTACCAAGCGAGTCTTAAAGCTGCTCCATTTGAAGCATTGTATGGTCAGAAGTGTAGATCGCCAGTGGGTTGGGACAACATTGCTGAGAGGAAGTTGTTGGGGCCTGAGCTGATCACGGAGACTGTGGATGCAGTGGCCCAGATCAGGAAGCACCTACAGGCAGATCAGGAAGCACCTACAGGCAGCTCAGGACAGGCAGAGGAAGTGGGAAGATGTTCACAAGAGGCCATTAGAGTTCAAAGTGGGTGATCATGTGTTCCTCAAAGTATCACCATGGAAGGGAGTTATCTGGTTTGGAGGCGGGGGCAGGCTAAGCCCTAGATTCATTGGGCTGTTTGATGTTGTGGAGCGAGTAGGCAAGGTGGCCTATAGACTCGCGTTGCCGCAAGCTCTATCTGGAGTGCATGATGTCTTTCATGTCTCCCAACTCAGAAAGTATGTCAGGGATGATAGTCATATCATCGACTACTCGGAGGTGTCTGTTCGGCCAGATTTGTCCTGTGAGATCCATCTGGTTTCGATCTTGGACCGACGGGAGAAGGTTTTGAAGAACAAGGTCATCAGGTTGGTTCGAGTTTCTTGGAATCCTCACTCGCCAGGTGAGTCGACTTGGAAGCTTGAGGATGAGATCTAGAAGAAGTTTCCCCACCTTTTTGTGTGATTTTTTTCTGTTCTTCGGGGCTATCCTATCGCCACTTGAGTAAATTTCTAGGACGAAATTTTTATTGTCAGGTGGGTAAGATTGTAACTCTCATTTTCATTTTTTCCTTTTATTAATGATTTTCATTTTCATCCCCCTCTCACTGTCGAAACCCAAATTTTCTCACCCATCCACCCGCCTCGTCTTCGCCCTCTCCATGCACCCTGCAACATCCGGAGAACCCCCACCTTTCTCGTCATCGTTGTACAAGCCGAGCTCCGTCGCCCATCGTCGTCTCCCCTATTTTCGAGCAAAAATAGGGAGCGCCCACGTCGGAGCCCTCGCCGCTGCAGTCGCTTCCCGACCAGCAGCAACTACCGCCTGTTGCCAGTCGAGCTGCCGCAATTGTCACGGTCCTCTTTCCCACGCACTCTCTCCCTCTCTGTCGATTGAAGGAGAAGGAATGGGAGTGGGGGATTACGCTGTTTGGTGTTTGGAAGGGGGGATCCGTCCATGCTGTTTGCTGTTTTGGCGTGTAGCAGATCCCGATCCCCTATGTTGCTGTTCGCTGTTCTAGGGATCTGAGAGTGTTGCTGTTTTGCTGTCTTGTGCTTTTGCTGTTGGGTATTTCGCTGTTCGGTGTTGCACGTGCCTCGCACGTATTCCCGTGTTTTGGATTGTCACCCACTAACGTCATCTAAAGGCAAGTCATCTTAATCAAATTGTATTGTCTCATATTAGAGAACATTTATTGAAATCCGCAAGTAGATCCATGTTGAATATTGTATAATGTTATTGTCATCTATCGTTGGGATACCACGGATTTACACGAGCGAATCCAAGTGGTACTCTTGACTTCGTGCCGTCTTTTTGCCTCTAATGTATAGGGATCTTACATGCAACCATGTAGTTAGTTATTGAATATGAGAATAGGGATTTATGGTTACATTTCATCTCATGACCTTAAACACAACTATTTTAGATTGTATATTAGGGTTAATTGTTCATGTGATTGCTAATGATGAATTTGTTGATTGTAATTAGTAGAGTCATGGACATTATATATCCTAATACCATGTTCACATAGGTTTGACTTGCTGTGATTTATGATTGTTAAACCCCCAATTTATCGTTCTTAACATTTTTAATCGTTTTACTCAAAAAGAACATGTTGACACCCTGAAATTTTGCCAACCTGAACCTTGTCGTGCTGTTTCAACCTAGATAACATCATTATAATCAGTCACTTACTGAATATGAAACGTATCCCTAAGTGTCTAGATGTCAATAACATCCAGAATTTTCGAATTCTGACTTGTTTTTCCTGAGTTATGACCCTTTTGCTACTACTGCGCTGTAATTTCAAATTCATGTACATACCAAGTTAGGCTGATAAATTAAGTGAACTAACGGTCAAATATGGCCAAGATAAATTTCAGATTTGTATATAACATGCTTAGGGTGATAAAATTATTTTTATTGATTTTTGCAATAATTATTTACTGCCCTTACAACTGAAATTAGTCAACATCGATAACCAGTTAGAAACTAAAATCTGTAAAGAATATTGAATTTCACCTAGCTACTGTTGTCAGAATGTAGACTTTAAATATGCATTGGAACCGGGCAGGAGTCTAGTTTCAAGAACTTCTGACGGATCCGTATTTACTATCCTGTAGCAACGGGAATTCTGATTTTGATACAGCAATCTACTGCTATCCAGACTTGGGTTCCTATGTTTAATAATATATAATTATATCTATAATGTTATATATGGCGCATCTATTCGTATAGAGTATATTGCATGATCTTAGGGTTATTTTGTCATCTTTCTAGCGTCCCTTATAAATCGCATGAATGTATGTTAACTGAATAAAGAATGTTAATCAAGCCGGGGTTAAGGGTTGACTAGGGTAGTTGACAATATAGTGAGTTTACTCGGATGATGGCCAGTGATTATTATCGTTATCGGCATCGTGTAAGAAATTACATATGTCCAGTATTTTTATCATTATTGGCATCGTGTAAGAAATTACACATGTCCAGTGTTATTACCGTTATCGTCATCATACCCAGTACATGAATTATAGAATCTACCACCTTAGTCTAAACGGAATTGATTGTATACATCAAACCTGTGGTACGGAACACATGGGACACAGTAGTACATGCATTAGTTAGGATTTAAAAAGAATAATTAGACTTAAGACTTTCATCACATTATCATTGCATATTGTTATCTTTATTGAACAGTACCATCGTTATTGTTACCATTATTGTTATTGTTTATCGTTATCGTGATAATTCATCGTTATTGCATACTGTACTGTTATCACTTTGTCACTGTTCAACACTATTGACTTCATCGTTCATTGAATTCATTGCTATACTGCCATTGTCATTGTTTCACTGTTTCTCTACTTGCATGTCCATGACTTGCTCTTAGGACTTTTTGCTCTCTATAGATGAACAGCTTATAGGTAATCAAGGAGATTTACCTGACGGACTAAGAGAGCAACAATGGTGAAGGAGATGTTTTGCTGCGCCTGCTTAAATAAATGTTGCTTTATTTGATAATTTTAATAAATTGAACAATTGTTGTTTCTTTGTATTGTGGGCTTCAACCCGAATGCTGTTTGTTAAATTTCCAGATGTTGAGTTGTTTTGATGTTGGTTATTCTTATGCTTAATTTCCAATGTTGTTATCTATGTGATTATTCTTTCATTACATGCGTGGTTGTTTTATTTCTTTTTTATATTGTTGAGTTGGATCAACAACAGCTTATGGATGTCATAAGTCTTTCGCTGGGCCGTGTCACGCGCTTGCATTCCGCATTTTTGGGAAGCGGGGCGTGACATTCTGCATGCCATCTCATACCCAAAGAAGTTTTAGAGGACCTAAACATTCTTTGCATCCTAGGAATTAGAGGAAAGTATCGCAAAATTTTTGCAGGCTTCTTTCTCCTAATTGTTTTAACTGGGTCATCAACTTCTTCGCCTTCATTCAGCTTTCCTTTCCATTTCGAAGTTCCGCAGATTTCACAATTCTGGAGTTTCTCCTTATCCCCCTTGAAGAGCATACAATCATATAGACAAGCTAAAATCTTCTCATACCCTAAATCGAAAGACTTGAGAAATTTTTTAACTGCATGGGATGATTCTGGAAAACAGATTTCAAGAAATGCTTCATTAAGTAATTGAAGTAGCATATTGAAGGACTTAGCAGACCACCCGTTTAAAGTTTTGATTTGAAATAGTCTAACAATAAATGCAAATTTCGAAAATTTTGAGCAATCACAGTACAAAGGTGTACTAGCATCTCCCATCAACTTAGTAAATGCTTCGTATTCTTTATTAACTTCGGGATCTTGTCTTTCCTCCTCCACTCCACCATCAATTTCTAATGTTTCTGTTGACTCAGTATGGGCTAGTGATGTTGGACTGTTAGAGTGTGCTGGATTGTTATGAATTCCAAATGCATCTCGCAATAAATCTTGCATCTCATCGGCCACACTTAAGTCGTCGTTTTCTATGGGCTCGTCTTCATCTTCTAACGCACCCGGTCCAACCGGAATCGCCGGGGCATGCTCTCCATGGCAAAACCATTGTGTGTACCCTTGAAGAAAACCATTGATCACCAAATGTGTTTGAACCTCGTCGCATGTCTTTAGATGATAGTTTGTACACCGCCGACATGGACAAAGTATCAAATTAGGATCACGGGAATTTTTCTTGGCGAAGATACTAAAATCTTTAACGCCATCCCGATACTCCTTTGATAATCGTGACTTGTTCATCCAGCTTTTATCTATTTCAACAATATCACTCAATCTGAAAATAAAATTTCAAAAATTAAAATTGGAAGAGGAATTGTTTGGAGATTCTTCAATCTTCCTGATCTCCATATATATGTTCTACAACAAAGTTTTTATATATCTCTATAATCGCTCATCTCTAATATTATAACTACAAAGTTGGACTATTGCAAAGTGTCAACGACCAACCCAATTAATCTGATTCAGACACTATATCTGAAGTAGTATTGACTTTTGACCATCCATTACAAATCAATGACTCAATATATATCTTAATCACACCTTACTTTCACGTGCATTGCACATACTAATTAGCTAATATACTAGCTAATATCTCTGCTATTTTAATGGGAGAGTTGAGATTTGTAACAAAAGTTTCCTAAACATACTAGTTCCTCATGATTCCATAATTTCTAAACATGAAATGCAACTAATATTCGAACTCCTACATACCCTTTGTGTATAAATCAGAAAAGAAACAAAATATGACAACAAAATCTAATTAAACTACAAACCCTAATTAAGAAATCCACAAATTTAGCGAACCCTAAACAGTCAAAATTCCCCACAAGATTCCATAATTCCTAATTACTCATTCACACAATCCCAATTGCAAATAATTTTATGCATAAAAAAAATTACCAAAAGTTATAAATAATTATAGACGACGGGAGAGGTGGACGGCGAGAGCGACAAGGTGGTGATGACGGCGGGACAACGGCGGAGGAGACGACGTCGTAGTTCGACGGCGGGAACGGACTCCGTTGGAGGGAGGGAGAGAGAGAGATGGAAATTACCGCAAAAGGGTTTAGTAAAAAGGGGGAATTGGAAAAATAGGAGGCGGCGGGGGTAAAAAAAACCCCTAGAATGGCCGGCATTTGTTTAATAAATGCCGGCCTATAACATAATAGCCCGGCGCTTATTAAAAGCACCGGTGTATGTTAACATTTTAGCTTCCCCACGAAATAACACATTCATACCCTGGCGTTTCCCAAAAATGCCGGGGTATAAATGCCGCTAAATACAGTTTTTGTTGTAGTGGCATCGAGAACTTCTTCTCTGTAAAGATGCCTTCGATTCTCTCACTCCCTCCAATCCCTGAGGATTCCCACATTTCTGAGCATAGCTTACATCTATTAATCATACGACCACCAATAAGGCTTTTAAATCTACCATCTATGTGCCACCTAATTAACTCTTCATTCTCAGTCCAAACTCCCTCAATACTCAACCCAGTGATTTTGTTATGCCTCTTTCTTTCGTTAGCCGCCTTGTGGAAAAAAATTAGTGTTCGCTTCCCCTTCTTTAAGCCACTGTATTCTTGATTGTTGCTTCCAGTACAGTTCTTCCATCTGCTCTATCTGATATACCTCGCATCTATTTGCCCTTAACTCGTCGTCCATATGCGTCGGAAGGGAACCTTGTTCTTGAATTAACTCCAGCTCTGCAATTCTATTCTCCAATTTTCGTACCTCTGTTTTATTTTTTTCCGAATTCTTTCAGGGCCCAAATCTTCAAACTCCTACGCAACCTTCTAATCTTTTCAATCCATAATCCTATCGCCCCTACATTCCCAGTCCCACTACTCCAAGATTCCTGAATAGTCGCTCGTAATCCTGAATGTAAAGTCCATGCCTTTTCAAAGAGAAATTGATGACGCGTTTTGTGATACCTAGTGCCATAATCTAACCCCAGGGGGCAATGATCTGACGTCAAACGAGATAGAGATTTAACAGAAGCCAATGGGAAATCCTCTTCCCACTCGCTCAAAACTAAAATCCTGTCAAGCTTAGCAAGTATGGAATTTGACTGCATGTTCGACCACATGAATCTCCTATCAGTGCTTGTTAACTCCAACAACTCAAGCTCCTCAATGATATCATTAAAATTGCCTCTTTCGACCAAGCTCGCACCTCTTCCATTGTATTCAAACCCGAATCTGGTGATATTAAAATCTCCTCCAACCACCCAAGGACCAGACCAGGACTTCCTAATGTCTCTTAATTCATTCCAAAATTGCACTCTAAGTCTCGAATCGTATGGACCGTATATGGAAGACACCATTTGAACTTTATTATCCTTTCTATGCCTAATTCTAACAGTGACAGAGAAAGACCCAATTAGTTCATCCAGGATCTCAAAGCAGTTATTATCTACCCCAATAGCAATGCCTCCCGAGTACCCGATAGCTGACTTAAATCTCTACTCAAAATCCCCTATATATTTAAGATCACGAAAATCAGTTACGGTCGGATTTGCTACTCTAGTTTCTTGAAACGCTCAAATACTAGGCCTTCTCCTAGCTATTGATTCCCCTATCATCCTTTTCTTAGTCTTTTGTCTCATCCCTCTAACATTCCAGAAAATGTATAACATGGGAACCAATTTGACATCTACCCTCTTAAGATCTCCTATACCATAAAAACCTAGCAACCTCCCCCATTATTCACTCCTCTAATGAAGTTGATTTTTATTAGTTGTTCTACTCTAGTGGGGCCCATAGCAATACCATATAGACTTGCATAATAAATCAAAGAATCATCATTCAATAAATGTAAAATAGAAGTGTTATTAATCATTATACCTTCGCATACCGACGCTGGTTCTTTTGTCCTGGCTGTTGCTTTGATAAGATCTTCTTTGCTCGGGCCTTGGGAGCCCCACATATCCAATTGCCTTTTACTCCTCCTATGATACTCCACTGTTGTTTTAACACTCGCAACCCCACTTGTGTCATCATTGTCTCTGTTAGGATTGTGTCTTAAATACTCGTTGTTCAAATTAAAAGAAGGTAATATGAAGCACGGAGGTCGAAGCATCGAAGCGAGTAAAAGGAGAACAGCAGCAGCAGGTGCAGGCTAGTTGCGGTCGACCGGTCTTGGTGACAGTCGACCACACCCCCCGACCGTGCTCCCCAACCGCTCGTAGTACAGGGAATGTCAGAGAGTAGTATGGTCGACCGTTCTTGTTAGACAGACGACCGCCACTGCTGTGTTCATTTTTGGGCTTCAATTTGTTAGGTCGTTTCGGCCCAATCTTTAACTCCAAGTTAGATCGTGCGGCTCCTATTTAGTTACTTCTTTTCCAGGTTTTATCGGACGACTGAGGATCAAGATTAGACCAAGGTTTTCTCTTTATTCTTCTATATATATTGTAAACTCCTCCAATATGAGAGGGAGTACTTCATAGATTCTTTTCTCTATTGCAAAGAGGGGCTCGAGAGAGAGATAGCTCTTGGTGGGTGAGTTTAATTCCTTGTATCAAGTGAATCAGTAACTCCTTGTAATCTCTTCTAGTTGAATATCAGATCTCCCTATATTTCCCCCCGAATTAAGCAAAAGCTAACCGGGATAAGTCATCGTTGTTGTGTTTGTGTTAGTTTGGTGGATCTACTTGCTTACTCAACTTATTTGCCTCGTCTACTTCGACTTCCTCATTGCTCTAATTAGTTCTACTGCGACAACGGGCGTTAGTTGATGCCCCAATCCCAACAAATGGTATCAGAGCTTCAGGTTGCCGAGTTCCTTGGTTAGGATGACAGGCCACAATATTTTGAAGATCAAGCAGTTTGATGGAAAGATCAATTTTAATCTTTGAAAGACTGCATGTATGATGTTCTTGTTCAAGAACAGTTGCAGTTAGCAGTCAAGAAGAAAGAAAAGCCAGCTGATATGAAGGATGACGTTTGGGAAGATATTCGTGAAAGAGCCATAAGTCTAATCCGACTATTCTTGGCGGACGAGGTCAAGTGCAGATTTCTTGTAGAAACTGATGTGGCAAGTTTGTGGGAAAAACTCTCTGGTTCGTCGTTATTAGATCAGATGCATTAGAAGAGGAATTTATTCCGTTTATCTATGAAGGAAGGTACCGATCTCCAAGACCACATTGCAGAGTTCAATAAGGTATTATCTGAACTTAAGGCGATCAACGTAGATGTGTGTGAGGAAGATAAAGCTTTCAACCTGATATATTCACTGCCGGATTCGTACGAGCCTTTGATCACGACCATGCTACACGGTAGATCTGCCAAGGAAAGTATTTCGGTAGATGGTGTAATCAAAGTATTGAAAGAAAATCAACTTAGGAGTGGATGGTCCTTCGGGGGACGGTCGACCGCCCGCGGCGCTGTGTTTATTTTTGGGCTTCGATTTGTTTGGTTGTTTCAGCCCAATCTTCAACTCCAAATTAGATCGTGCGGCTCCTATTCAGTTACTTCTTTTCTAGGTTTTATCGGACGACTGAGGATCAAGATTAGACCTGGGTTATCTCTCTATTCTTCTATATATACTGTAAACTTCTCCAATATAAGAGAGAGTACTTCATAGATTCTTTTTTTCCATTGCAAAGAGAGACTCGAGAGAGAGATAGTTCTTGGTGGTGAGTTTAATTCCTTGTATCAAGTGAATCAATAACTTCTTCTAATCTCTTCTAGTTGAATATCAGATCTCCCTATATTTCCCCCCGGATTAAGCAAAAGCTAATCGGGATAAGTCATCGTTGTTGTGTTTGTGTTAGTTTGGTGGATCTACTTGCTTGCTAAATTTAATCGCCTCGTCTACTTCGACTTCCTCATTGCTCTAATTAGTTCCACCGCGACAACGGGCATTGGTTGACGCCCCAATCCCAACAGTCTCCTCCTGCTAGCTCATCCACCCACTTTTCCCATAACTCCGTATCCATATCTGAAACATGCTCCTCATCTGCTACTCCCTCCAACGCCTCTATCATCTGATTGCCATCTAATAGACTCCGGTTATGTAACTCTTCATCTACTAAATACTCTTTAAGATTCATCTCTGCCTGGTTCTCTGAAACACTGATAGAATTGAGATGAATTGAATTCGAATGAGATGCTTCGCCAACCACCCTTGAATTTTGGGCGCACTTCCATTTGATTGTCGGGCTTGATCTTGCTGTTTGAATAATATCTTTGGTTGACTGTAACCCCTCTAGCACCAAGGACGACTTATTATCCAAAGCATTAATTTTCAATGCTCTAGTCGTACTCCTCTCTTGATAGAGACAGAATGTCACTATTGATTTTGACACCTGCACAATTCTTCCTGACCCTTACATCTACCGGTTTTTTTTCAAAATGCCATCGGTATCTTTACCCCTAGACAACCTCAAGCTGTCTGAAAGTCCTTTCTTTTAGCCACTGAAATGTCCCGTCTCTCTCTAGTCACTTAAGAGACAATGCCATCAAAAAGGACCTTTCCGGATGTTAAGCAAAATAGGTGACATTTTACTTGCCTGCTTAGTGTACCCCCCTACATCTAACAAACGATTGGACCCCTCTTCCTCTACAGTACACCTATCCCATCTCTCCTTAATTGAGCCAATTTTTGAAGACTTGAAAGAGGAGACAGCTGTCATGTGGGCCCCGCTGAAAGGAGGAAAACAGGTCTACTGAGAGCATCCACAGTCGGTGGGTGCTATCAAGTATTTATTTATATCTTCTTTCATATTTTTATCTTCCTGTTTGGATCATTACGAAAATTGATCTTATTAGAAGAAAATTCTTGGGGGTTGGCAATTCTTTTAATTCAGATGTGGGCAAATGTCTTATGAATTGGGAAAGAGTTTGTAAAGAGAAAAAAAAAGTAGGTTAGGAGTTATTAATTTAAGAAATCATAATTTGGCCTTGTTAGGTAAATGGTTATGGAAAAGCATTACTTCTCATAATAAGAATTGTTAATTAAACACAAATATTTTCGTAGAAGAAATATTTGGGATCTTAAGAGTAAACCTCCTTCCATATCATTTTCTTTCTAAAAATGAATTTGGAAAGTAACTGATCCTTTTAAGTGTGGGATTCAAAAAATTTGTAGAGATGGTCTGGACTGATATTTGGATTGAGGATTGTTCTTTAGCTTCTTCTTTTCCTGAATTATTTAGACTTGCCAGTAATTCTAATGCTATACTTTTCTCTTAATACCATTCTAACAATTTTGGTAAAGTCTTGAACATTCTATTTAGAATATCTTTCTCTTTTTCAAACTCATGATTTCAATGAATTGCTTCATCTTCTTAGGAATTATGATTGGAAAGTTAGAAATGATTTTCGATAGAGATGTGATAAAATGGCACCTTCTCAGTTAAATCTTATAAATTTCTTAATTCTAGAGGGGTTATTTGTCATTTTTACAAAATCATTTGGCAAAACATTGCTCTTTTGAAAGTAAGAATTATGGTGCGGCTTACCTATCCATAACAAATACTTACTGTACTTACTGCTGAGAATCTGGATAAGAGAAATTTAGCAACAGGGCAAAAATGTGTTCTTTGTTCCACTAGCCATGGATTTGCTTCTCATTTATCTATCAAGTGTAGTTTTTATTTTTTTAATCATAAACGGTGGGTCCTAAGACTCACCGCGATTCATTAATTTTTTTTTAATAAAACATACAACCAAAGAAAGGAAAATGATGTTCATGAGTCCCCACACGTGGGCCATGAGCCTCATTCCCCATCAAAAGAAAGAACCCATCCCATACAAAATAGTTCCCATCCCAAAACATTGTAATTATAAGTATCAAGTGCAATTTTGTGAGACGAATCTGGCTTCTTTTGAATGAAGCTTGGAAAGTTAGAGGATTTCCTCCTTCTATTAAATCATTGTGGAGTGTTTGGGGAAAGAAGAGAATTAAACCTTGAATTAGATTACAATGGGATATTATTATGATGGCTTTATTTGGGTAATTTGGAATGAAAGAAATCAGATAATCTTTTGTAAGAAATCTAAGGATATCACTATTATTCTTCAATCTATTTACTATGATGTGTGTAATTGGTATGAGATTCTTCCATCTAAAAAGATAAAAGTAGATTTTCATTGTTTCAATTTTGCTATCCTTCGCTTTAATAATTCTTTCTCAGTTTCAGCAGCTAATCATTTTGCTAGTTCGTCCACTAATGTAACGGATTAGAACCCACAGCCCCTGCATCCTAATATTCTGACCACTAATGCTACTGATCAGAGATCCCAGCCTCAGTATACTATTGCACATAACATTATCTTAGATTCTCTTGATGCTGCAGACAATGCGATTGAGGATGATAATGCTACTTTGGAAGTGGATGCAGTTGCAGACAACTTTGTCACTAATGCAGATAATTTTGTTGTTGGTGCTGATACTGCCTATATCTTCAACTCTGGATACTATTGTTGCGTTGGCTCCTCATCAATAGGAGTAAATTTTGGGGATTCTTCTTGTGACATCTCTCCAAGCTGCTTACGAAAGGAATGAGATTACAAATGAAGGTCATCCGTTTGATGGTTCTTGATCCCTGAAGACTATATTTTGTGGTTATTTTGTGTTCTTGTTGTGTTTGCTATTATGCTTTATGTCTCTGGTTTTTATACTCTCTCCATCTAGATGCTATTTTGTTGGATGTGGCCTTGTGCTTCATTTTTGCTCCAATATGTGATTTAGGGGAACTTTATTTGTATGAACTATTAGGAATTGTGGCATCAAATACACATAGACACTGAGTACTTGAAGTTGGAGAAGAAGAGGATGAGACAAAGAAGCAAGAGAAGACAAGCAGCGAGTAGAAAAATGCAGCCTGGAGAGTTGTGGTCGACCGACCTAGTCTGCTAAGAGTTCTTCGAGTGTAAAGGTCCAACAGAGGAGGGGACGGTCGACCCACCTTGGGGGTGCAGTCGATCGGTCAGCTCTCGGGTCTAGACTTACACATTGCGGTCGACCGACCTTGGGGGTGCAGTCGACCGACTTCGGCGGCTGATTGTTTTTAGGCTTACGAGTTTAAAGGCCCAATTGCTAGATTTGTGTTTATCTTTTAGGGTTTACTTGGGAGCTATATATATGGCCGTAAACTCTAGGGTTTAGTTATCTAATCTGAATGGATCAATTTGTGTAATCAAGAGGTGAGCCGTTATCATTGTTCAACTTCAAGAGGGGATTGTGCCGAGTGTTTCAAATGTGAGAGAGAGAGATTGAGAGTTGTAATCTCTTTTGTAATCTTTGTATTTCTTGGGGAATAAGAAGTATTGGTTATCTCTGCATATTGATTGTGTTCTTGTGAGATCTTACATATATTGTGGTGGCTTGTTCTTGCTTCATCTAAGTCTTTGGGAGTTTCTATTGCTTGTGGTGCACTTCCGCTATTAGAACTACAAGTTGTGGGGTAGATCCTCCGACATGATAGATTCGACGACTCTACAGGATATGGTGAGTAGCATTCTGAGGATATCCATCATCATCTTCTAGAGATTCCGCCATGTACGTTGCGAAGAGACGTGGGAGATCTAAGAGAAGTCGATGAAGAAAGGATCAGAGTAGTTCATCTAAGAGTGGGTCTGATGATAGAGATGGGGGACATGGGCCTGAGTGCTGGTATTGTCACAAGAAGGGTCATATGATGCGCAGTTGCAAGGCTTATATGAAGAAGAAGCAGGAGAAACCGAAGAGAGATACTTCAAAGGAAGCTCAAGTGGGGCTTGTTGAGGATTTATGCTTATCAGCACGGGAGGAGTTGGGCACTCAAGATTGGTGTATTGATTCGGGAGCTTCTTTTCATTGCACTCCGATGAGAGATGTATTTGATGACTACGAGGAGGGTTCTTTTAGAGATATAATCGTGGGGAATGGTCTCTGGTGTTCTGTACGTGGGGTTGGTACTGTTCGCGTGAACACCATTGATGATCAAAGTGTTGTCTTGCGGGAGACAATGCATGTTCCAGACTTGAAGGAAAATCTTATCTCAATTGGAAGGATAGACAATGAGGGGTTGTCTACTACAGTTGATAGTGGGGAGTTGTGTATAGCTGCATGTTCAAGGGTGATTGCAAAAGGGAAGCATGAAGGAACACTGTATTTGCTTAGAGACGTGAGGAACATTTCTCCTGTAGTTGACTCTCAGCCGGAATCGAGTAATAGGTTGTGTGGGGTGCAACCGAGTTCTTTCAGTTGTGGAGGGGAGGTTACTAATTTAGTGGGAGTTGCTGACCATGGAAGTGATCCTAGAGGGCAAGACGTTGCTGCAGTGAGGGTATTTTGCGAATTAGCAGGTGGAGCTTCAAGTCGCTCTTGTGTGATAGAGAGCACTGGTATCGATATGCGGGGTGATGTCGATGTGGGTAACCGAAATGGGACTATAGAGGTTGAACAGTTTGCAGATTTTGTGAAGGTGACATCCACGGAGGTTTCTCGTGCAGAGGGTGCCTAGAGAGGCTTTGAAC
Organism: Hemerocallis citrina; assembly: GCA_017893485.1. NCBI lineage: Eukaryota > Viridiplantae > Streptophyta > Magnoliopsida > Asparagales > Asphodelaceae > Hemerocallis > Hemerocallis citrina. The sequence continues at coordinate 28,532,070 of CM030362.1, read as the reverse complement.
CATGTCCGGTGTTGATGGAGATCTTGCGAGTTGGGGAGTCTCATAACACAAAATTCGACACGGGAGGTTGTTTCTTCAGTATTCGTGCTCTATGTGATTGGTGGAGCACATCCTTCATGAGGCGATGGGGGGTGGTTGGTGCACTCCACGTGGTGGAGTGGCAGAGGTGCTCTTCATGAGAGTGGAGAGTACATGGGTCTTCCATGAAAATAAGAGATTGGCAGAGATAATGCGAGGTGAAGATTGCAATAACTTTGAAGCATTGTGTATTTGGTCCAAGTAGGAGATTGTTAGGAATTGTGGCCTCAAATACACGTAGGCAATGAGTACTTGAAGTTGGAGAAGAAGAGGATGAGACAAAGAAGCAAGAGAAGATAAGTAGCGAATAGAAGAATGCAGTCTGGAGAGTTGTGGTCGACCGACCTGGGGGTGCGGTCGACCGACCTAGTCTGCTGAGAGTTCTTTGAGTGTAAAGGTCCAACAGAGGAGAGGACGGTCGACCGACCTTGGGGAGCAGTTGACCTCAGTCCACCGGTCAGCTCTCGGGTCTTGACTTACACGTTGTGGTCGACCGACCTTGGGGGTGCGGTCGACCGACTTCGGTGGCTGATTGTTTTTTTGCTTACGAGTTTAAAGGCCCAATTGCTAGATTTGTGTTTATCTTTTAGGATTTACTTGGGGGCTATATATATGGTCGTAAACTCTATGGTTTAGTTATCTAATCTGAATAGATCAATTTGTGTAATCAAGAAGTGAGCCGTTATCATTGTTCAACTTCAAGAGGGGATTGTGCCGAGTGTTTCAAAGGTGAGAGAGAGAGATTGAGAGTTGTAATCTCTTTTGTAATCTTTGTATTTATTGGGGAATAAGAAGTATTGGTTATCTCTACATATTGATTGTGTTCTTGTGAGATCTTGCATATATTGTGGTGGCTTGTTCTTGATTCATCTAAGTCTTTGGGAGTTTCTATTGTTTGTGGTGCACTTCCGCTATTAGCACTACGAGTTGTGGGGTAGATCCTCCGACATGATATATATATATATATATATATATATATATATATATATAGGGAAATCTTCGGTTGTGCACTACCTCTAGTGTACACGGCGTGTGCACTAGGCCTTCGAGCGTTCGTATCGACGATCCGAACCATTCACATTGATCTACACATCTAAATTAATCTAAATATATAAAACAAATCATTTGAAATTTATTTACCCATCCATTGAAGTGTTACAAAATTGTATGGCTGAAAATCATTATTTTTTATAGTCACATGATGGATGGGCAAATGAATTTGAAATGATTTGATTTTACATATTTAGACTAATTTGGATGTGTAGATCAATGTGAACGGTTCGGATCGTCGATACGAACGCCCAAAGGCCTAATGCACATGCCGTGTGCACTAGAGGAGTGCACAACCAAAGCTTTCCATATATATATATTATCGTTAACGGTGGGTTGAAGGCCTCCGTGTTCCATTAAAAAGATTTTAACAAAAAATATAACAAAAAATAAGGATTATGAGGTTCATAAAATCCAACAGGCTAGGTCATGGAACTCATACTCTCCAAACAACAAACAAATTATACACCAAAATCTAATCATACTGGTCGACCGATCTCGCCAAAACAAGTTTTCCATGCCAACCCAATCAACCTGAATAGGTCAAACATTGAGCTCATTCTCTCTCTCGTTTGTACCCCGTACAAAATGAACTATATTTGTTATGGTATTTTAGCTGGAATCTCTTAGGATTCTATCACTTGATCAAAGAAAAAAAGGAAAAAAAAATCTCCAGCGAAACTGCTAGTTCTGGAATTTATTGGAGTTATTTTGTCGTTGAGGTGAAGATTGCTGAAAATTGTAAAGCAAATCATCAGTTAACTGCTCCATCTGAAGACAACCGAAATCTTCAACAATTCCAATCCGGGCGGGCCCCACAGAAACCCCCTCCACATCATCATGTAAAGGAGTAATTCAAACAGCACAAGCTTTGCTGTTTTTTCAATAATGTGGGCCCTCCCCCCACTTTTTCAACATATTATATATATATATATATATATATATATATATATATATATATATATATAGTAAGTCTAATACTAAACCATACTAAACCAACAAATGGTTTAGAAGCATCATCAACGTCCCCCCAACCGGTATGAACATCTTGGCTTAGTAACTCTTCATTTTCAAACTGCATCCTTCATAGGAGAATGAGACAACAAATATTAAAAAAAAGATACAACTTTAAAAGTAACACAAAGGAAAAAGTCTAACAGACGACATTCTGAAGCTACAAGTAATGATGTCTTCATACTGAGGGGATATGAAACTTTGTGTTGAAAAAATTTAAGGATGTACACATTTTGGACAGTTAAATATTTTTTTTTTTTGGGAGAAACATCCATAGTTAAATGGGAAATATCCCTCAGCTTCTTCCTCTAAAGTATTAGTACACGTACACAACACGCAAAGGATTTGACTTCCCAATTTTTATTTGATGCAATGGATAGGCAAAAAAAATGCCCCTCATTAACAAAACTATAAGCAGTGATTTAAGCAAATCTCAAAATAAACAGAAACTGGGCTGCATATTACATGCATTATGTGTGCTTATATGCATATGTCATGTCGACATCTCAAAATTCCAGATAATAGTTCGAATATTATTTGTTATTCTACAAAATATGAAGTATTCACAAATGCAACTTTGCTGATCTTACAAGTTTCTGACATGGATTAAATAAATTTCAAGAAATAAATGTATAGTTGTTAAAGCAACGAATGCATAATTTAAGGGATAAAAATATAACAACAAACTAGAAGCAATTCTAAAGGAAATAAAATTTGAAATTGAGAGTAGAAATCGAAACCCTTATCGCGGTCTGGAGATCTTATCGGAGAGAGAACGAACTTGAGAGAGCTCTTCTTTGGTCGTGAGACGATAAGGGAGATAGGGGGATTTCGATTATACCCCTTTTACCCCTCAACAGATCTGAAGATAAGCGACTGGAGATGGGGTTTTTCGTGGAGTTGGGTTTACACAAGTGACGAAGAAAGAGAGCGGGAGAGAGAGAGGTCCACTTTGGTGGTGATTAGGGTTTCAAAGAGAGCTGGACGAAGATAGAGATCGGGAGAGAGAGCGTGAGAAGAGAAGAGATAGGGATTAAGGTTTCGAAGAGATCGGGACGAAGATCGAGAGCGAGAGAGAGAGCTGAGAAGATAAGAGATGGATTAGGGTTTCGCTAGAGAGTGGGAGAAGATAGAGAGCGGGAGAGAGGAGAGCGTGAGAAGATAAGAGATAGGGGGATTTCGATTATACCCCTTTTACCCCTCAACATATCTGAAGATAAGCGGCTGGAGATCTCAGCCATCCGATCGCGATCAAACGCGATCGGATGGCTGAAATCTCCAGCTCCCGATAAGATCTCCAGCTCCCCAGCCCTTAATAGACTTACTATATATATATATATATATATATATATATATATATATTCAAAATTATGGGGTATTACATACCCTCTTTCCACACTCGATGTCGAAAGTCGGCTCTGATACCATTTGTAACGCCCCGTCCCAATACTCAGATAATTTTTTATTGTTTTTAGAAGACAACTTTGTAGTTTAACTGACCACCACAGGCTGCCTCTCAAAAGGTGGTTAACCAATTTGGTGACTCTTGATCATAGGCAATTTTATTTATACTCCATTAATTTTTGTATACTCCCGATATGGGATTACTTTCAAAAATATCTCTTGAAATCCCGTAGCACCCCAAGCCACATCATTCACACATCTGAAGACAACCGAAATCTTCAACAATTTCAATCCGGGCGCATCATGTGAAGGAGTAATTCAAACAGCACAAGCTTTGCTGTTTTTCAATAACATGGGCCCTCCCCCCCAACCACTATTCATTTTTCAATACATTTACCAAACTGCCACTTTTTCAACATATTATATATATATATATATATATATATATATATATATATATATATATATATATATATATATATATATATATATATATATATATATTTGTTACCGCTAAATCTGGTGTGGGGGTAAACAGACAGTATTTGTGGATTCTTGGAAAACTTGAATAGCAAACCTGAAACCTGTTCTGCCGGAGTTTGACCGCTGACTCCCGCCATTCACCTGCAAAAAGTGTGAGACACCGGGGTTGATCTCGGCGACGCACCCTCCGACGCTCAAGTCAGTAATCAGGAAGATTATGAAAGAGCGTAAATTGGCAAAAGATTGATTACCTCTTAGTGGTGGTGGATGGGGGTATTTATAGCTGCCTTTGGGATCAGATTAGGAATGTAATCCCTAGAAACAGATTAGGAATGTAATCCCTAATTCCCAGTGAAAGAATAGATATGAATCAGGGCCGTTAATTAGGATTAATCAGAAACCCTAATTCTATCCTGCTGGACTGGATCAGCAGCGGGTTGAAACCCGCTCCCAGTTGAGATGGATCCGTTCGCGGGTTATTGGGTCCCTGGAGAGAAGACCCAGTGCCCACTTCAGACCCATTTATAGGTGAAATTACCATTTTATCCTCAGGCTTTAAGATTCGTGTCCGATTTGGACGGTTCCGATTTAACCCCAATTTTAGCCATATCACGAGCTCCCCACTCCCGAAGGACTGAGTTTGATCAGCCTTTGAGGAGTAGTTTGACTGTTTTAATGACTTGCGGAGTCGTATCAGAGTCTAAACGGGAGGTTTTGAATCTTAGAGTGGGGTAGTATGGTGATTTCCCGACTCGGTTGTGTGCTCTAAGTTGTTCTTGAGCTGCTCTGGTCTTTCGGCATTTTTCCTTAATTTTTATCTATTTTTCGGATCACTTAATTATTTTAACGAATCGTTGATTCGTCGTTCGGGGGTCTTAATCAACCACTCCGGGCAATAATTATCTACTCCGGGGTTCAAAATATTTTCCCGAATTTATAATTATTTTCTAGAATTTTTAATTAATTTTCCCGAATTTTTAATCATTTTTTCACAATTTTTAAATAAATAAAATGATTTTAATAGATAAAAATTAATTTTTAATACCGAATTATGACGTAGCGCGATCTGGACCCTTCATCAGCGTTGGGCGCGATTTCCTAAAAGATCGGGTGGTTGGAATCGCTCGGCAACATTTTCGCCGTGTGAGCAGCTCGGATGGCTGGTTGCTCGGATTCCGAGCGATGTAGCTCGGTGACATTTTTCCATGTGAGCAGCTCGGACCGCCGGTCGCTCGGATCGCTGATTCCGAGCGACGTGGGGTGATCTGAGCCGTTCATCTGGTCGGAGTACGCATTTTGAGGAGATCCGATGGTTGTGATCGCTCGGTGCTCTTTTTCTCCGTATAAGCAGCTCGGATCACCAGTTGCTCGGAGATCAGACTCTGAGCGACGTGGAGCGATCTGAGCCGTTGGATCATGGCGCAGATCTCGAGGTGGGCGCAGTTCTCGAGAAAACACTATCTTGTCGTTTTGTGGGCGTGGCACGATCTGAGCCGTTCATCATTTTTGGCACGATTTTCAAAACGATCCGATGGTTGGGGTTGCTCGGTTGCATTTTTCTTCAAATGTGCAGCTCGGATTGCCATCTGCTCGGATTCTGAGCGACATTGCTCCGTTTTCTCCTGTATTGTTAGTTGCTCGGAATCCTGGTCGGTCGGGTTGGGGATCCCGAGTTACTTTCTCAGCTCGGATCGCTCGTCGCTCGGATATTTGCTCCGAGGGACGAGGAGGGATCTGGGCCGTCGGATCGTGGCGCAGATCTCAAGGTAGGCTCAGTTCTCGAGAAAACACTATCTTGTCGTTTTGTGGTGGTGGCACGATTTGGGCCGTCTGATTGAGATCTTGCGCAAATTTTAGGGAGAAAGTCGTTTTTCTCCAATTTGCAGCTCGGATTGGCAGTTGCTCAGTTTTCGAGCCTCTTCTATGTGTGCTTAGCTCGGATCGCTGGTCGCTCGGTGCTTTGGTTCCGAGGGACGTGGAGCGATCTGGGCCGTCGGATCCTGGCACGGATCTCAAGGTAGGCTCAGTTCTCGAGAAAACACTATCTTGTCGTTTTGTGGCGGTGGCACGATCTGGGCCGTCTGATTGAGATCTTGCGCGAATTTCGGGGAGAAAGTCGTTTTTCTCCAATTCGCAGCTCGGATTGGCAGTTGCTCGGTTTCCAAGCCTTTTCTATGTGTGATTAGCTCGGATCGCTGGTTGCTCGGTGCATTGGTTTCGAGGGACGTGGAGCGATCTGGGCCGTTGGATCCTAGCGCGGATCTCAAGGTAGGCTCAGTTCTCGAGAAAATACTATCTTGTCGTTTTGTGGCGGTGACACGATCTGGGCCGTCTGATTGAGATCTTGCATGAATTTTGGGGAGAAAGTCGTTTTTCTCCAATTTGCAGCTCGGATTGGCAGTTGCTCGGTTTCCGAGCCTCTTCTCTGTGTGATTAGCTCGGATCGCTAGTCGCTCGGTGCTTTGGTTCTGAGGGACGTGGAGCGATCTGGGCCATTGGATCATGGCGCGGATCTCAAGGTAGGCTCAGTTCTCGAGAAAACACTATCTTGTCGTTTTGTGGCGGTGGCACGATCTGAGCCGTCTGATTGAGATCTTGCACGAATTTTGGGGAGAAAGTCGTTTTTCTCCAATTCGCAGCTCGGATTGGAGTTGCTCGGTTTCCGAGCCTCTGCTATGTGTGATTAGCTCGGATCGCTAGTCGCTCGGTGCTTTGGTTCCGAGGGACGTGGAGCGATCAGGGCCGTCGGATCATGGCGCAGATCTCAAGGTAGGCTCAGTTCTCGAGAAAACACTATCTTGTCATTTTGTGGTGGTGGCACGATCTGAGCTGTCTGATTGAGATCTTGCACGAATTTTGGGGAGAAAGTCATTTTTCTCCAATTCGCAGCTCGGATTGGCAGTTGCTCGGTTTCCGAGGAATCGTTGGCCGATCTGAGGGCTTCTTGGTTGCAGAGTAGGGTGCATCGGCTACATGGGGCTTGAGGTGCAGCCGAGCGGAGCGGCTCATACCGAACCGTTGCTACTCCTCGTGAACGGTTGCCGCTCTTTGCCACTTAGTCGTTTGGGCTTTTATAACGCCTTGAGGGGAGGCCCAAAAGTCGTGTCTTTACGTTGCAAAGCCCAAGGGACGTTTCTTTTACTATAAGTCTTCACCCCCTTCACATTTTACCTCATTCTTCACTTTTCATTTTTACTTTCACTTTTACTTTCTACAAGCGGAGTTTTCGCTCTCGGGTGGCGCTACTAGCTGTCGAGGCAAGGCGTTCCCAGATTCCGGCGATCTTTTCCAGCCACTCGCATCACTTCAAGGTTAGTGTCTCGCCTTATCCTTAGAAAATGCTTAAGTTTTCTTCTGAGGATGAGACCCCCACCTCGAACCAAGACGTCAGCCGAGCGGTGATGGTTAGGTCCAACAAGGGGAAGGAGATCGCCGAGCCGATCGAGGTGACATCGGTTAGGCCGAGCAAGGGGAAGGAAGTTGCCGAGCCGATCGGGGTGACGACAATAGTTGAGCATCCGAAGACGGCGGGAGAATTGGGTCGGCATCCGTCCGTCTTATCCAGTGTCGGGGGTGTGCGGAGTTACCCTGAAGACTTGTTGGAGAAGGTGACGCAGGGCACGGCTCTGTCATACGAGGAGAATGATCCGAGGGACCCCTCCGAGGTGGACCAGATCTCCTCAATCTTGACCGAGGTGGACCTGCATCGGATCCGGAGTGGGTTCCAGATCCCCAAAGAATACGTCCTTCTACTCCCCGGCCCCGGTGTCCGAGCGTGCACACCTACTTCGGCCGACACATGCGCCTTCCCGTATGACGCACTGAACGCTGGACTCCGGCTGCCACTGCACCCTTTCGTAAACGAGGTGCTTCGGTGGTTCGGCCTGAGTCCCGCTCAGTTTATGCCGAACATGTGGCGACACGTGATCGCCTTCGTCCTTCAGTGCCAAGAGATTGGTGTGCAACCGGAGATGGTCATACTTCGGAGCCTCTACCGCATCTGCCAGATGAGAAAGATGGAAGAGAGGTATTATCTGTCGCCGAGGAAGGGCGTGAAACTGATCGAGAACCCGGACTCGATCAAGCACTGGGAAGAGAAGTATTTCCTCATTCGTGCTCCCGAGCCGTGGGTCTTTCCGACGAAGTGGAAGATCGGTGTTCCGAAGCGGGTAAAGAAGGAGCCCATGCTCACTAAAGAAGAGGAAGAGGTGGTGGAGAAGCTCCTCGGTCTTCCGACCCTTAGTTGGAAGGACATCACCGAGGAGGTCTTGTTTCGTGGGGGTCTCAATCCGATCGACCCTAGTACGCTTTTCTCTTCTTTTCTTTCTTCAGCTTTATCTTTTGGTTAAAATTTTCTAACTCCTTTTGTTTGGTTCTTTTAGAGGCCCCCGGTATGGATTACAAAGGACTGATGGCTAAGGCTTGTGCTGCGAAGGAGCAGGAGTCGAAAAAGAGGAAGAGGACTGTGGCCGGGCCTCAGGGTGGCCGAGCTGCGAAGGCCCCCTCGGCATCACCGACCGTCGTGCAGCCGGTGGTTGAGGCACCTCTGGGTGCATCCGCCCAAGGCAAGTTGGGGACGTCTGCCCCGGCTCCTTCGGAGGCACCGGCCCAAGTTGCTCAGGTTGAAGCGCCCGGGTCGTCGAGCGGGGCGTTCAATGCGGGTGCGGCCTTAGCTCTTGAGGTCCCCCCTCTTACTGCCGAGGCCGAGAAAATACTAACCGAGGAGAACAAGCGCCTCTTCATCCCCGACTGGCGGGTGATGAAGGTGGACGGCTTTCTTGGTGACGGGGGCATTTGTATGCAGGCGGTGAAGCATTTGCCGACCCCTAAAGACCGAGCGGCGCTGAAGGCGGGTTCCGTGGGCGATGATGCCATGCAGATAGCTCAGAACACCATGTCGGTGAGTATCAGAAGTTTTTTTTTTCAACAAGTATTCTAAGTTTTTTCGCTCGGGCTTAATAGTTTTTTGTTGTGCCGCTTGCAGACCCTATGCCACTTCAACCACTTGCTCGAGGAGTTTGCGAGCAAGGAGAAGGAGATGACCGTTCTGAACGATCGGGAGTGGTCGGAACGTGCCAAGGCAGTCAAACGGCTGGAGGCCGAGCAGGTGCTTTCTGCTTCGCGTGCGGCCGAAGTTGCCGACCTTGAGGCTAAGCTTGCCGAGGCGATGAAGTGCTCGGCCGCCGAGGCTTCCAAGGTCGAGATTTTGGAAAAGGAGATGGCTCGCCTTGAAGAGGAGCTTTCCAAGGCATTGAAGGCGTCGGAGGAGGCTTTGAGCAGCCACGCGTCGAAGGTGGCGGCCGCGGAGCAGGCAGTTCGGGACGAGGCCGAGGCTCACATGTTGACAAACATGGAGGAGGCGTACGCCCGAGCACTGAAGCATGTTGTCGCTCGCATCCCCGGGTTCGACGGCTCCACCTACTACTTCTACGACCCCGTAGAGGGTGAGGAAGAACTGCCTCTGGCTGAGCTCACCCCCGGGCAGAAGGGCAAAGACGCTGGGGACGAGGAGGGCGCCGAGGGCACGATAGTCCCCGTGCCCGAGCGATGACGCTTCGGAACGAGATCATGAGGTCGACCCCTGACTTAGTCGCCTCTTCTCATTTTTTTTTTTTTTTTTTTTGTAACGCCTAACTGCGGACTGGCCACCGCTTTTGTGTAAATTTTGGATTTTAAATGAAACGACTTCACTTTTGACATTTTGGCCGAATGTTTCGAGATTTTGCAAAGTGTTCAATTCTTTTTGCTCGGGTTGTGACCTCAAGTGTTGAAGACTTCTTTTGATATTCCTCCACTTTTCAGGTCGAGTCGAGTGCAGCGGCTAAGGTCTCTCGCCTTCGTACTGAATTGAAAGCGGCGAAGCGGGCTCTTTCTAGCAGCCGAGAGTACCTCTTCAAAATCACGTTAGATCTATCGAAGGTTAAAGCCATGGCGAGAGGCTATCTCTCCGAGCTAAAACAACTGTGGAAGCGATCTCGCGAAGATCGTCTTGAAGGCGAGGTGGAGTTGCTCCGAAAGATGCTGTTCGACGTCACTCGAGCGGAAGGTGACCTTGTGGCGGAAGTTCAAGATTTGAAGATAGCTGAGGCAGAATTCTTGGAGGAGAAAAATGTGTTAACCTTGGCAGTGGATAAGTTGATGGCCGAGCGCGACGAGTTGAAGGCCAAGGTCGACGAGTTGAGGAGGGTTACGGTCGACAGAAGTATCGAAGTGACCCACCTTCGTCGAATCATAGCCAGTAGCTCCGGCGCTGAAGGCACTGCTCAGCTTCCTCGCGTTGAGATATCTGTGAAAGACGACTCTTTGAAGGATCGGATTGTCGAGCTTGAGGAGGAAGTAGCTCGACTCAAGCCTCAGCCGGCAAGAATCAACGTTCGGAGTACGTCGTGTACGCGCGAAGAGAGTGAGAGGGGAATCTCTTTTTACGAGCTCGCGACTCGTTCGCCAGTCGTTAGGCGGAGCCCGGCCGATGCTCAAAGCGGGGTGGCTGCCTCATCTAGTGGTGCTTCGGTTGGGGCTACGGTTATGGGCAGCACCGAAGAGGCATCTCGATCCGTCGGTCTACAGACGAGCTCTGAAGTTAGAAGACGCCGTTCCCGAGTGTCTTTGAACCGAAACATCCCCATTCCAAAGAAGCATTGAATAAGTTGTAATTATTCTTCTTTGAATTTTTGTAGCGCCTCGTAGTAGTAACTTGGCCTTGTAATTTGGGGTTCCTTTGTCGAACTTTTTAATGAAATAAAAGCTCGTTTTCTTTCTGGTATTCGCATGCTGGGCGTGCATAGTAGTTTGATTCGAAACGCTTCATAAGAACCAAACCTTTAAGTACTTTTCCAATATGTCTAGTCTATTTGTGGGCATTCCGTGCGCGTCGACGGTTGTCAAAGCAATTCCGAATGGTGACCTGCTCCTAGCTCACTTAAGAGCAAGCCTGTGAAGCGGGGTCGAGCCAAGTGTTGGACTCCAAACTCGTCATTTGAGTTTGTTTCAACGGATGTGGGATCAATTCCGAATGGCGAACTACTTCTAGCCCGCTTAAGAGCGAGCTTGCGAAGCGGAGTCGAGTCAAGTGTTGGACTCCGAACTCGTCGTTTGAGTTTGTTTCAACGGATGTGGGAGCAATTTCGAATGGCGAACCACTTCTAGCTCGCTTAAGAGTGAGCTTGCGAAGCGGAGTCGAGCCAAGTGTTGGACTCCGAACTCGTCGTTTGAGTTTGTTTCAACGGTTGTGGGAGCAATTCCGAATGGCGAACCACTTCTAGCCCGCTTAAGAGCGAGCTTGCGAAGTGGAGTCGAGCCAAGTGTTGGACTCCGAACCCGTCGTTTGAGTTTGTTTCAACGGTTGTGGGAGCAATTTCGAATGGCGAACCACTTCTAGCCCGCTTAAGAGCGAGCTTGCGAAGCGGAGTCGAGCCAAGTGTTGGACTCTGAACTCGTCGTTAGAGTTTAAAGAAGGTAAAAACAGAGAGATACAAGCAATTTCTCAAGCAAAATATGAAAAAATGTTCTTTATTGAAAACTAAAAGTCGGCTGCTTCTGAGTTGCGAGCAGTTATTACATTGGAGAAAAGAAGCAATCAGAAAAATTACAAGTGGAGAGGAACGGTTCGACATCTGACGGTACTCAGAGAGGCGTTCAAGTGCTTTCATGGTACTTTAAGAGATGGTCGACATTCCAAGTCCTGGGGATCTCTCTTCCTTCAAGGTCTTCTAGACGGTAAGCTCCGGGCCGAACCACCCTGGTGATCTTGTAAGGTCCCTCCCAATTTGGAGCCAGCTTACTCTTCTGACTGGGGAATGAGATAACTAACTTTCTGAGGACCAAGTCCCCTTCTTTGAGGTCGGTGGGACGGACTTTCTTATTGTAGGCCAGCTCGATCCTCCTTCGATAGCTTTGCTGGCGGATCGAAGCTCTTTCACGGAGCTCCTCAGTCAAATCCAAATTCGCTCGAAGCTCCCTGGCATTCTGCTCTTCTTCATAGGCAATTAGGCGAGGAGAGGGTACACCGACTTCCAGGGGGATCACAGATTCGGACCCATAGGTGAGATTGAACGGCGACTCTCCTGTGGGGGTCCGTTTCGTAGTGCGGTAATTCCACAGTACATTAGGGAGCTGATCAACCCATAAGCCCTTAGCGGACTTATCCAACCTCTTTTTAATGTCGGAGAGGATTTGTCGGTTGGCATTTTCTACTTGACCATTCGACTGTGGATGGGAGACGGAGGAGAAGTGTTGCGGAATGGCGAGGTCTTCACACAGAGATCGGAACGCGGCCCTTGTAAATTGTGTTCCGTTATCGGTTATCAGGACCCGAGGGACCCCGAACCTACAGATGACGTTCTTCCAGAAGAACTGAAGCACCTTGTTCTCGGTGATTGTAGCCAAGGGCTCGGCTTCTATCCACTTCGAGAAGTAGTCGATTGCCACGACTAGAAATTTGAGTTGACCGGGAGCTGGCAGGAACAGCCCTAGTAAATCCATCCTCCACATTGCGAAAGGGACTGGACTTGATAGGGAAGCGAGGTGAGCCTGGGGTAGGCGGCGGACGTTGGAGTACTTTTGACAAGAGCTGCATTGCCGAACGTGTCGCTCGGCATCTTGTAGGAGGGTAGGCCAGAAATATCCATAATTCAACACCTTCCGGATAAGGGATCTGGGCCCTGAGTGTGCTCCGCCTATGCCTTCGTGAAGCTCTTGCAAGGTGTATATGGCTTGTTCGGAAGAGAGACACCTCAGATAAGGTCTGCCGTCAACTTGTGTGAAGGAGCATTTGTACAAGATCCCCTCTATAAGGGTGTACCGCTCCGCTCTGGTTCTGACTCGACGAGCTTCCTTAGGGTTTTCAGGGAGGAGCCCGTCCCTTAGAAATTCTACCAGGGGTTTCATCCAATTATCTTGAAGTTGAACCGGCAGTGACTCCATTGAGTCGGAAGTTTCTATTTCTATGCTTGGTTTCAGGAGCACTTCAATCAAGACGGCCTGCTCGAGGCCTTGGAGGGAGGAAGAGACTAACTTGGAGAGGGCATCTGCTTGGGCGTTTTCCTCCCTGGGGATTCGCTGATTAAGTGCCTCTTCGAATAGAGCCATGAGATTTTGGACCTTGGCTAGATACTTAGCCATTCAGTCGTCTCGTGATTCATACTTGCCCAAGACCTGATTTACGACCAGCTGAGAGTCACTAAATATGAGGAGGCATCGTGCCCCCGCTTTGCGGGCCATCCCGAGACCGGCTATAAGAGCATCATATTCCGCTTCATTGTTGGAGGCCTTGAAGTTGATACAGATGGTAGGAGTTTTGCCAGCAGTTACGTCGAGGGTGATCACCCCTTCAATAGTCACTGGCACTCCCGTGAACCCGTGGAGTGTGTAGCCGACGGGCTTAAGTCTATCCTGGGATAGTTTGAGCCCCTTGAAAGCGGCGAGGAAGAGGATGTTAACGGAGCTGCCATTATCCACCAGGGTCCTCTCCACTTTGAAATTCGCCATATGGAGGTTGATGACTAGTGCGTCACAATGGGGGGTTCAGACTCCCTCAAGGTCTTCATCTGAAAAGGTGACCGGTACTCCGAGGCCTTTGGGAGGGGGCATGTCACGTACTGAGTTGACTTCCCTTATGAAAGCCTTTCGAGAGGAGTTGGAGGTGCCTCCCATGGGGCCTCCATGGATGAGATGTAGGATGCGTTCCTCTTCGAACTCTGGAGTTTCATCGTGTTCGGGACCATTGTTAGCCCCCCGAGGGGGGGGGGGAGGAAGGTCGGTTCGGTCTTTTCTCATAAATTTGGCCAGCTGCCCCCTCTGGATGAGGGCTTCTATCTCGTTCTTCAGGGCCCGGCAATCGTTGGTGTCGTGGTCATGTTCCCGGTGATAGCGACACCACTTCTCTTTGTCCATCTTCTTGCCAGGGGTGTTCATTTTCGGGGCCGGAGGTAGCACCCCTTCCTTTTCAACCTCCATGAAAATAGTGAAAATGTTGGCGTTAAGAGGGGTGAATTTTTCGAATCTGGGAGGAGGGCGGCGCTGACCGCTATTATCCTTTTGGAGCTTCTTGGCTTCTTCTTCTTCTGTTCCCTTCCTCTTGGATCCTGAGGAGGACCCCTCGAAGTTGGGGCGATGCTCAGCTTCCTCAGCTCGAATATACTTCTCGCTTCGGAGAAGGTGGTCGGAGAAGTTCTGCGGGGGCTTCTTGGCGAGGGAGGACCGAAGGCTGTAGTTAAGAACATTCGACTGGAATGCCGCTGCAGCGACCGACTGGTCGAGGGAAGTGATGGACCTGGCTTCCGTGGTGAACCTTTTCACATAGTCTCTCAGCTTCTCACCCTTCTTCTGGTTGAGATAGAGTAGCGAAATGCTGGTCTTCTCAGTTCGGCGGCTACTCACAAAGTGGGTGACGAAGAGGGTCTCGAATTGCTCGAAGGAGAATATTAAGGATGGGGCGAGGCGAGAGTACCATTCGCGGGCTGGACCCTTGAGAGTAGCGGGGAAGGCCTTGCACAGCAGCACATCGGAAGCTTGGTGGATTAGCATGAGGGTCTTAAAGCTTTCGATGTGGTCCACGGGGTCGGTCTCACCGGAATAAGTCTCGAATTGTGGAGGCTTGAAGCCCATTTTAACGGGCGCCTCCATGATGGTTCGAGAGAAAGGAGGTCGACTTGGGCAGAGGGTCCTTCCTCTAAGTTCTTCTTCTCTATCTAGTTGACCCAAGAGCCTCTCCATTTCGTGGAGACGACGGTAGACAGCCTCATCCCTTCGACGGTAATCAACCGAGCCTCTAGACTCGTCTTCGTACGAGGGAGAGCGGGGGCTATGACGACGGTAGCTCCTGGAGTGGCGAGGACTAGGAATGTGCTGGGGGTTGCTAGGAGCTGGGGGAGGAGTTAGGGACCGTTGGCGAGGACTTTGGACCCGGGGAGGAGTAGGAACCCTCTGAGCATTATTGTTGTTGTGTCGGAGATTGAGGGCTTGTAAGATGGTTGCTTAGAATTGCTGGAACTTGGCACGAGTGATGGGTGCGCCATCGTTCCTGGGGGGTCGCCGATCTTCGGGAGAGTGAGGTCTTCTCCTATGGTGGCGGGGACTCTCTCCGCCCTCTGCAAGGGGGGACCTTCTGTATTCTTGGTGATGAGGAGATCGCTCATTTGGACGGTGTTGGCGGGAGGCTCCCTCTCGGGCCCGCCTTTCATCCAAACGGCGGCGAAGATCCTCTTCTTTGTGCCGATTGTCGAGGGTGTTGCGGAGGTCTTCTGATGCTCGGGGATTGTGAGATGCCATGGAATTAGTAGAGGGATTGTGCACGGAGACGTGATCATGTTGGAGGGGTTGTTTCTGAGGATTGGGACGGGAGCCCCCCGCGCCGGCATTCTGGAGGCCGGTCTGGCCGCGAGGGGGTTGAAGATTCTGAGGAGGGAGTTGGTCCTGCTGCGGGACCTGGTTAGGTTGAGGGCTAGGTCCTGTTGGCTGGACGGTTTGGAGGGGGATCTCCTGCTGTGGTTGAAGAGGAGTGGGTCCACGGTTGGACCCTCTGGATCTTAGCTTTCGGGGAGGCATGGTTGGGCAGATCTGAACGACGGGAAGAGGAAGGGTTACTATTCTCTGGTTCCCACAGACGGTGCCAATCTGTTACCACTAAATCTGGTGTGGGGGTAAACAGACAGTATTTATGGATTCTTGGAAAACTTGAATAGCAAACCTGAAACCTGTTCCGCCGGAGTTTGACCGTTGACTCCCGCCGTTCACCTGCAAAAAGTGCGAGACACCGGGGTTGATCCCGGCGACGCACCCTCCGACGCTCAAGTCAGTAATCAGGAAGATTATGAAAGAGCGTAAATTGGCAAAAGATTGATTACCTCTTAATGGTGGTGGATGGGAGGTATTTATAGCCGCCTTTGGGATCAGATTAGGAATGTAATCCCTAGAAATAGATTAGGAATGTAATCCCTAATTTCCAGTGAAAGGATAGATGTGAATCAGGGCCGTTGATTAGGATTAATCAGAAATCCTAATTCTATCCCGCTGGACTGGGTCAACAGCGGGTTGAAACCCGCTCCCAGTTGAGATGGATCCGTTCACGGGTTATTGGGTCCCTGGAGAGAAGACCCAGTACCCACTTCAGACCCATTTATAGGTGAAATTAGCATTTTATCCTCAGGCTTTAAGATTCGTGCCCGATTTGGACGGTTCCGATTTAACCCCATTTTTAGCCATATCAATATTCATTCGAACTTACACCGTATTACAAATCCACCACCATCCCCTAACATAGAAATATTAGATTTTTAAGCAAACACAATTCATAAAATTATTTTTATTTGATTTTCTTAGTCTATCATTTTTACCTTAACATATGCTGTAATACATGATTTATAGTGTATAACTTATTTACTGAATGTTAATGATGTTATAATATCTCTAATATTATAATGGGAGAAGACCTTAGTGTCATTTGTAAATCTACCAACGCGTGCATTGCACGTGCTTAACTAATATGAATGAGGTCTCAGGTTCGAGTCCTCACAACGTCATATTGATTACTTTGATTTTTTTTAATCTCTACTATATTAATGGGAGATTTGGGGTTCAAACAAATAAACATTTTTTATTAAATTTTGGTCACCAAACAAACCCATGCATCACACGCACACCTCCATCTCCATTTATTAACACGTATATTACACGTGCAAATCAAAGTTTTCAAACAAACATTTTTAAAATATTTTTTTCACCAATCAAACTAGTGCATCGCACGCGCACCTCCATCTCCATTTATTTCTATTTATTAACACGTACATTGCATGTGCAAATCAAAGTTTTCAAAGTTTTTATTTAATTTTTTTTTTTGGAATTACGTGTATCACCCATTTAACTCCAAAATTTTTTAATAAAACACCACTTTCTCATCAAACAAATCTGGACACTACACGTACAACTCCAACTCTATTTATTAACACGTGCATTGCACGTGCAAATTAAAGTTTTTTCTTCAACATCCTTTAAAACTTAAGAGTATCGCCCGTTCAACTTTAATTTTTTAAAAAATTAAGACATTCATCACACGTGCTAATTACTACCGACTTACGTATGTCACACATTAACATAAATTAGTTGAATTTGCGACATCTTTTTATTGCATGCATTTTTTAGCTTGAGTAATATTCAATTGGACAACAATATGGTTTGACATTGATTCTCTAAATCATCTGTTTATATGAGGATGATAATGAAGATTTCAGTAATCATGATAGGGATGATATTCATAAGTTTTTCCCAATTCTCTCACGCTTTTTTGAAGTTCTATATAATTTCATGAGTCCCTCAAAACTATTTTAGGTTGTGCACAGGGTAACACTAGTTTGTAAGTAAGGTGATACATCTCATGGTACTAGTAATTTACACGATCTAATATATATATATATATATATATATATATATATATATATATATATATATATATATATATATATATATATATATATATATATATTGAAGTAAATTCTAAACACAATCTGGCCTTGAACCTAAGACATCATTTACCCATCACATACTCTTTACAAATTATCCTTGGTGTCATCAACTTTTATTTTATAAGAGTGACACTTTTATAAATAATTATGTCATTAATAAATTTGAACTTTGAGAGTATTATGGTAACTAAAAACAGTTGTGTAAATGAAGGGTTAATATGACCCCCACTTAAAAATAAATTGATGAGATTAGATGGTTAGTTGTCTACAAATTACAGATTGTCTACAAATGACAGCCTCAACTCTCCCATTATAATATTAGAGATTATATATTTAGTATAAAAAGCTAGGAAGCATGGATACTCCGAAATGCCCAACGTACTCGTAAGAGGTGCCAATACTCCTTGGATACTCGCGGGTGCGTACCCAAGGAGTATCCAAATTTTTAATACATTTTTGCAACTTTTGGACACAAAAATGTTTTGATTAATGTTTGGGGCCTTAGTGTAATTTCTAAAACTTGATGTTTTATGTTATGCTTAAACACAGAACATGTGTATCATGTGTTTTGATAGTCAGATTATCAAATTTTTCTACAAAAATGCTTATAATTATAATGTATTCTTATAATTCTATGAAATGATTCAAATATTTCTATTTTGAACTATATATATATATATATATATATATATATATATAATAAAACACAAAGAAAGCTATCAAGTGGCTCTCCTTCATTTGAAACCAAATCAACGACTCAGATTTACCCTCCCAAAATATATTTTCCCTCCAAAAAGTTTTCCCCCCAAAACTAAAAAAAACTCATTACTTTATTACCATTCTCTATTCTCTCTTCACTTTTTCATATTTCTCTATTTCTCTCTCGCTCTCTCTCTCTCATTCTCTCTATTTACTCAGAAATTTAGATTTTAAGATTTCAGGTTTGTAAATTTTCAGATTTTTATGTATTTTTTGTTGATCATGTTACATTAAAAATAACAAATATCTCCTCAACAGTTAAATTTTATCATTTAATTTTACACCCCATTTATAATTATTTTTAAGCATATATTAATGGAAACATGGAATTTTATTTACAACTAATTATTATCATACTATTCAAACTTGAGCTACATAATTATTGTTTTACTGTTTACAAGACTTTTCGTATGTTGTATTGTTCCGAAGACGTGTCGTAGGCACGTGTCCATAGGAAAATCTAGTATATATATATAATAGGTACGTGATTTTTGTAAAATCACGTATCTGTGTACCCGTATCGTGTCGTATCCACACTATATACCAGCATCTGTGTTTCATTGATAGCAAGTATTGAAACTTTCACAGATAGCAAGTATTGAAACTTAAGAGCACTTTCTGATAAATTAGCCTATAATTCAAGTAATAAATCGAGTAGTTATCGCAATCCCAAAATGTTTCCATAATCAACAGCAATATATGCCGATAAAATTACTATTTTGTAGTTTGTTGTTACACTTTTCAAAACTAGTGTCCAATTATTTTATTTCTCCCATTTTCTTCCAGATACTGGAGAGGTAAAGTAAATGAAGGGAGTGTATCCAGGGCCGGCCCCCACCTTGAGGCAGGTGAGGCAGCCGCCTCATGCCCCTGAATTTTTTGCAATTTTAGGAACACTCAAATTTGTATTCTCCTTGTAAATATAGACACGTATTTTGTGCGTAAAAAAATTATATTGTTATCAGGGATCCAAAAAATAATTATTTGGACCTTTCGCTTTGGGCCCCCGGGAATTCATGGCCGGCCCCGAGTGTATCATCTATCCAGTTGCATGTTTTATTCCAGATATAACGGTTAAACATTCCTCTGCCCGATGACGACAGGCTCCATCAAAGAGAGAACGGTGGGCTTGAAACAGAAGCACGAGACGACTGTACCTGCACCAACACGTTTTTGTTCCGTGCAAGTGCAAAATAACTTCAACCACACAGATCCTCTCACTCACCCTATATAATTAAACAAAAACAAGCAAACACAAACACACACACTCAAACCAACAAAATTTATATATCCTTAAGACCAACTCCAACGCAGCTCGCCAAATCTCCCAAATGGCCAATATAGCGACTAAATCCCCAAAATTCCTCTCCAACGGACTCGCCAAATCTCTCGCGATCCTGGCGAGCCGATCTTCACTCGCGATCCGCTCGCCAAATCTGGCGATTGGATCCCGCTCGCCAAATCTGGCGATTGCGTTCTTCCGGAGGTATAACGGTAAGATTTCATTCCCGCTTATTTAAATCGACATTGATTTCCTTCAATTTCTTCTTGCATCTCTTCAATCCGAAAGCCAACTATGCTAAGGATTGAGATGTTCAAAGCTGTGATTCTTTTGTGAAAGGATAAAGAGAGCTAACATCCTAGGTTGGTAGTTAAGACCCCTCCTTGGGACATGCATGAAACTCTTGACTTGGATTCAATACTAAGCCTCCACTCATGTTATCTTTTGCTCCTTCACTGTATCTTTTGATCCTTCACTAAGCCTCCACTCATGTCATCTTCATTACTTTTCTCAGTGACCCGAAGCAAGCCAGTTCTTGTTACCCCGGCAAGCCCCACACCCTGTGAGCTCAAGAACTTATCAGATATCGACGACCAACAGAGCCTGCGGTTCCAAATTCGGGTGATTCAATACTACCGTGACGAGCCTAAAATGAGAGGGAAGGATCCAGCTAACATCATCAGAGAGGCTTTGTCAAAAGCCTTGGTGTTTTACTATCCATTTGCTGGAAGGCTGAGAGAAGGGCACAATGGGAAGCTCATGGTTGATTGTAATGGAGAGGGGGTTTTGTTCATTGAGGCTGATGCTAATGTTAAGCTTGAGCAGTTTGGCGACGGCTTGCAACCTCCTGTTCCATGTATAGATGAGCTTTTGTATGATGTGCCTGGGTCAGAAGGTATCATTGGCTCCCCATTGCTCTTGATTCAGGTACATACATATATATATCCTTATTGTATACTTAATTTTGGTCATAGAGTAATTTAATTGATTTATTTCTTATATATATCTAGGAGTCAAAATATATACCTATTCTCACGTACACTTGTGTTGACAATCAATTTTGAGTTTTTTTTTTGAGGAAAAGGTGGAATAATGCCACCCTGTTTCATTAATAAGTGATTAATAAACAACCCCGAAGTCTCGAGAACAAAAGTACAGTGCAGGAAATAAAACATATCCCCCAACAAAGCCCTGGGGGGTGGGTTACATCATCCAGCCTAAAGGCAAACAAAGTACAGAAACAAAATACAAGGCCTAAGACAAAACATGTAGTAGAGAGGTGGGTGTCCACTCATCAGTCCAGAGTTGGCCCGATCTCAATCTCCTCGTCGTCATACTCCTCCACCTGGAACACCCTTGCAATTCTTCCTCTTGCTCCGGAGGCAGCAGCTGTAGCCCAAAAGGAAATTAGATGCATGATATGAGTAAGATTACTAGAAATAGATTACTAGAAATAGACAATCAATTTTGAGTTTCATGCAGGTAACTCGTCTACTATGCGGGGGTTTCATCGTCGGCATTCGCCTCAATCACACTATGTCGGATGCCCCCGGCCTCTTTCAATTTCTAACTGCCGTCAGCCAATTGGCACGTGGAAAATCAGCACCCACTCCACAACCTGTGTGGGAACGCCACATTTTGAATGCACGAACCCCACCACTCATAACACACGTGCACCGAGAATTCGACCCAATTCCCACTTCCCCAACCCCCCACCAATTCCCACCTGACAACTTGGTCCACAAACGCTTCTTCTTCGGCCCCAAAGAGTTCTCGGGGCTGAGACAACATTTGCCAACTCACCTTCATGCCAGTTCCAAATTTGAACTCCTAGCCGCATGCATCTGGCGTAGCCGAACAATATCCTTACGTTTAGACTCAGAAGAAGAGATACGCTTCATGCTTAACTTTAACATGCGTAACAAGAACGATCTTATCCGGCTTCCTCAAGGTTATTATGGAAATGCCTTTGTGTACCCTCAAGTTTTGTGTAACGCTGGCCAATTGTGTAACAACGCATTAGACTATGCAGTCCAATTGGTCAAAAAAACCAAGTCCAAAGTGACTACCGGATACATCCATTCGACGGTTGATTTTTTTGTTTCCAAGGGACGAATCCCGTTCACGATGATCGGAGTGGATCGGATGTATTTTGTTTCTGATACTTCGCGTATCAGGTATGCATCAGTGGATTACGGATGGGGAGAGGCAGTCTACGGTGGGCCTGCTGATGAGGGGCTCAACGCATTTCCTGGGCTGCTTAACTTCTATGTTTCATATAAGAAGAGAGACAGCGAGGAGGGAGTTGTGGTGCCGATTTGTCTTCCAAGTGATGCCATGAATAGGTTTATGAGCGAGGTCTCAAGGTTGGTTGAAGCCCCGGTGAGAGAACTGCCTGACGGATCTAATAGTAGTTCTGCTTCCATCTTGTCTACTCTCGGGAATTGTTCTATGCCTTGATCTTTTACTATTATATAAGCCGTGTGTATTAGTGTGTATCAGAGCATCCACTATCGTTTGGTTAAAAAAATAAGCATATTTAGCAATGAAAATAACCATTACATGGGAACGCCATTATTGTTTATTATCAAATAATTTGTAAAAAATTTTGGTGGCCGGATGATCTTCATCCATCCGACCTTTTTTTGTTATTTTTTTTTTTTTGGGTAAAATGGCATTTTCTAAATAAATGGATGATATTTTCGTAATGAAAAATTTCGGTGAACGGATGTTCTTCATCTGTCCCACCGTTTTTTGATTT
This sequence comes from Hemerocallis citrina, assembly GCA_017893485.1. NCBI lineage: Eukaryota > Viridiplantae > Streptophyta > Magnoliopsida > Asparagales > Asphodelaceae > Hemerocallis > Hemerocallis citrina. Next base: position 28,509,782 of record CM030362.1, on the reverse strand, counting down.
TTTTATTTTTAAATTTGGCAAAATGGCATTTTTCATAATTATATTTTGGTAGACAGATAATCTTTAAATGTCTAATCTAAAAAAACAAAAATAAAAAATATGAGACGGAAGATCATCCTTCGTCTCTTATATTTAGCAATCGCTAAAGCCAACTGCTAAATTTAGCGATCCATTGTTCATTTCGTTTGCTATAAATGTATTTATAGCGAACGATAGTGAGTAATTTTTGGTTCTCAAATGCTATGTTTTGAGTGTTTAGACAACGATACGATGTATGTGGTCATTTGATCATTGCACTCCTTGTTTGTGAAGTTTATTTTCTAACAGGCTAATATGGCATGCATTTTCAATAATTCAATTTAGTCTTAAATATCCTAAACTGCTGCTTTCAGGTTCTTAATATCCTGAAATTTGATTTCAGCTATTGTGGACAATATATGATCCAACCTTTCTAACCAAGTACTGCAACCACGCTCGTATTATATCTATATATTATGCTAATAAAAGTGAGAATGTACGATCTCTCTCCTTTCTCTATTTTAAATTAGAGAAAGGATAGCAAAAGTATGAATTCACATATATCTATACGTGCACACACTTAGCCACCATCTCCGCTCAATTTTCGACCATCTGATCGTCCAGATGTGTGAAAACGTGTATAAACGAGGCTCCCGATCGCGCCACGTTGTCACCCAATCACGCATGTCCAATTCACTCAGCGGGCTAGTTCATCACGTGATCAACGTCCCATGTCGCGTCATGTCACCACATTATCCTGGCACCTTATTCCACTCAGCGGGCGAGTACAGACTCGATGGGCGATCCAGATCGCCCCAAAAATCCCGCCAACTCGATAAATTAATAAAAAATAACATAAAATAATTAAAATTAGGAAATTAAATTTAAATTCCAAAAAATATTATTAAATACAAAATTTTAAATAGAATTTCTGAAAAATAATTAAAATTTTGGCATCTATACAATATATTATGCTAAACTACTTTTGTCTATAATTTTTCTCATTTTTCCTTTGAAAAAACATGATAAATGTAGGAAATAACTCCCCATTCTTACTCCATCTAAATTGGAATTGGAATCTTCGTTATTATATAGATGTTATTAGATGAAATTTTTTTTAAAAATTATTATTTTCTTATTTTAAAAAAAATTATGATTTTTTTGATAGAAAATTATATTATATTGCACGAGCTGTACTACATATTATATTATATAAGAGCATCTGTAATCGTTTGCTACATATCGATAATATGGATATTCGGCTAAAAAAAGTGCTGCACTCGTTTGCCAAATATCCATATTATCGATAATTTTCTACAGTCGATTGTTATAAATGAGAATCGATATAGCTTTTATCCATATTTGAGCGACGGCACTCGAAGTGCCGTCCCACAAAAAATTTTTTTTTTTTTCGTCGGACGGCACTTGAAAGATGCCGTCCCTCGAAAAAAAAAATTTAATTTTTACAATTAAAAGGCGTAAAAAAAGAATTAAAAAACCCAAAAAAAATTTCCCCTCGAACGGCACTTCGAGTGCCGTCCCACGCTCTCCCTATTTCTCGGACGACACATGATGTGTCGTCCCTTGGTATTTTTTTAAAAAAAGCTTTAATAAAGCCTTAATAAAGCATTAAAGCATATATACCTACACATTCTAATCCTTCTGCTCTCGGACGGCACTTCATGTGCCGTCCTTCGAATTTATTTATTTTTTATTTTTTATTTTTTATTTCCGACGGCACTTCATGTGCCGTCGCTCCAATTATTATTATTTATTTATTATTTTCGCGCTCCGACGACACTTCGAGTGCTGTCCCACAAAATTTATTATTTTTTTAATTTTTTTTTCTCCGACGGCACTTCATGTGCCGTCGCTTATTATTTTAATATAGAAAGCTAAAAAATAGCTTTAAACGAGTACAGCAAAAGTGCGATTCCTATTTTCATTTATCCATATATCCATATTTTTACATTCAACGACTACAGATGCTCTAAGGGCGCATTTGGGAACCCAAAAAACTAGGGAAATGAATGGAATAATGCGGATGAGCTCATCTTATCCTATTCCACAGTCTGTTTGTTTTGAAAAAGAAAACAAAGGAAACAACTAAATTTTATTCCCTAGAGAAAGATCTCAACCGATTTCTATTCCGACTCCACCCCCCTCAGAAAGCTACGTAAAGGAATGGAGAATCAACCGATTTCAACCGATTTCATCTTTTGATAGCGCGCGTGAATTTTTCTTCAACCGATTTTTCTTCATTATGATAGAGGAGAAAATACTGTAAAGTATCGGCAGCAAAAAGATTTGTTTACATAATCACAATGAGTCTTGACGAATTTGATATGTATTTTATTATCAGTCCATTTTATTTTCAAGCAAAAAATAAGTTTTCTTAAACCGTCATTTAACTCATTTAAAGATCCCTTAAAAAAAAAGGTTTTGTCGTTTAAAATTCGCTCATTCAATCCTTAATTATTCTACTTAATAAATATGTAATGAAGGGGAGTAGAGAGTGGTCAAGTAAGTATGTAATGAAAGCTAAGAATCTCAAACTGACTTGCCAACAGCGACACCATGAAACACTAAATACTGAAAAAGTCTAGAATATTAGATTAAAAGGAAGCATAACTATGGATACATGTGTTTCACATATGTTTATGACAACACAGGTTCCCAAACAGTGAATTATAATTATGTACTCTCTCCATAGTATTCCATTATTTGCCAAACAAGACTAGGGAATGGAAACAAAAAAAATTCAATTCAATTCTACCAGTTACCAAACACACACAACTTATAAAATTAATCCATTCCTTTTCCTTTCTTTCCATTCCTCTCCATTTATTTTCATTTTATTTCTTTCCAATCCTCAACTTAAATGTTTCCAAACAGACTCTAAGTTCCAGCAATATTAGTCTCAAACGTTAGATTCAATGACTACAATTTTTCGGGAAAAAGAATTCGGAAATCAAAAAAGTGTTGGTCCCAGCTACCCGTATAAACATGTCTATGTGCCCACAGCCGATCCCCTGCCGCGCGCACACAGATTTTGTATGCGGTACGTTTGGACAGAATCGCGAACTCTCTACTAACAGTCTGTTTCTTGCTTTCCCCCTCTTCTTCATTATTACTTTCTATAGCCAAAATCATTCATCTTCAACCTCAGCACTATTTGGAATTAGGGCTCCAAAACCCCCAAATGTAAGTTGATTCTTTCCCCTTCTCATCTCTTCCCAAATCACATAACTTAGTAATTATAATTATTTATTATTCATTTTCCTGTGAGAAATGCGTGATCTAGTTTGCCCTAATCTGTTGAGCTATCGAGTTGTAGCTGTTCTTTATATCTTGCATTTCATAAAACTTTCGAGAAGGAGGAACTTTACCGACTACTATGATGCCCTATTATAAAAGGGTATGGATTCAAGCTTGATCAGTATTTGGGCGAAACTGATCTACTAGCCGCAGGACATTTCATTGGTGCTTATTAATCGTATTTAGAAGAGGAGCTTTTAGTGTGGTTACAACTTTTATTCAAAAAGGAATAAAAAAGGGGATAGTTTTCCCATCTAATAAAATTTGAAGTACGTGAAAACGGTTTTTTGAATCGTGGAAATCTTCTGGATTGTTCTTCGGAAATTCGATGATCTATTTGTGTTGCATTAGTTGCTGATTCACTAATAGTTATTATATACAACAACAATAACAAAATCTTTGTTTAGTTAGTTGTGGTCGGCTACATGAATCTTGGTTTTTTCTTTTTGCTCGGTTTAGCGCAATTATATCTTCTATAAGGTCACAAGCTATTATATCTTTTCTCACCGTTTTCACAAGCTATTATACTTATCAAATCACTATTTTTAACGGGGGCACCACTAGATTTACGTGTGACATGTCCAAACCATCTGAAGCGATTCTCTTTTAACTTATGTTGGATAGGAGCTACCTTTAGCATGTTTTGTATATGTTCGTTTCTAATTCTATCATTCTTGGTTTTAACACACATCTATCTTAACATTTTTATATTCGCTACATTCATTTTTTGGACATGTTATTTCTTTATTGCCCAACGTTCTGCTTCATACATTATTGATGGTCTAACAACTGTCCTATAAAAAAATTTCTTCAACTTCAAAGGTATACTTTTGTTACTGACACTTCTCCACTTAAGCCACCATGCTTGGATTCTATGTATAACATCTTCACAAATCTCCCAATCTCTTTGTATAATCAAGCCTAAATATCGGAAATAGTTTCTCTTAGATATCTCTTGACCATCAAATTTCACTACTTCATCAGTTGTGTTCCGAATATCACTAAAATTACACTCCATATACTCTGTTTTAGTTCTGCTTATTCTAAAGTTTCTGATTTTCGAAGTTTCTCTCCATAATTATAATTTAGCATTGACTCCTGATTCAGTCTCGTCCAATAAGAAGTTATCGGCAAAAAGCATACACCAAATCACTTCATCTTGTATTTCTCACGTCAATTCATCCATTCATGAATAGGTTATTGTATGAATATTATTCATGTCTATGATTATGTTAATGTGTCATTTGCTAGTACTGACTTACTGTAGTACATCTTTAGCTCACTCTTTGTCTTGAAGACAAGCTGTTTATTCCTTCTTAGGTATGTTGAGCCTTCTAATGCAACACAATACCTTGCTCTATATTTTTTTTCTAGGCAGATCCTTTCTTACAAATGATCCAAACTTGGAAACAATTATTTGTATATTTTTTGTTGAGTAAACTTGTTTGTTATGAGTTTGCTCATTAATATTATTTTCTCGAATCAGATAGATCTTACTATATAATTAAGCAACCAAAAGTGCCGATGGCTGTGGTAGGAGAGTGTGATATCCTTTGAAGATGCATGGGAGAAGGAGATAAAATACCGCGAATGGATTAAATCAAGCTCTCATGAGTCCCGGAGTTCTTACTTACTTTTTGCTACTTCTGAGGTGAGTGCATACTTCCACTCACATATTTAATCTGTGTATTTAGAAGTGATATAAAAGGATGTATTTATGAGTTGCTGTTCATATGTATTGGAATGCATGTATTCGTTTTTCTTATTATCACTCCTTAGGAATCTATGTATTCAGATCTTTGGCTATATCCTCACATACGAAGTGATTTGCTTTGATAAATCTCATCATCTTTAAACTCATTTTCAGTCTCTTCTTTGCTTCATGAGAATTTCCATTTGGTAGTTTTCCTACTTGCCACCTAGACCAATGGGTTTTATGACATCCGCTCTCTTGTTCATGGTCTCGCAATATAAGAATTAGCAACAACTGAGATGGTTGACATAGAAAATGGAAATATAATTGAAAATTGAGGTTAATCAAAAACGGAAACAGAATTGATAACTTGTAACTTCTTTAATTTTCTCTTTTGTACCAAAATATGTTCTGTTTCCCTAATGCTGTATAAATTAGTAGTTGTTCCTTTTCTATCATCCTTCTTTACATAATAAAAGGAATCAAAACATGTATTGTGTCAGTAATCCTTGGCATCGGAATAGATTTTATTTTCTTGCGCATACTTGCTCCTCTATCTCGGGCTAGGCCCATAAAATTAATCACTTGAGTAATTCTTATTGTTAATTGCTTTCTAGGATCAGTCTTACATGTTAACAAGTTCTGTTCTCTCTTCATCTTGGATGCCTTTCAATTCTCTAATAAGGTCTGTCTTGGCATCTTGTAGATTCTGCACAAATAATGAGAAACAATTATGAATGACTATGCTTATCAATTTTTTATTATCAATGACTATATTATTTATTTATTTCATGACTTGCTCTGCTTCTATATGCAAACTATACCTACATCATTCTTCTTTGCCATTGCCTCTTGGCATGACGACTCTCTTTTTGGGAGCTACCTCCAAACCGTAATGTCGATGAAAGAAAGACGGAAAAAGTTCTTCCATTGCCTCCAATGAACACAGTATCTCCATTATTATCAAGGCCGGTGCAGCAGCAACAAACTTCGGCACCAGTGTTCAATTACCAGCACCATCAACCACATGTTTGGCCTGGGCCATTGCAAAGTCGTTCACGGTCTTTACCAACCCAGACTCCTGAATTCAACTGTCGTCAAGAGCCAGCTTCATCAATCAAGAGACGACCATATTGGTGCAGTCTCTGTCAGGTACCCTGTACGAGTAAGTTCAATTATTATAAGAGCCACTGCCAAGGGATAAGTCACAAGTCTAAACAGGCACAGATTCGAGCATCCTCATCAAGCCACTTTCTAATCAGCCGACTTTGGTGTAGTGTCTGTGCACTGCAATGTTCGAGTCAGATCCACTATGAGCAACACTGTCGAGGGAAAAGTCACATGTCTAAACTACAGGGTCAGGCATCCTCATCAGACCCGCTAACCTCCCAATTTTGGTGTAGTCTCTGTCAGGTTCAGTGCCCATGTCAGGTAAGCTATGAGTACCACTTTCGAGGGAAGAAGCATAATCTCCGTCTAGATGAGCTTGGTTTGAGTGCTGTTGGTCTTCCAAATTGAAGAAAGCTGAACTATGTGCAACAGGTGTCGTCTTTTCTGAAGGTGGGATTACGGCACATGAATATGATTTTTTTTTCTTTTTTTCCGAAACTATTTGTAAAAAAGAACAGTTGCCAAATTGATTGATTGCGTTCAGGGACTCAACAACTAAATTCGCTGTTTCCAACGGCGAGTTTAGTTATTTCGTGTTCGCCGTTCTCAACGGCAAGTGTAGTTTTTTTTTTTTTTTTTTTTTTGTTTAAACTCGTTGTTTGGTCTGTTTCCAACGACGAGTTTACTTCAAAATTTTCAAACAAGACTTGTCATTTCCAACGGTGAGGTCCTTTATACTAGACTCGTTGGAAACAACTGAACACTTTTTTGAAATTTCATAGAGAATGAAACTCTCGGTTGGATTTAGTAAATTTTTTGAAAAAAACTCCGTAAAAGAGCTCGTTGTTGGGAACGACGATGGAAAATACGTTATAATCGTTGTTGGAAACGGTGAGTTCTGTGTAAATACTCTGTTGTTGACAACAGTGGGTCTGGCAGAAATTTAAAAAATTGAAACACAATTTGCACTAATATCCATGTTTACATTTATTAAGTTAACCAAAATTTTGAACTAAATTCGCGGTTAGAAATGTGAGTTTCTTTAAAAAGTTAGAACTACACTTATCGTTTCTAATAGTGAGCACGAAATAACTAAACTAACTAAACGGCACAACGGTTAGTTTAGATATTAAGTCTTCGAGGATAATTAGTTTGGCAATTGTTCTGTTTTTGCAAGTAGTTTTGAAAAGAGACAAAATGATATATTAAAAAATCGTGAATGGAGTAGATTATTGTAGCTTGCTGGAGGTTAGGAATCACTTTATATTGTTTATCAAACTGTACCTGAATGATTGTTGAGATATGATTATAGGATTTGGTCCAATTCAAACATCCTAAATTCTGTCCTAAATTCTGTTCTAAATTCTTGTAATTCTTTTTGATTTATATGATGGTTTGATGGGCTGGAGACGCAAGACTCTATCCGTTGCATCAAAAAATAAATTCTGTCCTAAATGTGTAAATACACGCCAATTACCTTCTGTGTGATAGTTGTCTTCATATATTATATTAGAGAAAAGTGCGCCTCATATACAGTATGAGGAAATTTTTCTCCTACAAAGTGATTAACCTCACTTGGTGGGGCTCTTATGGAAGATCCACTCCGTCCATTATTTTTATCATACTAATGGATGTATGTGTAGAAAAAATCAAGTGGTTTGGAGGTCATTCACCCATGCATCATGTGGTTGAAAAATGAACGATTTCAATAATAATACAAATCGAACCACAAATTGGACCCACATGATGCATAGGTGAATGACCTCCAAATCACTTGACTTTTTCTACACATACATCCATTAGTTAGATAAACATGATGGACGGAGTGGATCTTCCATAAGGACCCCACCAAATGAGTATAATCACTTTGTATGAGGAAAATTTCCTCATACAAAGATGAGGCTCACATTACTCATTATATTATGTGGCTACCGTTCATCGTACTATTATTACTAGCTAGCTATTAATCCCAACCAACCATCTATGTATCATATCAAATCATAACCTTCCATTTCAAATGAAAAATTCCTATCCATTTTTTAAGGATTTGAAAGAAGTTTAATTTAAATATTAAGAAGGCTTTGCAAATTCCTAAGAAGGTTTCTTGCATTTATGTACAAGAAATCATGTAACATAATTATGTATTGATGTGCATTTCACATGCATTTATGCTAGTACATATCTCTAATATTCTCTCTACTATTTTAATAGGAGCGTTGGGATTTGAAACAAACAAACCCTAACTTTGTAACTATATAAACATGTATAACACACGTTTAAACTATATCCAACAAATATAAATGTGCACCACACGTGTAGCCCAAATCAAAACATTTAAATATAAACTATTTTTTTCTTATTCGATATATATTCATTTAATTTGATGGTTTTACTTTTTTTAGACGTGCATCGCAGGTACATTATACTTGTAATATTATAATGAGAGAGTTGAGTCTCTAATCTCTAATATCATAATGGAAGAATTGAGGTTGTTATTGTAGATAAGTTATAATTTATAGACAATCAACCATCTAATCTCAACCATTTATTTTTAAGTGAGAGTTATATTAACCATTCATTTACTCAACAGTTGTTAGTTACCATAATACCCCCACAGTTTAAATTTGTTTACGACATAATTATTTACAAAAGTGTTACTCATATAAAATAAAAGTTAATGTCACTAGGGGTAATTTGTAAAGAGTATGTGATGAGTAAAAGGATGTCTCGGGTTCGAGACTAGATTATGTCTTTGTATTTACTTTAAAATTTTAAATATATATATATTCGGACGTGTATTGCATGTGCAGATTACTAGTTAGTATTAATGTACCCTTGTGCAATATTGTACAAACTTTTCAAAATAAAACTTCTGTAAAGAAATTACTACAATTATTTTCCAACACAAAAATATTCTAAACTATCATAATTATCAATGTTTTTTTATACTTTAACATGCATAAAAAATTATTATCATAAAAACATATAGACAATTTTCATCACAAAATTGGATTACGTGATTTTTGCTAAGAAAAAAAAATGGAAACATATGAACAATAAAATTTCTCATATACAAAAAAAACAAAAACAAAAATCTGTATAAATCAATTCAAGAACACCTCTAAGTCCTATTGAAAAGTTGACATCCTGAAGGGTCGGTGAATGATTCTAACCAAGCACTAAGAATCTCACTGTTACGGTTGAATCCTGAAACCAAAAAATGCATTAGAAATATTTCAAGAAAATAAAATTGCAAAGAAATCAGAGGAACATTATTAAAGTATTGTAATCAAAGAAAAATTAACTTTTACGTCCTCGTCTGCCTATTCTATCTTCATCCAGTTCACAATGATTAATGTGTACGTGTACGGTGGGCTTCCTAGGGGTTTGTAGAAGAGGGACGGCGTTGAGAGAATTGTGGTGCCGGTTTGTCTTCCAAGTGATGCCATGGATAGATTTATGAGCGAGGTGTCAAGGTTGGTTGAAGCCCTGGTGAGAGAACTGCGCAATGGATCTAATAGTAGCTCTGCTTCCATCTTGTCTGCTTTTTGAAATTGCTCTATGCCTTTGGTCTTTGTATATCTATATCTTATACTAATAGGAAAAAGTCTACATACTCTCTCATTTCTCTATTTTGAAATAGAGAATGAAGAGAAAATGTGGAGGTTAATTATTAACTAACACGTGCATTGTGTACCATTTTATTAAAAAATCAAAACAAAATAAAAATATCAATCCCTTAAACACAGTCGCTTTTCCTCCCACTTTCTCTATCTTACAAAAGTCCACGTCTCTTCCCAAACTCACCCCCACCCTCTAACTTAGAATTAGACTTTTAAGCAAAACACAATTCATAAAATTATCTTTATCTGATTTTCTTGGTCTATCATCTTTATCCTAACCGGTGCTATAATGCATGGTTTATAATGTATAACCTATTTACTGAATGTTAATGATGTTATAATATACATGTTAATATAAATTACTTGAATATGCAACATATTTTCATCGTATGAAATTTTTTGCTTTAATAATATTCAGTTGGATAACATTATGGTTTGAAAGTGATTCTCTAAACAATCTGCTTATATGATGATGATAATGAAGATTTCAGTAATTACGGTAGAAATGATATTCATAAGTTTTTCTCAATTATCTCACATTTTTTTAGAGTTATATATAATTTTATGAATCCTTCGAAATTATTTTAAGTTGTGCAATTTGCACATGATAACACTAGTACTATTATAAACAGATTGTATTAATATTTGATGTGTGGTCATTTGATCATTACACTCCTTGTTTGAATATTCATTTAGGAGATGTTATTACCTTAAGGAATGAGATCTCTCTATTATGACTTGTGAGGTTATTTACTGCTCATACTAATATGTCAAGTGCAAAGTTTATTTTTTAACATCATGCATTTTCAATAATTCAATTTAGTCTTAAATATCCTAAACTGTTGCGTTTGTTGACTCTTAGTTTGGTGTGCACAAAACGTGCTCACTCATACTAATAAGTTTGAATTTAGTGTGTCAAATTTTCATGATCAAATAACATAAAAAAGAGATCCAAGAGAGATTCACAAATATACAAACATGGAAAGCAATAAAGAATAATGGCAAACACAAGCAAAAGATGAAGATATTCAAAAAGAGTTCTTGATTAATTGGTCCACAAGCAAAAGAAGAAGATATCAAGACCTGAATTTTTTCTTCCATTTTTGTGAGATTATAATTGTATAAAATTGATTAAAGAGGGATTAGTTTATGGTAAGAAAACAGGGTGGATTCGGAATAAACAGCGTGATACCGGTAGACTGCACTTCGTGACAGGTCGACCGCATCGCAGTCGACCGTAACTTTGAGTTGTTTGAGAAGCAGTCGACCTTTCATCTCTCTACTTTACGTCAGAGAGCTGAACGGTCGACCGCACTTTGCGCTGTGTATATTCTTGGAAAGTATCGTTTCTATTTTTTATCGATACACTTCCCCGTCTATTAAGGTAGCATTTGGCCCAACTTAAAATTAGTTTCTCTTCTCCTTTAGAAGGAGAAGCTGAGCCAAACACATATTTTGAAAAGTTCTACAGAAGGAGAAGTAGCTTATTTTTAATGAAGAAAAGGAGATTCAAAAAAAGCCCTCAAGAGCAACTTCCGGCTTCTCCTTTTCTCTTTTTTTTACCTGTTCACTTTTTTTGGCTCTTCCCACATATCAAACCCTAACAACAAAATTTTTCCCCCTTCCCCTTCCTCGCCGAACACTCGCGACCCCCTTCCTCGCCGAACACTCGCGACCGGGGAACACCGCCGTCGAACCCCGCCTTCGAACGCCGTCGAAGAGTCATTGACAATGCTTAGCGTATTGTTCTTATTTTTTTGTGGCTAAACTTTGAGATCATATGTGAGTTTGACATTTTGTGTAATCCCTCACAGAAAATCAGTAATTTTTGTGTTTTTTTTTTGGAACATGATCTCAGCATGAAGATCTTCAAGGTTACATTAGCAGACACTGAGACAGTAGACACACTGAAGTTCAGTTAACTTTGTACTATCTGGTTAGTAGTTTCATCAGATTTTTTTAATTGAATTTTGCTGAGAATGAGCCAACAATATGAATAGTTTTTGAAATGTCCAACTATATTGGAAGTGAACAATTATTGAATGATGAGTATAAAAGGGTTTGATACAGTTTTTTTGTATGTATCCGTATATACCGAAGAAATCAGTTTAATACTGCAGAAACATAACAAAGTTCCCCTCTTACCCGACACTTAATTTTTCCCAGTTGATGTTGGTTACTAAGTTAGTCCTAGTATCTTCTGAATTCTGTCAGTAGGTAGGATAGATTTAAAGATCCAATTTTCTTCATTGAAGTAGGGAAACCTGGCCTTTGTACTGGCTTACAAACTCGACTTCAAAGAATGATTAAAGAAATAAATAAAGTTGCTGCAAGCAAATTAAAAATGAATGCAATAAGAGTTCGACAATTATAGCTGCAATAGTACAATTTAGAAAATGATAACTTATATTTTATTCTTTTTTTTATGAAACGGATAGAGTCTTACGATAACCTATATTTTATTCTTAGATAAAATCAAAAGCTTAAATTGAGTATAAAAGTAGTTTACAATTGATATCTTATGCCAAACAACTTCTAGCTTACAAGTAGCTTTAAAGTTAAAAAAAACTGACTATCCAAACAACTTCAGCTTTTAATTTCAAAGCTCTAATTTCTGACTTCTCCTTCTGAAGTAGCTTTAAAGTCCAAAAATAGCTAGGCCAAATGCACCCTAATATTGACGAATCTACTGTGTATTCTTTACCCAATTACTTCTGAGAAAATTCCCGAACTAATCTTTCATTTAGTCAATCCGAGTGTGAGCGTTTATTCGGTTGTATTCTTCAATCAAGATCATTAACGATCTTCAGTTTTCTTTTCATTTCTTTTCCACTCCGGTGAGATTGACGAGACTTGGATTACAAGTCATGTGGGTGTAATAGGTCTTTCGGCCTGAATCCGAGAATCACTGTACAAGGGTTTTGAGTATAGTGGAACACTTGTGGCGGAGAATTGCTACGCGTAGGTGGTGTGGACGTAGACCTAGGGGTCGAACCACGTTATATCGCTGCGTCATCTGTGTTTGCTTTTTCTTATCACTCTTGCATTTACTTTACTTTATTTTATTGTTTTTTTAATTCCGCATGATCACCCTATTCACCCCCCCAGGGTGATTAACAACGTTCAGGTTATCCTGAATTTTGATTTCAGCGATTGTGGACTGTAGCGCCCCGAATTTCTAATATGAGAACTTAGAAAATACGTGGCACTTTCCCAGCAATCCACTTCAATGTAACAATATACATAGACCAAAAACTCAAATCATTTTATTCCAAATCTTTATTACAATAATCTTTTTCAAATGCAGCGGAAATACAAACACTTTGAAATACACTTAACTATTACAACCTTTTCTCTTTACAAAATTACCCAAGGCTCTATTATATCACTCATAAGCTCTAAGGCTAACCCAAGCATCCAAGCCTCCAACTCTAAGAAACAACCTGCATCATATGAGGCTAGAGTTGAACCCTAACCCCCAAACTAAAGGGGTCAGCCATAAATGGTGTGAGTGATATAAACAACAAACATAAATAAACAATAAACATAACTTCTCAGGCAACATGTACTGAACAAAAATACATAAACTGAACATGTAATCTGAAACAAGAACGATAGGCCAGTACATGCGTGAACCAAGTCGAGAAACAATACCAACGATCAAGTATCCATCAATCAATCACTCTCAAAATAGTACAGCTCAACTGCACTGTACAGTCGACTGTCTTAGGAACCAGTCGGCTGTTCTGAACAAACAATAATCCTCACATTTCTGAACATGCCCAACTATCAATAAATCTCAATACCACGATGTATGTCCAACAATCAATCACCAACAATGCCATAGATCGGATACCCATATATCCATCTACAAAACTAAAGATGGTATAGATCAAATACATACCCGGCATGCAATCACCCATAGTGACTCTTACACCGACGAACATATTCATCTACAAACAAACTAAAGATGGTATAGATAGAATACATACCCGGCATGCAATCACCCACAGTGACTCTTACACCGACGAACATATTCATCTACAAACAAACTAAAGATGGTATAGATAGAATACATACCCGGCATGCAATCACCCATAGTGACTCTTACACCGACGAACATATTCATCTACAAACAAACTAAAGATGGTATAGATAGAATACATACCCGGCATGCAATCACCCACAGTGACTCTTACACCGACGAACATATTCATCTACAAACAAACTAAAGATGGTATAGATAGAATACATACCCGGCATGCAATCACCCATAGTGACTCTTACACCGACGAACATATTCATCTACAAACAAACTAAAGACTGAAGGAACACTCAAGATTATGAAAACTCATCAGAACCAGTCGACTTATGCGATAGTAAGTCGACTGCCCCGAGAACCAATATCCAAGATTATAACAAGTGCAGTAAGTCGACTCAAGAAAACCATCAGTCGACTTACCCGAGACAATTATCAACAATTCTCAAGAAACGTTCCAAGTGCTAACAGTATAAGATGACTTATAAAAATCATAAGTAGACTTATCAAAAGTATAAGATGACTTATAAAGATCATAAGTAGACTTATCAAAAGTATAAGATGACTTATAAAGATCATAAGTAGACTTATCAAAAGTATAAGATGACTTATAAAGATCATAAGTAGACTTATCAAAAGTATAAGATGACTTATAAAGATCATAAGTAGACTTATCAAAAGTATAAGATGACTTATAAAGATCATAAGTAGACTTATCAAAGTATAAGATGACTTATAAAGATCATAAGTAGACTTATCAAAGTATAAGATGACTTATAAAGATCATAAGTAGACTTATCAAAACATAAGATGACTTATAAAAATCATAAGTTGACTTACCAGATCATAAGTCGACTTATAGAAAACATAAGTCGACTTAAAGGAGACATAAGTCGACTCATAAGAACATAAGTCGACTTATAAAAACATAAGTCGACTTACCCGAGAGAAATTCTACAATAACTTTGAAAATAAATTCTAAGTGTACCAGTCGACTGAGAAGGGTCTAAGTCGACTGTCCAGAACGGATTTTCGAGAAAAACTAAAGATACAGCAGCTGGGTCGTACCAGTCGACTGATACATAGTCCCAGTCGACTGTCGGCCTACAGATCTCACAAATTAGGTCTGAAATCAATACTCAATACTGGAGTTTTCTAAAGGTTCTTGTTCATGAAAATAATTTTTAATCATGTAAAATGACAATCTCGATTACTTCTTCATTGCGGATCCATTATTCAATCATTCAATAACTCAAAACTCAATTCTCTTGTTCTCAAATTCCTAAATCTTACATTAGGGTTTCCTTAATACTTAATTCTTCCACCAAAAATAACCAAGACCTGATTATATACACCAGATCCAGATGTTCATACATCCGATCAAACCATACTTGAATCTTAACATGTTTTCGATCAATAAGGAATTTGTTAAACAAGATCTACTAACATTCATGGATTCTTCATGCATATTACGAATAGTAACCATGGCATCAATCACATACAAGATACGAAAACATCAAACAACTAGCACACAATCATACACATAAACCAAAACAAGGTTCATATCACTCACCTTTAGAATCGAGAAGAATCCACAAAAGCCTTCCTTTGCTAGATCCAAACTCCTTCTCCAAATCGCCAAGAAAATAATATAATGAAATCTGAGTTATGCAGCGAATGACGGCTGCGACTCTACTTATATAGGCCGGGAATTAGGTTTTAGGGTTTCCAAATACATTTGCAAAACAATCCCTTCAAAATACAATTATATATATATATATATCTATCTACT
This sequence comes from Hemerocallis citrina, assembly GCA_017893485.1. Classification (NCBI taxonomy): domain Eukaryota; kingdom Viridiplantae; phylum Streptophyta; class Magnoliopsida; order Asparagales; family Asphodelaceae; genus Hemerocallis; species Hemerocallis citrina. The sequence goes on along the minus strand of CM030362.1, from coordinate 28,494,189 downwards.
CTTGGAAACTCATCCAAAATTCATTAAAATTAGGATTTAATAGAAAATATACTTCTAAATCTTAACCAATACTGTTTAAAACGTCCAGAATGCCAATTTTGCACTTTAGCCCTTAAAATGTCAATTTTACAAAAAGGTCCTTCTTTTATCAAAAATTGCAAATAGATCAAATTAATTTCAGAAAAATCTGGAAAAATAGTAAATAAATCCCAAATATTAAATAATGACTTTTCATAAAGAAAACTAAAATTTTCAAACATCTCAAAAGTCATTTGCACGTGTTTTGCACGTGTACAAAAGATAAATCTTTTAGAAAATATCAATTAAATCCTCAAAAATCATTTAAATTCATTTTCAAATAATAAAAATAATATTTGAAAATACGGGGTTCTACATGGACAATATATGATCCAGCCTTTCTAACCAAATACTGCAACCACGCTGTATTGCACTAACATGGATTTCTTTTATATATATATATTATCTCTATCTCTAATCTCTAATAATCTATAATCTATAATCTATAATCTATAATATATATATATATATATATATATATATATATATATATATATATATATATATATATATTTTATATATATAGTATTTTATATATATATATATAAAATACTATAATGGGAGAAAGCCTTAGTGTCATTTGTAAATCTACCAATTTGTAAATCTACCAACATGTGCAACACACGTACATAACTAATATAAAGAAGGTTTCAGGTTCAAACTCATACTATATCTGAATTTTTACTTTAAAAAAATTAAATTTATTAAGACATGAGAAGGCCTTGGTGTCATTTGTAAATCTACCAATTTGTAAATCTACCAACATGTGCAACACACGTACATAACTAATATAAAGAAGGTTTCAGGTTCAAACTCATACTATATCTGAATTTTTACTTTAAAAAAATTAAATTTATTAAGACGTGAGAAGGCCTTAGTGTCATCTGTAAATCTACCAATGCGTGCATTGTACGTGCATAACTAATATGAAAGAGGTCTCAGGTTCGAGTCCTCACAGTTCTTTTACTTTAATTTTTTTAATATATTAAATGTACATCACACGTGTAAACTATTATCTATCTATCTATCTATCTATCTATCTATCTATCTATAATATAATATATGATAATTATTATAATGGAAGAGTTGGAGTTGTAAATCTACCTACTTACGTGCAATGCACGTGATACTCCAACTCTCCTATTATAGTCTTCACAATTACTTTTAAAAATATATAATCCTATTTATTAAGACATGCATCGCACGTGTAAATCAGATTTTTTCTTTATTTTTTTTAAAAAAATTTTAATATGTGCATCGCACGTGTATTTTACTAGTAATAATATTATAATGGGAGGAAGCCTTTGTGTCATTTGTAAATCTACCAATTTGTGTAACGCACGTATATAACTAATATAAAGGTGGTTTCAGGTTCGAGTCCTCCTTATGTCGAATTTTTATTTATTTATTTATTTTTATCATTCTTTTAAAAAAATTATCATTATTTTTTATTTTAAAAATTTATTAAAATGTGCATCACACGTGTAAATTACTAGTTTTTATAAGAGCATCCACAGTCGTGATTGTGAGAAAATGCATAAATGCATATTTACATATAGCATTTTGACAGTTTGCTGCAGTCGTCGATTGGTATTTTATAGCAATTTAATTTAAAATAATAAAAAATAATATTAGACGGAGTTTGAAGTTGCGTCGGAGGGATTTAATTTTTTTTGAAATGTTAGACGGAACTTAAATTTGCATCGGAAGGAAAAAAAATACAAAAATTGAGAGACGGAAAGTGAATTGCAGTCCGGGATTTAGGGGGGCCTCGGACGGAACTTCAATTGTCGTCCGAGATTTTTTTGGGTTTTTAATTACGATTTTTTTTTTGGGAGGGACGGAAAGTGAAGTTGCGTCGGAGAATTAAAAAAATGAATTTTTTTCTTTTGTGGGACGGAAAGTGAAATTGCATCCTTTATAATATGCATTTCTCTCATTTCAACTCTCATTTATAGCAATCTACTGTTGCTATTTTGTCAAAAAAATGCATAAATAGCAAATGACTGCAGTTGGTCATTTGCTATAAAATGCATTTTATGCATAAATAGCACACGACTGTGGATGCTCTAAAGATAATAGTAACCTGGTCATCAGTTTCATTAATAAAAAATTAACGACACAATAAGTACTAGATATTACAGTCCTTCCTTATTCCAGTCTATTACACTGCAAAAACATCAAAACAAGCTTCGTCTTTTACATTGCAACACGAAATGCTATAGAAGATCCAAAAGAAATACAACATTCATCCGTCCAAAATACTAGTGACCTCCGACAATATAATCTATCGAATAAAGGAGGTAACTGCAATCATCATCGCTATTTCTACTCTGTACCCTCCATGCGCTTTTTTTTTTTAATCTCTGTTGGTTTCTCATTTTGCCAATTTTTGAGAAAGTGGAAACAGTAACTTCTCAAATTTAATAAAAAATTTGTGGATTCTCAAAATATAGGAGACAAAACACACTGTTTCATTCCTATATATATATATATATATATATATATATATATATATATATATATATATAATTCAATCAAACGCAACAAGTTGTCTCGCCCCAAATATTTCTGAATATTTTTTATAAAAAGTATTGGACGGAACAATATGTTCTGTCCAATTTTTTTTCTTTTTCAAAGAGGCATCGGACGGGACATGTCCCTTCCGACAGCAAAAATAACTTGGACTGGACAACATGTCTCGTTCCAAGCTTTGACACCATTAAACCATGGATTAGGTGTTAATTAAATGGTTTAGTGTTAATATAATCATGGTTAAGTGTTTTATTAATCATTAATACCATTTAATAACTAATACCATTTTAATTTTCCTAAAAAATACAACAACAAAAAAAATCTCGGACGAAACAACATTTGCAAATAAACTCTGTTAAACTTTTTTTTTAATTGTGTTCTCAAATTTGGCAAATAACTATTGCAAATAAACTCTTATATTGTCATTTCTCATTTTGTCATTTTGTTAAATTTGACAAAAATTATTGTAGATGCTCTTATGATGATTTTGTAGAAAATATCTCTATATATAACATTAAAACCTTATATATAAAAAATCCAAAATGCCTCTTATGTTATTTTATGTTTAGTTGTGTCCAGCGCAGTACAGCCCATATTTCATGTAACTATAATAAATAATCTAGTATTAGCGTACATTATACGCAAGTACATCTCAACCCATAATTGTAGATAACAACATCCACAGTCGTTTCTTTTTTGCCATTTTGCAAAAAAAAAAAATTGCTGCAGTCGTCATATAATTTGTTTTTTTTTTCATTTTTTGAACAGTACTTTGCTATATTTGAAAAAGAATTTGGCCATTTCCATATTATAGGATTGTCCTTATTATTTTATTATTTTTTCAAACAATGAGACCAAACACTGTGTTTCTTCCAATGATTTTTTTTATATATGAAATCCCTAGAAAAGGGAAAAAATGCATGGACGAAACAATTTAGAGATAGGCTTTTGGATTTTGTATGGGCTTGGATTCTGATTTGGATTGTATATGATTTTGTATGGACAAATAATTTGTACGGTTTGATAGAGGGCCCCCCCCCCTCCAAAAAAAAAAAATCAATAAAATTTTTGTGACGGAGTAATCATCTTTTTTCGTCTGTATAATTTTATATACAAAATTGCTATATTTTGCATTTAACGACTACAACAAACAATAAAAATTGTCAAATTCTATTTTGTCATTTTGTCATTTTTGCCACAAACGATGATGCTTTAATGCATTTAAGCAAAGCACGCATGTATCATTGTATTTGGGCCAGCTCAACCACCATTTCTAGTTCCACATCTTATAAGCATGGTCCATTGAATAATGCTATGTTGACAAAAAATTTACACAAAGTTTACTCCACAAGGTGATGTGACACAATCTTCACCATATCAAAAAAGTCTTTTGTTATACATGGAGCTTTGGAATTATACAGGCTTGGATTTATCATCCCAACAAGATTTTAAGTTAAACAAGTGAGGTTGATTTCATAAATAGCATTGTTATATATTTTAGTACACTAAATATATAATATGTAAATAAATCTTAGTTAAACGCCTGTGATGTTTTTATCGAAATTGCAGTAGTTTCACTGCTAAGCATTTAAATGAGCATAAAAGATTATATCTTTACATAAACACATATATAACAGTGACGTATCCTCATTTTACATAGAAGAACTATATTATAATCTCATGCACAGCAGATTATTTGAGATGTTCAAATTTCCCCACATAGATAGCTACCGCCTACCGCCAAACATGATAAAAAAAAATCTATAAATTTTATAAAGAAAACAATAACTTATTCTTTGAAAAGATATCGCTGGAAAAGATCGATAAATAAATGAAGATAAATTTAAATTTTTTAAAAAAAACTTGTTATAATCCCTAAGTTAGCTTCTAAAGATAGTTAATCAGTTTTTTAATAAAAAAATAAGCGCCTTCTTGAAACTTAATCCCAAGTGAGTATTCACCAAAGTATTTTTCAGGTGGGGGTTTTACAATTAAGAAGCTGTTATTCACAATAGTAGCATAAGTGCAAACCAAGCCGCACATCCGATTTGCAGTAAAACATTTTGTTCATTTTTATAAAATGGATGTCGTAGTTGATATTTGCAGCTTTGTCTCTACACTAACCGTAAATTGAAATTGCGGCTATGTTCAAAAGAAGCCACCGTATGTAGATAATTTGGTGGCTGACACACTTAGGTAGTGTTCATTTTCTCCTCTTATAAGTGATTTACCTATTGTAAGAGGTGGTCCCCCTCTTACAAGAGTTTTTTGAGTGTTCTTTTTTTACCTCTTATAAGAGATTTCTCCCAAAATTGCTTCTAAACCTAAATGGCTTCTACTAGCCTCTTTCAAAATCTTAAAAGTCTTCTATAACTTAAAATGACTACACTACCCCTAAATTAATGATACCCAGATTTCTTTCCCACAGCACCTTATTGAAAATGGGAGGATATCAACAGGTTGAGAAAAAAGCGGCAGATTAGGAGAAATGAAGCCGGGAAAAAAAGATGATTCGCGCGCGAAATTAGCTATATATCAATCATGCTCATACTCTTCTACTCTCTATCCCCTCTCCATTCTTTTCCACTATCAGATCTAGGGTTTTTTGGAGCTTGAACGGTTTGGCACCTTCCTAGATCTCCATTTTTTGAAGGTAAAAGTGTTTTTCTATTTCAGTTTGATTATTTAAAGGCTGTAATTTTTGGGGCTCAGTTTCTTAGGGAGTTTTTGATTGTGTTGATTTAGGGTTGTTTGAACAAAATCGAATTTTCCTTGATTAAATCAAGATTTTGTTTTAAATAAGTTCAGTTATAGGTTTAATTAATTTCATGTTAACTTTAGTAGGTAAATTGTTGGTCGGTTTTAGGAATAGAATAATTTCATATTTTACATTGATTAATTCAATATTCATAATTGAATAATTTAAGATTATGAGAGTTGATTAATTTCATATTTTGAATATGATTATTTTCAGATCTCAGATTTGGAGTTTTGTTTAAGGTAGGGTAAGTTTGTGTTAAGATGTAGCTAACATAATCAATTTAAAACGATTTTACTTCATATATGGTGTTTGCATCACCTCATGATTGCAATGAAGTATAGGTCTGTCAAGATCTTCATTTAATATCGGACATCTTAGATGTATGAGTAGGTAAATTGTTGATTTAAGCTAATTCTTTAAGCTAATTCTTTAGATGTATTAGATGTATTAGATGTATGTATAGGTCTGTCATAATTCTTTAAGCTAATTTAATTGTGCTTCTGTTCAATTTTTTTAAATGTAGAATTGGGAGTTTGATATTTTACTTCATAGAAAAACATCAAAATAAGCGAAAACGTCAGCTCTCAAGAGGTTAACAAACAGACACGCTGGTGGGAAAATACACCAGGCTTAGCGGAGTGTTTTCTTGAGTTGTGTCTTGCTGAGATTGGAAAAGAGGGCCTTAGTAGTGCATCTTTGAAGTCGACATCATGGAAGAACATAAGCGTTGGTATTAAAGATGCTTATGGGATAAAAGTTGAACAAAGAGCTTTGAAAAACCATTTTGACTTGGAGAAGAAAAGATTCAATATATGGAAAGATATCACAAGAGGTACTGGTGGTGGAATCAATAATTCTACTAGAGAGATAAATTGGGATGACCATACATGGGCTCAAGCGATAAGGGCAAGACTCTTGTTTCTTTAACTACTTAATTCATACTTTGTTTAACTGTATTTTTGTGGACTTAACAATGAAGCTAATTATTGTGTTTTTCTATTGATTAGAAAAATCCCAAGGCAAAGACCTTTAGAGGGAATCCACTAAAAAATTGTGAATTGCTACACAAAATCTTCCAGGGAGTGACTGCAAGCGGGCAAAATAGGTATGCTACTGCTCAAGATGAAATGCCTAATGAAGTAAATGGAATTCTGGAAATAGTTGATGAGGTGCAAGAAAGCCCTAATGACACCATTCATGTTGAAGATCCATATTGGGAAGACCTAAGTTTTGATGGAGAACGCCCCCACACACCATCCCAACCACAAACCCAACCTGTTAATGGAAACATTTCTACAGTGCCTTCGGCTTCAAGTGGGTCAAAGAAGAGGAAGGATGCATGACCATGTAGTACTTCATTGTTTTCACTTTCCAAATCAGAGAAATGTATTTTTCTTTGATAAGTAATTTAGGACACCTGGAGATAATGATAGTTTGTAGAGATTGGAAAGTTTTTTTTAAATATCATATGAAGAAATGTTGTCTTATACTCAGATATGAAAGGTTCATTTAGCGATAAAATGATGGCACTTATATCAAAAATGATGGCACTTATATCAGTTATAGTCCCCCTTTCATTTTTAAAGCATCATGAGTATGTTTATGTTTACAGTTGCTCTTATGGTTTTTTGTAGATTTGCTATGGCACATCATGTGAAAGACAGTTATGCCCAAAATACACCTGGTGCTTGTCCTTTGTCATAACGCAGAATAGCATCTAGAATAGTAATTCATTCATTAATTCTCAGATAAATCATCAGGTGCTTGCATGCTCATTTCTGGCATTTTCTTAAGTCAACTTACATATCGGTAAAAAAATGTTTCAGTTCATAGCAGAGGAAGGGGTTGAGCATAAGCTGACAGTGACAATGGTGCAAGAAGCAAGCAATTGGTTTGACAAGTTCCTGAAGTGATGTGGACATGCCTGTTAAACATCCCTGCCATTTGTGGTGTTTTTTTTCTTCTTCTTGTTTGATAAAAGTTTTAACAAGAAGAAGAAAAACTGATGATATCACTGTATATACACTTGTGTTACTGAAGAAAAATTGACATACAACAGGGGATATACTGAAGAAAAATTGACATCCCGGCCAAGATATTTCACTGTATATCCGCTAGCTATATTTCAAACCAATTGTGTCACTGAAGAAAAATTGACATCCCTGCCATGCCTGTTAAACATCACTGTATATCCTCTGTTGTATCCTCTGTTGTATAGTATTTCTTCACCAAACTCTTTCCCAAATCATGTTCAAATTTTCTTTTGCTTCTCCTATTACTGATGATATTAACGACGTCTGCTCTAAGCTGCTGAGATTGTTATTCATCAAATTTTGTTGGGTCTGAAATGGATCAAATACTCCTTGGCTCTGAAATGGATCAAATACTCCTACGTCAGATGGAGCAAATGGATCAAATACTCCTTGGTTTGTTGGCTCTGAAGCAGAGTACTTCACCTCAGAAGCAAATTCAAGGATTTCAGAAATTTTGCTCTGAAACAGAGTAAAATCCATCAACAGCAGCAACATCATTAAAAAGATAACATTTCATCGGATTATATAAATAGAGAAATTATATAGTAAGGGCAAAAATGTCTAAAAGTAGAAAAAAGGCTCTTGTAAGAGGTGAACAAAGAACATAAATCTCTTATAAGAGGTACTTATAAGAGGTTATTTTTATATAAAAGAACACCTCAAAAAGAGGCTCTTATAAGAGGTCACCTCTTATAAGAGGCAAAAAAAAGAACAGTCCCTTAGTTTGAAAATGGAGCTTAGTTAAGGGATATAATTATGTAAAAAGAGTACAAGTGAAGGAAATTCATGGGACTCTTAAAACCTTTCTAAATTTGTTCTGGAGGTTACAACTCTTAGAACCAAAATTTTGTTTCAAAATTGGGTTTGGTGTTTTTTAGTAAAGTTTGTTGGGGTACATTTTTATGATTAGTTGAAAAGTGAAAGATGTTTGATGGAATACCACAATAAGATATGGTTTTTTGGGTCCTTTGATTTGATGGGTTTGCGAAGTGTGATGACTCTTTTTGGATGAGTAGCGGTTTTGAACGTTGATGGTTAACAGACGATGTTTGAAGTTTCGTTGAATTTGTCAAAGTGCAAAGATTAGTGGACTACGTAGATACCAGAGTGACATACCAGAGTGAGAGCATGGTATCAATAGTGACTAATTGTTATTAATGTCTTCAAATTTCTCAAGTAACTATCGTTCAAAGCGGCCCTCCTATTGGCTGCAGCTGCATTTTTGGCTAAGCTAATTGGAAGCTACGCTGCACCTCTATTCTCATACTAATAACATAATAAAACTATCTTACTATCTTTTGAAGTTTCATTCGGGTTCAGCTTTGCATCAAATTTCACCCGGCTCTTCCTTGAATCTAATCATGAGCGAAAATACTTGTGACATATTTTTCAATAATCTCCACCAACTAGAGGTCTTCACGAGTCAATGAGCTATTTATTTTTGATCCAGCCCCTGGATCTGATCAAATTCCATTACAAACGGCGACGGAGTAGCCACTGTAGCTCAGTGAGAAGAATAGAAGACTATGTATCAGTTGCGTATCGATCCTTGAGATATTATACTTCTTTGAGGGGTTTATCTGTAAATATGTATGAAGTTTTACAAAAAAGTCCAACAACTTGTATAACCATCTAACGGTTTGTCCAAATACGTGCTATGCACATATTTCATTCTTGTATAAAACAGAGCATTGTAATCTGAGTTGGGATATGAATAGAATTGCTGAGAAATAAGTCTGTGATCATCATCTCCTTCCTTCTCTCTTCTTGATCCGAACTAGGGTTTGTAGAATCGAATGGAGAAAAGACGACACGCTGCGATTCAGTCGCCGCGAGAGGCCGAGCTGGAACAGTTTTCCACTTAGCTAAATGGGCCGTCCACTTCCGCATGCCTCACTCTCTTATTGGCTTCATCATTGAAACTGGGGGATTTGTGAGGATTTTGTTGCTTCTTGTAAGGTGTTTGGTAATATTCCGCAAAGGAGATATTTGGTTCGGAAGATGTTTAATGGGGTGCCGCAAAGGGATGTCAACCATGTGATTATTGGGGGGTGTAATGAATTGATGGCTTTGTGATGAGTGCTGCTTCTTCTCGATGATGAGCAGTTTTGGTGTTTGGTGCACGTAAAGTGTTTGATGATATTCCTCTATGAAGTAGGGTTTGGTGGAGTGAGTGTTTGATGGATGTGGGAGGTGGGATAATTTCATCTTCATCTGTTCCTTTCCAAAAATACTCAGTTCTTGTTGACCTTTGGAGGGGAAGGGAGAAAACCAATAGCGCTATGGTTTGGAGCTTGTGTGGAAGGTGTTCGAAATGCCACCTTGAAGTATGGTTGTTTGGAGTGTGTTGATTGGATGGGTTTGCGAAGAGGGGAGATTAAAAGGTGGTGCCTATTTTTCTTCTTTTTTTTTTTCTTTTTTGTTTATGCTAATGATGTAAAACTAACCCTGAATAGAGAATTTCCAAGATTCTTAATGGATTAATTTTACCAACACGTAGTGCGGATTAAAGTTAGAAAGTTTTAATAGTTAATTGGTTTGATGGATTTTCAAAAACTGAATCACGTTTAACAATCCCAATTAATAATTCAATTATACCAATCAATAATTAAATCCGTAAGTGTTCTTAGCAAGTAAAAGATTCAATATTGATTCGTACTCTAATCAAGCATGTGGGACGCTCAATCTCAATATTTGTGAATGACAGAATTATCAAATAATATAGTAGAGATGATAAGGCAGTATAACACAAATATTTGAAAATTGAAAAGTGTATACCGAGAGTTCGAAGAACAGTTGCAACAATCGAAGAAGCTATTGCTCGAGTGGCTGGTAGATGACGGCGTGTCTGGGACGTCGCGCGGCGCGACTGGACGACGTCGAGCAGTGGTGATGGCTGGAGGTTGATCGGCGGCGAAGGCTTCGATTTCGTCAGCGACCGTCGAGGGGAAGAGGGTAGGGATTTGTTAGTGTAAGTGCCCTAGAGACAATGTGATTGTGCTTCTAGGAAATACTTTTGTTAATTAATAATTGTGTTCTATTGATTATTATATGTTAATTTATTATGTCTTAATTTACTGCGATAAAAATGTTAGAGTAATAAATGTCCTTGGAATATATAATACGTATTCTATATCTTTAAGTATGTGACTTAAAAATGAGATTATATGAATAGTGTTTATATTCCTAAATATCCCTAATCAAGCATTGTCATTATGGGACAATAATAATGCATAAAGATTAGTATGTTTGTTGACTGATGACCACATCTCATTGGTCATAGGTATAGTGATACTAAAGTCAAGAACATAGGTGCATGTAAGATTCTACATGGCACTGGATAGACCCACAGTGAGATTCTTCATGTTTAAATAAAGTCATAAGAAAGACTCACAGTGATAATGGTGTAATGATCCTCTGACTTGAGATCATTATATTTCTATACGAGGATTAATATACTTTGACTACATTAAAAGTTACCTTTGACCGGGTGATGATAAAAGTGGACATCGGGTATATTATGAGTCGTATGAGAAATATGAATGATAGATAAAGGATTTAACCCTCCTATAATTAGGAGAGATATTATTGGCCTCTTGATTGAGTGAGACTATGAAAAGCATGGCCATGCTCAAATAATGATTTGTTTTAATAGTCTACTCATTGATCAAGGAAACCCGGATTAAATGTTGAAGAGGATGACTGAGAACATGCCTCGAGTTTAATCTATAATATTTGGTTAAAGGGATTATATTACACGGAAACATTAATCACGAAAGGTTTTATTGGATCACCAATTATTATTATTACTTGGGTAGCAATGATGTATTACTAGATGCCGCTCATTGTTTATAATTTTATTATTGGATATTAAAATTATTTCCAACGTAATAATAACCTAAAGGGTCACACACAAGAACGCTTGAAGGAGATTTGTTTTAAATTATGAATTTAAATTAAATAGTAATTCGAATTTATTTATGATATTAATTAAGTGGGACTTAATTAATTAAATATAATTTAAAATTTACTAATGATTAGAATTAGAATTATATTAGAATATTAATTAAGTTTGACTTAATTATTTATTTAATTAAGAATTCTAATTTTAATAAAAGCCCAATAGGATTGGGCTTTAGAAAAACAGATTTGTCTCTCTATATAAAGATCTTAAAACTCTCAAATTAGGGTTCATGGCTAAGAGAAAAACCCTAGCCGTTTGAGAGAAGAAGATGGAGATAGAGTGAATTTGGTTTTCGGATGCTAGTACATCGCTCCTTCAAAAACCAAGTGTTCGTGTGGATACCGATAGAGCGTAGATCGCGTGAGCGGGATGCGTGGTGATTCAAGAAGCTTGGACCTCCATTAGTCATCCTTTTCTCAACTGTTAAAGCTTCGTTTTAAGGTAAACGTTCATAACTACGAATTAAACATCTTGTTTTGCATGGATCCTGCGATTGGGTTTCGATTTTATTGTTTTTATCCGCTGCATTTATGCCCCGAAAACCCAACAATGGTATCAGAGCCACTTGCGAAAACGTTTTAATTCGTTTATTTGTTACAGTTTTGATATATATGCATAAACTGTAAGTTAATGATGATTGGGATGATCATATGATGATCTTATAATCTGTATGTATACTGATATGTATATGATTTATGTTTGTTCTAATTACGAGAATCGTATTCGATATGGATTCTGAAATGGCTGCTGCAGATTTGCTGAAATCTATTTCTAGTGTCCGATTTTTGCAAATGAGTACCTTTTCGGAAAGGGAAACGAGCGTCTGAACAAAACTGATAGCTTAAGCTATCACCGACTCGTCTGTAAGGCGTTTGACGCCGTTTAGGGCCTGAAATATGCAATTTTATGTTTTCAGATTTAATTTCAATTTTCTGAATTATGCCTTATATGATTTTTATGATTGGATCATGATGAAATATGATATGGTATAACATGATAAGATAATATATGATATTATTTGAATATTATATATTTGTTCTTATCGCGTAGATTGTATACGATACGGTTTCTGAAAAATTGCGCAGATTTAGTGAAATTTGCGTACTGTATCCGATTTTTGCAAACCATATATGGTTTTTGACTGAAATCAGGCCACTAAGCAAGACTGACAAAGTCAGGTTCGCATCTGTAAGCCGTTTAACGCCGCTTACTGCCTGTAAACAGTGATTTATGGTTTTTTGATTTAATTTCGAATTTTCTGAAAATTGTTTTCTGAGATGTATCTTATATGATCATATTGGATATGATATGTATTGTTATGTATTGATGTATGGTGACATATGATGATGTCTATTAATTGTTTACTTGAGCATGGTGCTGGTTATGGCCTTAAGATCCTTAGATTAATGGTTTATGGTTTTGGTTTTGTAAATTCGACTTGCATGTCGTTTTCTTCATTCTTGTAATTGTATAATCTCGAATGTAACTCGAGTTTTATTATGTAAGTACATAAGTACATTAGTATAGGTTGTTTTCAATTATTCAATGTAATGTACTTGAAGATTGAAGGACGATCCAAGAAGTGGAGCAACCAAGGAGAATGAAGACATGTAATTGTATTTATATTTTTCACCATAGATTGACCTCGATCCTTTCATTAGCTTGAAAGGATCATGTAGAATAAAGGCCATAACCAAGCACGTTTACATACTGCACTTTATATATTGATGTGTGAATGTCTGTGTAGAATACATTATGATGCATGCTTCAATTAGATTAATAATGTATTAATGTATGTATTAGATACATCACCCATGCCATGCCTGCTTAAACAAGATAAAATCTATAACGATTTAAGAGATGCATGCTTAATTAGATTAAGATGAATGTATTAGATACGACACCCCATTCATGCTTAAACAAGATAAAATCTATAACGATTTAAGATGAACATTAAATAAACGATCATGAGATTCTTGTGTTTATGAAACACGGTAATTAAATATGAATTTTCATTATTCAACGATTGAATGATTTTGTCAACAACCGATTACGAATCTGTAAGAAAAGGGGTGCCAATAATGCCGTCTGTGCGTTAACCTCTGATCTGGAAATCATTCATTCAACGAATTTTGATTTGAAATATTTGATTCAAGGAAAAATTGAGAATCTCTTTATGATGGGATCATGATCATTTATAAGTAAATCCCTTAATAAATATTAAGTTAAACAAGATGCTTTCCAATGAATAACACTCATCAAGGCCTAGATCATAAGGGGTGGGTTTGCCAAAGCAGAGTGCTCCTTTTAATCGTGGTGAGGTGCGAAAGAGTAAATGTGATACTCGTTATGTTGATTCATTGGGCCTAACTTAACTAAGTCGTCACAATAAGATTATGAACTTAGAAGCATAGAGTTTGGCGAAAAATTTATTAGATAAATTAGAACAATGGTTGTTCACCAAACTATCCAAGAGTTATATACGTGATATAATTGACAAATGTTGTCTACCTAAATAGTTGTGTTTTGGGAGTTTCGGCCAACGCTGACTCAAGACATGATGAAATATGGATCTTGGCTCACTAGAAAGATATATAATAAATGCTTTCCGAATTAATAGTAAGGGCTATTAATTTGATCAAAATAGTGGGAGATATATATTATGAATATATATGAATAATCATTTGAACATAAACTAATAATTCCGTAGACTAATTCTTTTATGCATTTTTTACATTATAGATATTCTAATGGCAAACAACTCAAATAACTTCTCTGTACGATATGTCCTTGAGAAGGACAAGTTGACAGGAACAAACTTCCTCGATTGGCAAAGGAATTTGAGGATAGTCCTCAGGTAAGAGTGAAAGCTCTATGTCATTTCCTCGCCCTGGACCTCTCCCTGTAGGTGCATCGGTTGATCAACGTAATGTTTATCAGAAACATATCGATGATGACACGGATGTCACTTGTCTTATGCTTGCGACTATGAGTCTTGAGCTTCAGAAACAGCATGAGCATATGGATGCTCATATAATAATAGAGCACCTTAAACGTATGTTTGAAGGACAGGCTCGTCAAGAGAGGTTTGATACAAGTAAAGCCTTGTATGCGTGCAAATAGGGTGATCGTGATCCAGTTGCACCGCATGTTCTAAAGATGATTGGATATATGGAGTACCTTGCTACTCTGGGTTCCGCCATCAGTCCGGAAGCTCAGATAGATCTAATCTTGCAATCTTTGAACAGCGACTATGCTCAAATTTGTAATGAATTACAATATGAATGAGATAGACAAGACACCTACCGAATTGTTGGCTATGTTGAACTGCTGAGACCAACATTCAGAAGGCGTCCCCTGCTCCCATAATGATGGTCAACAAAGAGAATGCCAAAGGAAAGGGTAAATGGAAAGGCAAGAACAAGATTGGATCTAAGCCTGCTAATCCAGAACCCGCTGTTAAGGCTTTGAAGCCTACTGGAGGTGTTGCAAAGGCAAAGGCAAAGGGTGATTGTCACTATTGCAAGAAGCCGGGTCATTGGAAGAGAAACTGTCAAACTTATTTGGAGGATCTGAAGAAACTGAAGGCTGTTCAGATTTCTGATTCAGGTATTTATATTATAGAAGTCAAATTTGTCTACTTCTACATCATGGGTATTAGATACTGGATGTGGTTCTACATTTGTATAAATGTGCATAAACGGCGAAGGAGTAGAACTTTGGCGTTAGGAGAAGTCGACCTACATGTTAGCAATGGAGCAAAGGTTGCTGCTTTAGCTGTAGGGACTTATTATTTATCGATGCCCATGGGGCTTATTTCAGAACTTGAGAACTATTTTACGTGCCTGCAATTTGCAGAAACATTATTTTGGTTTCTTGTTTGGACAAGATTGCCTTTTTGATTCAGAACAATTGTTGTTCCTTTTCATTAAATAATGTTACCTATGAGGTTGCACGTTTGTTTAATGGTTTATATGTTCTTGATTTTGATACTCCTATCTATAATGTAAATAATTAACGTCTAAAGATAAATGACTCAAATCAAACATACCTCTGGCACTGTCATTTAGGCCATATAAATGAGAATCGCATTTCCAAGTTACATTAGGATGGATACTTGGATAAGTTTGATTTTGAATCATACGAAGAATGTGAACTATGTCTCATTGGCAAAATGACTAAAACTCCTTTTACCGGATAAGGTGAGAGGGCCACCAAACAATTGGAATTGATACATAGTGATGTATGTGGTCCAATGCGTATGTTGGCAAGAGGTGGCTTTTACTAATTTTAACCTTTACTGATGATTTTAGTAGATACGGATATGTGTATCTTTTGAAGAACAAATTCGAATCGTTTGAAAAATTCAAAGAAAGATTGAAGAAGAAAAACAAATAGGCGAAAGTATAAACTCTACGATCTGATCGTAGAGGAGAATACCTAAGCTTAAAATTTCTTAAAAGTGTGTGGTATAGTATCACAACTCACTCCTCCTGGAACACCACAAAGACATGGTGTGTCTGAGAGGAGAAATCGCATTTTGTTGGACATGGTGCGATTGATGATGAGTCTAGGGGATCTTCCAATTAGTTTCTGGGGTTATGCCCCTAGAGACGGCTGCAGAAACACTAAACCGAGTTCCTTCTAAATCAGTTCAAAAGACACCATATATGAGATATGAACTGAGAAACGTCACAGCGTGTCATTTATGAAAATTTGGGGATATGAAGCGTTTGTGAAACGTATGATCTCTGACAAGCTAGGACCAAAATCAGATTTTGTGGGATACCCAATGGAAACAAAAAGGGTATTATTTCTATAAACCTTCCGAGAACAAAGTGTTTGTTGCTTGAATGGCTATGTTTCTAAAGAGATATTTACTTTCTAAGAAAAATAGTGGGAGGACAATAGATCTCGATGAGGATCGAGAACCACAGAATAATGTTGAACCAGAGTTGGAACATGAGCAGAATGTGACTCAAGATGTTGATAACAACACTGCTCAAGAAACACAGGTTATTCGTAGATCTAGTAGGATTCGCTATGAGCCAGAGAGTTGACGTGGATTTCTTCTGACTCAAATTGGCGATGTGAAGATCATAGATGATGATGAGCCTCTCACCTACAAAGATGCTATGAATAGTCCAGATTTTGAGAGATGGCTGGAGGCCATGAAATCTGAGATGGATTCCATGTATGAAAATCAAAGTATGGACTTTGGTTGGACCACCCGAAGGGGTAAAACCCATAGGGTGCAAGTGGGTTTCTTGGAGAAAACTGACGTGGATTGTAATGTACAGACCTACAAAGCAAGACTAGTGGCGAAAGGTTTCAAAGCAGATTCATAGTAGTGACTATGATGAAACTTTCTCACCGGTGGCTATGGTCAAATCCATCAGGATTTTGCTTGCGACAGCAACTTACTATGACTATGAAATCTGGCAAATGGATGTCAAGTCGATCCAAAGTTTGCTAGAATGGTCTGTGAGAAGCGATGGTCCATTTATGGATTAAAGCCGGCCTCGAGGAGATGGAACATTCGTTTTGATGAAACAGTCAAAGAGTTTGGTTTCATGCAAAATGAAAATGTGTCGTGTGTTTACGAAGGGTTAGTGAGAGCCATGTGTCATTCCTAGTATTATATGTAGATGACATATTATTAATAGGGAATGACATTCCTAATCTACAGGTTGTGAAGATTTGGTTGGGAAATAGTTTCTCGATAAAAGACTTTGGCGATGATACATATGTCTTAGGGATCAGGATCTATAGAGATAGATCTAAAAGATTAATCGGCTTAAGTCAGAATACATACATATGTAAAGTGCATACTTAAGATAACGTTGCGGACCCACAAGACTAAGGCTTTGTCGCAGCAGAAGCACGAAGGTCACACTAGTTCCATGGGTATTAGATACATGAGTGATTGGCTCTAGTGCAAGTGGGAGATTGTTAGTGTAAGTGCCCTAGAGACAATGTGATTGTGCTTCTAGGAAATACTTTTGTTAATTAATGATTGTGTTCTATTGATTATTATATGTTAATTTATTATGTCTTAATTTACTGCGATAAAAATGTTAGAGTAATAAATGTCCTTGGAATATATAATACGTATTCTATATCTTTAAGTATGTGACTTAAAAATGAGATTATATGAATAGTGTTTATATTCCTAAATATCCCTAATCAAGCATTGTCATTATGGGACAATAATAATGCATAAAGATTAGTATGTTTGTTGACTGATGACCACATCTCATTGGTCATAGGTATAGTGATACTAAAGTCAAGAACATAGGTGCATGTAAGATTCTACATGGCACTGGATAGACCCACAGTGAGATTCTTCATGTTTAAATAAAGTCATAAGAAAGACTCACAGTGATAATGGTGTAATGATCCTCTGACTTGAGATCATTATATTTCTATACGAGGATTAATATACTTTGACTACATTAAAAGTTACCTTTGACCGGGTGATGATAAAAGTGGACATCGGATATATTATGAGTCGTATGAGAAATATGAATGATAGATAAAGGATTTAACCCTCCTATAATTAGGAGAGATATTATTGGCCTCTTGATTGAGTGAGACTATGAAAAGCATGGCCATGCTCAAATAATGATTTGTTTTAATAGTCTACTCATTGATCAAGGAAACCCGGATTAAATGTTGAAGAGGATGACTGAGAACATGCTTCGAGTTTAATCTATAATATTTGGTTAAAGGGATTATATTACACGGAAACATTAATCACGAAAGGTTTTATTGGATCACCAATTATTATTATTACTTGGGTAGCAATGATGTATTACTAGATGCCGCTCATTGTTTATAATTTTATTATTGGATATTAAAATTATTTCCAACGTAATAATAACCTAAAGGGTCACACACAAGAACGCTTGAAGGAGATTTGTTTTAAATTATGAATTTAAATTAAATAGTAATTCGAATTTATTTATGATATTAATTAAGTGGGACTTAATTAATTAAATATAATTTCAAATTTACTAATGATTAGAATTAGAATTATATTAGAATATTAATTAAGTTTGACTTAATTATTTATTTAATTAAGAATTCTAATTTTAATAAAAGCCCAATAGGATTGGGCTTTAGAAAAACAGATTTGTCTCTCTATATAAAGATCTTAAAACTCTCAAATTA
This sequence comes from Hemerocallis citrina, assembly GCA_017893485.1. Classification (NCBI taxonomy): domain Eukaryota; kingdom Viridiplantae; phylum Streptophyta; class Magnoliopsida; order Asparagales; family Asphodelaceae; genus Hemerocallis; species Hemerocallis citrina. The sequence continues at coordinate 28,475,645 of CM030362.1, read as the reverse complement.
GGGTTCATGGCTAAGAGAAAAACCCTAGCCGTTTGAGAGAAGAAGATGGAGATAGAGTGAATTTGGTTTTCGGATGCTAGTACATCGCTCCTTCAAAAACCAAGTGTTCGTGTGGATACCGATAGAGCGTAGATCGCGTGAGCGGGATGCGTGGTGATTCAAGAAGCTTGGACCTCCATTAGTCATCCTTTTCTCAACTGTTAAAGCTTCGTTTTAAGGTAAACGTTCATAACTACGAATTAAACATCTTGTTTTGCATGGATCCTGCGATTGGGTTTCGATTTTATTGTTTTTATCCGCTGCATTTATGCCCCGAAAACCCAACAGGATTTGGCAGGGGTTTCAAAGACGAAGCGATGGGGGTTTTCTGGAGGTGGTAGCGGGGAGGCTGTGGGGATGGAAGGGGGAAGAAGAAGTCGGCGATGGTAAGGTTTCGGTCAGGAAGGGGTTTGGAGATTTGGGGGACGGTTAACTTCGATGTTAGAAAGGAGAGAGGGTAGGGTGGCGACGGGGTTGTGGTGACGATACTGATGGCGGTGGATTGGCGTCGAAGTAAGCGAGGAGGGGTGGAGGTCGGATGACTTGGGGAAGAAGACGATGGAGAGTGAGGGAGATTAGGGTTTGGGTTATTGTAATTTGGGAAATTAGGGTTAGGGATTTTGGGGATTAGGGTTTGGGTTAATTTTATTTGGGGATTGTAATTTGGGGGTAGATTTTAGAGTTAATCACTAACCCTAAAATTGTATTATGATTTATCACAAACCCTAATAATTGAATCTCAATTGTATCACACAAAAAAAGACAGGAAGAGCAAAACACAACACAATAATTTTTAATCAAGAATGACATATTTTCTCATTAATCTCAAGGCCTATATTTAGGCTCAAAACAAATCTTGATACAAATATCAAAATATTATAAAATCTCAGAAATATTCTAATGCATAAAAAAAGATTACATATGGCTATACCAAAAACAAATATGGTACTGAAATAAAATACTAAAATAAATAGAATGGATGTCCTCATCATTCTCTCCGGGTGGGAGAGAGTTCGACACAGTCGAGTCAAAACAAGTGATCCTGTCATGGTGCTCCAAATGATCTGGATCCAGTTCGAGAGCTCCTCACGATCACTGCAAGTGTCATCCAACTTCGGCTTGTTCTTCCACCTCACCAAATACTTGTGCATACCACTATCTCTTGGAGAGATTATCTGATCATCTAAAATATTATTCAATTCTTCTGTCAGTGGGTGAATAGTATCAGGTAGAGGGGTGGGAATCTCACCATTAGGCTGCAGGGTAGGCTCATCTATAAGAAAATTTCTAGGATTGAATTTTGAGCCTTCATAGAGTACTAGATCCTCAATATTGAAAGTCTTACTATGCCAAAACCTTCAGGAAGGTCAATGACATAGGTATTATCATTGATTGTCTGTAGAATCTTAAATGGGCCTGCAACACGTATGTTCAAGTTCTTAACGGGTCCAACTAGAAACCGTTCCGGAGGAATCCGAACCATCACTTCGTCACCGATATCAAAAGTTATAAATTTCCTTCTAGTGTCCGATATTAACTTATAGTTAAAATTATTCTCATTAATTTCCTTGGAAATTTCTATATGCAAATCATGAATGCAGAATGCAAATGTGGATACAGACTTTGTGACTCTGTGATGTTCTAACATAAGGGTAAAACCTATGGGTTGCCAAGTGACTTGGGAAGTGAAGGGTGACTCAGGTACACTCAATGGAGGTAACTGGATAGACTGAATATAATTGAGAGACTGGTCATCCTCTTTTTCATCAAAGTCATCACTTACATTAGGTTCATAGGTAAACTCAGTGTTGGGATCATCAGCGATGACTGCGGTACCCTCTACTATATTGATCCTACTTGGGTTGGGGCATTTGCCAGCAATATGGCCATATCCCTTACATTTATAGCACTTAGTAAGAGAATTAATCTTAGAATAGTCTCTTTCAGTGTTCTTACCCGTGTTGTCATTTTTAAGTGGATAGGAATTTGAAGTATGTTTGTTTGGGTAAGACTTATTAGGGTACTGAGGCGAGGAGTGCTCAGGTCTAGAGGAATCGGGAGTATTCATTCTGGAGGAAAGATCCATCGAACCGCTGGACTTGGAATGGGAACTTGCTTTAAGGGAATCCATATCGAGGACAAGAACATAAGCTGCTGCTAATGAGTCCACATTTCTATGAATTAGCTCGTTCCTCAGATCAGCTCGTAATCCAGTCCTGAACCTAGAGAGAGTTTTGTCACGCCCCGCTTTCCAAAAGAGAATACGGAATATGGATACGCGACTCAATCCAGCGAATGATTTGCATCATCCATAAGTTGTTCAGGAATCTTTACAATATTTCACAAAATAATCAGAGTCAGAAGCAAAAGAGTCAACCACACACATGCAAAATTGAATTAATGAACCAACAGAATTTACTTGAAACAAAATGTATTAATCTCAAATAAATCAGAATCTGGACAAGACAAAATCCTGGGTCACAACGCCCAAAAAAAATACAAAGGAATCATCCAAGTACTCAAAATACATTGTTCCAAAGCAACAATAATAATAATAGCAAGAAGATGTTCAGCACTAATATTTCATTTCGCCAATACCATCGGGCAAACGATCATCCTGATCTGCAATCAATAAATTACAGGAGAAGGAAAAAGAAAACAAGTACCCGTCAATACAAGTTACGAGCCACTTATAATGTAGGATACAAGTACATGGGAAACTAACAAATAGCATGGAATAATGAATCAACAGTAATAACTAGCATGAATCAGTAAAAAGAAGTCAACTAGCATGGTATACTAACAGTACAAATGAATGTGTCAAGTATAATGTCATATGGCAACTAACAGTGTCCAGTAACAGTAAGCTCAGTATATCAGTGTAACAGTATAACAGTATCAGTCCAACAGTATCAGTCTAACAGTATCAGTTTAACAGTATCAGTCTTATGTTTTTACAGTCTTGTGTGTATTACTAGCTATGTAGCACTTCATGCGTCCCAAAATATAACACATGGTTGCTATAACAAACAGTTTCGCTTTTAGATTTCATAGTGGACCATAATGGGGCAGTGTACTCAGCTATTAGTAACAGTAGAAGTAGCAGTAAAAGTAACAGTAACAGTAGCAGTAAAAGTAACATTAGCAGTAACAGTAATAGTAACAGTAACAGTAACAGTATGGAACACTAGTTCCCTTCCAAGTACATGTTTCCATATTTTTCACTACTAGATCTTCCCTTAAGAAACTCCGGCTTGATTACTTTTATTATGGTTATCAATAGACATGGTAGTGCATGAAATAGTGACAAACTAACATGATACAATCAGTATTAGGTTCAGGAAAATAAATAAACATGCATAGGTGATATACGATCACATAAACGAGCAAAACAGTGTATGTTCATATTCAGAATAGCATGACAGTACAGTACTAAAACAGTAATTCCCGTTACTACAGAAATCCAAATCTGAATCCGGCAAAGAATCTAGAAGATAGACTTTCACACGAATCCAGAGATTATATATAAGACATATAGTACTTCACAAAATCATAACTCAAAACTGATTTGAATCCAGAAAACACGTTCAGCCAGAAATCAGTAAACTGAATTCTCAGTCAGAAAAACAGCATTAAAACTCCTGAAATAAATCCAAGAAAAATCTGGGGTAATCCCCTGTATGTCTAGTATCAGAATATATAGTTTCATAATATTCCAGTAAAATTAGTCCAGTCAACAAAAATCAGAAAACATCAAGAAACGATAGTTTGGCAAATCTGGAATTTCCAACACTACTGTACGAAAACTGTAATATCTCGCAAACCATGAAATGTAATCCAAATCTGCCAAAGGAGATGAAAATATATAAAATAAGATAACTTTCATATTTCATAAATATTTTCCATACAGTAAAAGGAAATATGGTGAAAATACGATTCTTTACAGAACAGCGAGCAAAATACAGCAAGTATAGTTTTCATAAACAAGTATGAAATGGCGTATAAAACTTATCAATAAAATCCACCAAAATTCTGGGTAATCCCTAGATAGGTATAGAAATATTGTGCAAAGTTTCAGATCAAAATTATATAATTAAGACTAGTATCAAAATAGTTTAATCATCAAAATCATCAAAAAACGAAATCTGAAAATAGAATACACCTCTATACTAAAACAGTCATCACTCACTCATATGAAAACAAAATTGAGCAAAGTTAGAGAGATTGGAAATAAAATAGATTTCTCTACAATTCAATTCATGTAAAATACAAAAATTAAGAATTCTGATCTTAATATGGTCTAAAATACAAATCAAAACTGATCATTGACAATTACAGATTTTTCTCTAACAACAAAACCAACTTAAATCATACGAAACTTGTTCCAATCACAATCAAACATGGTATAGAGTCTACTAAGTATCCAAACATCATGAAATAGCGTATATAACATATTCACAATCATCATATCACATGGATCCGATCAAACACATAATTTCACCTAATTATTTCACACATATGAATAGATCAAGAACGGTCAAACCTAGTTGTTTTCATGTCGATTTTGTGTCGTGAGGCAACTATGGTCAAATAGCACAATAGAGACAAAACCCATCAATATAACACATACACGAGTTGTCTCTAAAACCCAACTACACTATAAGCGGTATTTTTGACTTGTATCATACAAAGGAATTTGAGTACAAATTACTTGCATTAACCGAAGATGAAAACGAAGAACACCAAGAATAACGAAAACGGATTCCCGGGCAACGAACGGCAATCCACGAACCAACGATCACACGTGCAACTCCGTGCACATGCAAAACCCAAGAGCAAGAGAGAGCATCGGGCTCCGTGCAGCAGTTGCTGCTGGCCGACGGCGACGGACGGCCAAGGGAACGGCAATGGGAAGAGATGGTGGTGCTCGGTGTAGGAGGTTGCGGCTTAGGTGGTCGGCAATGGTAGGGGTGACGATGGGCTTGGTCAGGTGTTGGGTGCACAGGCCGAAGGTGAAGGGCGTCGGGTGTGGGGCTGGGGTGTTGGCGGTTGACGCAACAAGGAAGAGAGGGAGGCAGGGTGTATAGGAGTTAGGGTTAGGTTTTAGGTTTTAGGGAGAGAGTATATATAGGGTGTATTTAAGGTTTAGAAATATGAGGTGGGTAATTTGGTATTGGGCTGTGGATAGTTTAGGAGTAGTAATAGGATTAGTTTAATAGGATTGATTAGGATAAATTGTATAGGATTCAAAATAGGATTGTGGTTTAATTTGGCTTTGGTAATCAATTAGGGATAAAACAATAGGTTTGAAAATAGGATGAGCAACCAAATCACCATGAGTACCCAAGAACAAAAATAAAGAGAACGAGACCCAAATAAGAGAAAAGAACAACAATCGATAAAGAATGAAGCAAAAGACAACAAATCAAACACAAAAGAGCTCAAAATGAAATAAAATGAATATATATTGAAAACAACTCCAATATACGGTCCAAGAAAAATACAAGAGAGTACAAATACTCAAGAAAGAGAAAAATACACCAAAAATACGAAAAACGAAAAATAGGAGTTACAAGTTTGTTCTTCACTCTCTTTACCTAAAGCATTGCACCGAATAAGGAAGTCATCGAACTTATCAACATATTCTTGTGTGGATTTACTTCCTTGATAAATTTGGTTCCACGAATCTAGCAATCGGGTGTGGAACGATAATGGTACATACTTTTAGTGAACTTCTCTTTCATGGCTTCCCAAGTGGCTTTGGATGCCAGGCCTCGGCCTCTGCTGGCGTGTTCAAGATTGGTCCAGTGTTGTTGAGCTTTACCTGTCAATTTTATTATGGAAAATTTAACCTTCAGGGATTCGCTCATGTCAAACCATACAAAGCAGTGGTCCATGGTACGGATCCAATCGAGATAAGCTTGGGGTTCCATGTGGCCTTCAAAATGGAAAACGTCAGCCTTAATGTTCTTTTTGTATTGTTCGTCAGGGTCACGTTCTTGATGTCGATCGTTACGAACATTCCTTTGAGGGATCTGACGATTAGCATGAAGCTCTGGGGCAACAGTTTGATTTAATTCCACTTTCTCAAGCCTCTGATTGATATTGGCAAGAGTTACTTGAATGGTAGCTAGGTAGCAGAAATATCAGAATTGTCCATTTCAGGTCGGAAAGTTCTAGAGTTTTTAATAGGGTGATTTGGGAGGGATAAGAAAGGCTCGTCAGGATCTGTGATGGTGCTGCGAAGACGCATTCACCAAAGGGAGAAAACTAGGGGTCGTGTGTGTATTTTTTTATATAAATAAATCTGAAATGACCTAAAATAAAGAAAGAAAAATAAAAGACTACACAATCCTAAATGAATGCAAAAATTGATGCCTAAATGATGCAAGAACTAGGGTGTTAAGAACCTTCGCTCTGATACCAAAATGATGTAAAACTAACCCTAAATAGAGAATTTCCAAGATTTTTAATGGATTAATTTTACCAACACGTAGTGCGAATTAAAGTTAGAAAGTTTAAATAGTTAATTGGTTTGATGGATTTTCAAGAACTAAATCACGTTTAACAATCCCAATTAATAATTCAATTATAACAATCAATAATTAAATCCCTAAGTGTTCTTAGCAAGTAAAAGATTCAATATTGATTCGTACTCTAATCAAGTAGGTGGAATGCTCAATCTCAATATTTGTGGATGACAGAATTATCAAATAATATAGTAGAGATGATAAGACAGTATAATACAAATATTTGAAAATTGAAAAGAGTATACCGAGAGTTCGAAGAACAGTTGCGACAATCGAAGAAGCTACTGCTCGAGTGGCTGGTGGCTGACGGCGTGTCTGGGACGTCGCGCGGCGCGACTGGATGACGTCGAGCAGTGGTGATGGCTGGAGGTTGATCGGCGGCGAAGGCTTCGATTTCGTCAGCGACCGTCGAGGGGAAGAGGGTCGAGATTTGGTGGGGGTTTCGAAGGCGGAGCGACGGGGGTTTTCTGGAGGTGGTAACGGGGAGGCTGTAGGGACGGAAGAGGGAAGAAGAAGTCGGCGATGGTAGGGTTTCGGTCGAGAATGGGTTTGGAGATTTGGGGGAGGTTAACTTCGATGTTGGAAGGGAGAGAGGGTAGAGGGCGACAGGGTTGTGGTGACGATGGCAATGGCGGTGGATTGGCGTCGAAGTGAGCGAGGAGGGATGGAGGTCGGGTGACTTAGGGAAGAAGACGATGGAGAGTGAGGGAGATTAGGGTTTGGGTTATTGTAATTTGGGAAATTAGGGTTAGGAATTTTGGGGATTAGGGTTGGGTTAATTTTATTTGGGGATTGTAATTTGGGGGTAGATTTTAGAGTTAATTACTAACCATAAAATTGTATTATGATTTATCACAAACCCTAATAATTGGATCTCAATTGTATCACACAAAAAGTGACAGGAAGAGCAAAACTCAATACAATAATTTTTAATCAAGAATGACATATTTTCTCATTAATCTCAAGGCCTATATATAGGCTCAAAACAAATCTTGATACAAATCTCAAAATATTCTAAAATCTCAAAAATATTTTAATGCATAAAAAAAGAATTACATATGGCTATAATTGCCAAAAATAAATATGGTACTGAAATAAAATACTGAACTAAATAGAACGGATGTCCTCATCAGCCAAACAAATTATTTGTACAATGCATTGTCATATCAGGAAACAATGAGAACTTTAATTTTAATTAGAATATGTCGGTGGGTTTAATTTTCAGTATAGAGGAAGAACCCATCTTGGTTGTCGATTTCTGTTCTCATCCGCAGGCCTCTGAAAAGAGGCAGTGAGATCTTTCCGGCATTGTCCAGTGCATTTCTTATCTGTCCTGTTGGAAATGTAATGCCCACGAATGCCTCCTGGGTTTTATTGCTGCCAAGGGATTTTAGATCTTTCTTCAAGATGCATAGCCAGTCCTTTAGATGATGAGCGGTTCTGGTCGTAGAGGATGCCTGGAGTTTCTTTGAAATGCCTGTAGAAAAGAGATTAACGAACCATGTGGACCAGAGTATCAAATGGTATCAACTGGTGACTAATTGTTATTGAGGTCTTCAGATTTCTTGGGTAACTATGATTATTATTTTACTCTATATAATGTGAGTTTTACTTGAATTGTGTTTCATGATTTAGTGGAGCGTTTGAATTATGTTAAGTTAATTTTGGATAATGACTTCAATTACAAACTAAAATAGTTACATTTTCGGGGACAATTTCAGGTACTTAAATTATGAATATCTTAATGAGAAATGTTTAAAGACAAGTTTTGTTATCCTAGCAAAAGAACATTTGATTGTCGATACGCTTATCATTCTTTAAATTCGAACATAATTGTTGTACTTATTTATTTATTTATTTATTTATTTTTGATAAACGATGACTCAGTCATCGCTTCATTGATACGATATTAAAGAAACAAAGTAGTACTAATTACAACAAGTCCAAAATACCATCTCTCACCTCGTTACAACAATCAGACATAAAATACATAAGCAGAAAATAAGATACAAGAGCTGTATGCACATCCCCATAATTTCTTCAACCACAACCCAGAGTAGTAGGCCCCCAAGATCCTTTTCATGCTACCTGTCGTCCACAAGGCAAGTGAGATACACAGAACCCTCCCTTGCTTGCTTTCCTCCCATGAGTCCTACTCCTCCTCTTCCATTCGCAACCTTTTAATTGCTCCCCTATGACCTGTCTAATCATTATTTAGCACCTAAATTTTATGCATGAGAATGGAAAAAGTACATTTGATATTGCGAAAACAGAAATTACTCCGAACAAGCCATAAACACCACATAGTGGCGGATGCTACGATACCCCAATCCTGCCTATCTTCCTCTCTAACCAAATTTAACCACCAGTTTCTCCACACATCTGAACTAACCCTAGGGCTTTCTAGACACCCAAAACTTAGGCATACCACCTCCCAAGCAAGTTTTGCTTTCGTACAAGAAAACAATAAATGGTTGGCATCCTCATCCCCGCTCTGACATTCCTTGCAAATAGTATCAATTTGCATGTTCCTTTTCCGAAGATTGATCTTCGATAAAATAGCGTCATTCATTACTAACCAATCAAAGACCTTAAATCTCAATGGAACGCAAAGCTTCCAAATTATATGTGCGTCTTTACATCGCAACCCGCCGTCATTAATCTGTTTGTACATCGAAGAGACTGAGAATTACCCAGATGGATCTAACAGCCAAACCCTGCTGTCCTCGATCTCGTTATTGTAACGACCTTCCTTCCTAATATAACTATTGAGTTCAGTCAACTCCAACCAATTCCTCTGTGATAATTGACCTCTAATGTCCAGCTTCAATCTCTTGTTACTCCAGACGTCTGATACGAGCGTGTCGCAATTAATTGTCGCCTCTGCAGCTTGTGGGAATGAATTCATGAGGCAAACATCCCCGCACCACTTGTCCTTCCAAAACCTTGTTTCCCTCCCTTTCCCAATCAAGCATATGGTGTGTGCATGGTACAAATGCCCTACTTTCGCCACCCCCTTCCATATAGTGGAAGATTTCCCGTAAGCGCTTTTACCTCCAAAGCAAAAAATTTTCCTACCAGTATATTTATCAAAGGATTTGCACCACAAATTATTGCGTCGCCTCTTCATCTTCCACCACCACTTACTTAATAGTGCTTTATTCGTGTCCCTTGAATTCAGAATCCCCAGCCCGCCATATTCTTTCCTTTTGCACATTCTACCCCATTTAACTAACGGCATGCCTTTGTTAGACTCATCAGCACCTCTCCAAAGAAATCTTCTTTTGCTTTTATCTATCTTCTGAATAACCCACTGAGGAATTTCATAAACAGACATGATGTACGTAGGAATACTACTAAGCACTGAATTTAGTAGTGTTATTCTACCCCCCAGCGTAAGGAGACGCCCCTTCCAACCAGCTAGCTTTTTTTTTCAATTTTATCAATCAGCGGTTGCCAATTCTCTCTTTGCAGAGCCCCCGGTCTAATGGGGATACCTAAATATAGCAGGGGAAATTTACCCACCTCGCATCCGAAATAGGCCTTGATGGTTTCAATCGGAATAGACAGTTGCTCGCTAATCGGAAAAACACAAGTCTTAGCTAAGTTGACCTTCATCCCCGACCAAGCCTCGAAGCACTGGAGGGCCATACGAATAGCGCATATCTCTTCCACTTTGGCCGCTCCAAACAGCAGCGTGTTGTCTGCATATTGAAGGATTGAAATAGTTTCTGAGATTCCCCTTGCTCTGGCTCCCTGAATTGTCCCTTGATCCCTTCCTCTCTTGATCATTTCCACTAGTCCGTCTGCTACGGTGGCAAAAATAAGAGAAGACAATGGATCTCCCTGTCTGAGCCCCCTCCTGCATTTTATTTCTTTACCAAGCTGTCTGTTTACCAGAATAGTTGACTTCCCCCCTTGGACACAGATTCTAATCCATGCTCGCCATTTCTCTCCAAACCCTTTTAGTCGAAGCGCTTCATCGACGCACTCCCATTCTAGCGAGTCATATACTTTTTCGAAATCTATTTTTAAAAGAAATTCGTCTGCCTTATCCTTATGTCCTCTAAATACAATTTCGTGTGCGGAAGCCACACTATCCAAGATTTCTTTCCCCCTGATGAATCCGCTTTGCGAATCACCCACTACCCCATCCATCTGAGGGCCCAGCCTTTGCGCTAGAACTTTTGTGATGATCTTGAAAGAACTGTTAAGCAGACTAATGGGCCTGAAGTCATCTACCCCAGCCGCCTCTTTCTTTTTTGGAATTAGGACAATGTTTGCATAGTTAATCCTATCCAAGTCCGCATAACCTTCATAAAAGTCTTTGAATATGTTCATCAGTTCCTCTTTGTTGATATCCCAGTAAATCTTGTAGAAGAATATTGGAAATCCGTCCGGTCCAGGTGCTTTGTCATGTCCCAATGTTTTCACTGCATTTAGAATCTCTTCTTCCAAGAAAATCTCCTCTATACCTTTACTCCCATCTATTCTTGACGAACTCCACATGTCTGGAAGTAGCTTACTCCTGTATTCCTTGTTAATCCCAAATAGATTCTTGAATCTATTGTCGAATTCTTTCCTTATCAAGCCTTCATTCTCTATCCAGGAGCCATCAATGAAAAGGCCACTAATGTGATTCTGTCTCCTCCTACCATTAGTCACCTTATGGAAAAATTTGGTATTCGCGCCCCCCTCTTTAAGCCATTGCACCCTAGAACGCTGCTTCCAATATTGTTCCTCCATATCTCCAATCTGCTGAATCTCAAGTCTATAATTGAGTAGGTCATCGAACTCCTCCTCTATTAGATCCCTCCCTACCTGAATAGTTTCTAGTTCTGCCACCTTATTGCCCAACTCGTGTAGTCTATCTTTGTTAGCTCCAAATTCCACCCTTGCCCACTCTTTGATCCGCTTTCGCAATCTCCTCATCTTTTCAATCCAAATCCCTACTGCCGATACCTCCCTGGTATTGGCCATCCACGAATCTTGAATAATCTGACGAGTACTACCTGCCAATGTCTACGCCTTCTCAAACCTGAATGGGAAACTTTTTTTGATGTATCCCTCTCCACTCTCCAAGACCAGTGACAGATGATCTGAACTATATCTCGTAATCGTCTTCACTTTAGCCAAAGGAAAAACGTCTTCCCAATCTGTGGATACCAAAATCCTATCTAGCTTTGCCAATATCGGCTTAGACTGCATATTAGACCAGGTATACTTTCTATCACTCTGCTCCATCTCCATTAACTCTAGCTCTTCTATAATGTAATTGAACTTATCCTGGTCTTGTTGGCTTGGTCCCCTTCCTCCGTGCTCATGCCGATATCTGATAATATTGAAATCGCCCCCTACCACCCATGGGTCTGCCCACGTCTTCTTAATATTTCTAATTTCATCCCAGAATCGACCTCTCCTCCTGGAATCATATGGGCCATTTACAATTGTAACCAAGTGGGTCCAATCATCGCTTCTCCTTCTAATTCTAACAATAACTGAAAATTCTCCTATCTTATGATCCAACAGTTCGAATATTGTTGTACTTATTATTTTCTCTCTCCTACCTACTCCCGACCAAACCCTAGATCTATCTCATTTGAACCCAGTTTTGAAATCCCTAGATCTAGGGAGCTTGGAGGGGGTGGCGGCCGGGATCTCGCCGCCCCCTCCCCAGCTGCCGTTCGACGCCCCTCCCCCCCTCCGCCCTTCACCCACCACCTGCTCCTGCCGCCGCAACTTCACTCCACCTCGTCTCCTCCCGCTACAAGCCAGATCCCGAAGTCTTGCCGCTGGCGTTCCTCCTCTTCTCCACCCGCTACTAGCCAGGCCACCGAGCTACTACGCCCTCCTCCCGACAAGGGCCTCTTGCCTGGGCGTCGACTCCAGCGCCGATTCAGACGAGAGAGGGGGCTCAACCCTGGCACTTGGAGAAGAACACCAACCCGGAGTGGAACCAGGTGTTTGCGTTCTCTAAAGAGCCAATGCAGGCCTCTCTAGTGGATGTTGCTGTGAAAGATAAGGGTTCGGGGAAGGATGATTTTGTTGGTAGGATTTGGTTCGATTTGAATGAGGCTCCGAAGCGTGTTCCTCTTAATAGCCCGTTAGCACCCGAGTGGTGTATGTTGGAAAATGGGAAGGGGGAGAAGATAAAGGGGGGGCTTATGCTTGCTGTTTGGATGGGTACTCAGGCGGATGAAGCATTTCCGGAAGCTTGGCATTCTGTCCTAGTGAAGGCCTGGCTAGTATAAGGTCCAAGGTTTATGTTACCCCCAAGCTTTGGTATGTTAGGGTTAATGTAATTGAAGCGCAGGATTTAATGCCTAATGTTAAGGGAAGGTTTCCTCACCGACCCAGATCTGATCAGATCTGGGCCTCGGCAGGAGGGACCCCCCCCCCCCCCCCCCCCCCCCCCCCCGCGGCCATGCCGCAGGCGAGGAGGCCATTCCGCTGCCCTCAGGGTTGGTGTAGCAGAGTTCCATCGGTTCTGCCGCTCCTCGAAGTCGCCAAGCGTCGGGGAAAAAGTTGCCGGTTGGAGAAGCGAGATCCCACGGTGGGGAACTCGCGACTTCGTCGCCTTTCAGTTCCCTTCGAATCGTCATTGGATGGGATGCCGGTATCGCCACCATAGATGCCTCTGCCCGTTTTCTTTGCCGTCACCACCATGTCCACGCTCTCGGGGCCGATTACGGTGATCTGCAGCTATGATTTGGGCTTCCAGGGTTGGTGTAGTCGGCGAAGTAGTCTGAGTTTGTGAGGATGACAGAGACAAAGAAAGATGATCTAGTGGGGCGGGGGCTACACTCAGTTTGTTTCACCTATGACCACAATCGACGGGTCACCACCACCACTACGCCCTCAAAATGAAAGCTGACGCCCAACGCCACTGCCCATGTGGCGAGAGGAGAAGGTGATACTTCAATCAGTTGGGTTTTATTTTGGTTTTCTGTTTGAGAGAGAGAGTGAGAGAGTGGATGAGTGAAGATGTTACTCCTCACTACTTTATGTTGGTGTTGGACTGTATTTGTGAGTCCATGGCTCTCTCCTTGACTGCGGTTTTTGGGTGAGGGTGTGATAATTGCAAGATGTCAAACTACGACCGCGGGGCTTGGGCCCAAAGATGGGGTCCCCCAGCGAGTTGAGTGTTCTCGGCGGTTGTCAAAACTTGGCTTGCGGAGCTTGGGCCCAAAGAGGGGGTCCCTCCAGCGAGGAGAAGGCAGGGTGCGGCGGATGATAAAATCCTGCCAGACTAGCTTCAGGTAGGTGTGCATGTGCCGTGGAGGCCGTGTACGAAGCTAAACTGACGTACATTTAGTTTTGCTGGTCCGAGCTTGTTTGTCGGCCCACCCTCCAGGATTGTTGGAGAGATTTGTTGTATGTACGGGTCATCTTGCTTCATGTATGTTCTATTTTCTGTCTGTAGGTTATTTCGGCTCAGTACTCTGAGTTTGTATCGTTAATCTCGCATTAATGAAACAGGGTGGCCTTATTTCACCTTTTCCTCAAAAAAAAAAAAAAAAATTGTTGTACTTATTGTTCAGTAAACTAGATACCAATTAAAAATGCACGATCAATTTTATTTTAATGTACAGTACCTCTTTTAAGTAAAACTGGAATAGCCTTAATTTTTTTTTTATTAGCAGTTATTTTATTACCCAGTTTGAATGAGATTCTGTAACCAAACTCTTTTAGTGTACCCAATGATCATGTAGAATACTTTGCCAATTTTAAAAACTGGGATATTTGAGGACTATTAGAAGTGCACGATACTTGTAATACGAGGTCACGAGTTAGAACTTGTTTTTTTTTTTATGAATACGAGTTAGAACTTGCTAACAATCAAAATATTGAAGAGATTGCTTATCATTTAAAAAAGACAACGGATGGCTGCATTGCTACTAGTAGTAATTACTTGCCAATTATTGAGAGAAAACGGGATGCGCAAAATTTTGTATACTCTTCTTGGAGTTTGGTCGAGTCAAGAGTCCAAGCAGAAGCTTCCAGACGAGTGTGCATTCCGTGAAAGACCAGAAAATCTACTATGAAATGGGGTTGTGAAGAGAGATAATCTGGAGTAATATGTAGATTGAAACGATAATCTTAATTAAGTATTATATTATTGCATTTACATATAGATAATTTGGAAGAGTCCCGTCCTTGAGCAATTGTTCTCCTTGTAACTGGGAAAAAAAATTATTCACACATCATATATGATAATGAGGACTGTTACTTTCCATAATTTATTTTTTGAGGAGAGGTTACTTTGAGCCAACTATACAATACCGACATGAATTATGCTAGTGAAACACTCCTAAAGCACAGCCCTAACGTCCTAGTGAAACTCTCTTGTGGGCACCTGATTTAAAATCACTAACCCTTCTAAAAACCTCTTCATAGCATTCCTTGGCAAACAAAAAGGTATAGCTACTCCCAGTGGCGGAGCAAGAATTTTTATCCACCAGGAGCGAAATCACAGAAATTAAACTTTTTGCCATAGATGTTTGAAAATTGAACTAAAATTAAAATTGTGTCAAATAACCTCCTAAGCCCTAAAAAGCACAACCTCTGGCCAATTCATTTATTGTCCTCAGATATATGATTTCTGAGGACAATACAACACAAAATTTATTTATTTGTTTTAAGATGGGAAAATCATCATCGTAATAAAAGTTCAAGAAATAAAGTAGACAAAAATAATAAATAACACATCTCTTGAATATATAACCACCTAACGAACATAAAATACAATACAGAAAAAGTAACATAAGAAGAGGAATTAACCCTCCCTATTCTTCAGATTGAACTCCTTGTTTCATCCTAAAAAAACCATCTTCCAAAAAGAATAGAGTTTGCAGATGGAACATCTCCTAAACAGACATTTATACAAGTGGAATCAGTAGCTCAAAATTTGTGTGAGATCCTCTTAGTGTTCCATGCTTCCATTAAGGAGAGTTGTATGGTTCATTGCAAGTAGTCGCAAGTCCACTTGCAAGTTGCAATCTGACTACAAAGATTTCTTATGATTGCAATTCCATTTCCACTCTTTTTCTTTGCAAATAGGGAAAATCTTGCAAGTTGGTTGCAACGAATCAAGCACTTCAAACCAAACAAATTGGTTTCTAAGTCTCATTAGAATTCACTGACACTACACAGAAATGCTGATACCAATATTCAAACCATAGAAGATGAAGATGATCGCGTATCCATTTCAAGGAAATCTATTAAAGATTTTTTTTTCCTCTTAAGTTGAGACACTCTCAAGTTTATTTTGTTAACAATATTCACTAAGTAAATCTATATGAAATTAAGAGACCCAGATCCAGAAAATATGAAAAACCACAAAAAAGTTATATAAAAAAAGGAAGGGAAAGGACCTGAAGGGTACGGGTGGCGAATTCGACGTTGATGGTGGACTTGGATTCGAGGGAGAACTCGTTGCGGGTGATTCGGGAGATTATGTTGGATTTCCCAACCCCCGAGTCGCTGATCAGTACCACTTCGAAGTTCAGTACCACTTCGAAATTGCAATTGAGGGCTTGGATGAGTTGGATCTATGGATTATGATTTATGAGCTAGGGTTTCGGACTTTCGGTAGATGTTGGAGCACGGAAAGAAAAAAAGGAAAATAAGAAAGAAGAGAGAGAGAGCCAGGGTTTTGACGGAGCCGTGGAGGCTAGAGCATGAAGAGAAAGAAAGAAAAGAAGAGGGAGTTAGGGATTGAATTGTTACCAAAATGACCCACTTTTTGAAAGTATTTTCCAGGACGACCCACTTTCGAAAGTATTTATCAAAACGACCAACTTGCTAAATCAGTTAGCGACCTTAGTGAAAACAGGGTCGCTAACTGAGTTAGCGAGTGTATACTTGAGTTTTTTTTTTCTTCAGGTTTCACCACTTTGAAAAAAATCTCAAGAAAAAAGCATAGTATACACTCGTTATCTCAGTTAGCGACCCTGTTTTCACTAGGGTTGCTAACTGAGTTAGCGAGTGTCGGTTGGGAATTCACTTAATACCACACTCGCTATCTCAGTTTCTTCTTCCCCTATCCCTCTCCACACTCCGAAACTCTAATGGCCCAAATCTCATCATCGTTCTACCTAGTATTCGTGTGGCATTTGTTTATAACTCTTGCTATTTGATTTTTGGTTAATTATGATGTAGGGTTAGATTTAGAATTGTGAGTTAATTTGAGATGTGTTCAACAATAAATTGAGTGTTTTGGTTATACGAATTATGCCTACATTGTACTAAGTGTGGATGATTTGTACTAAATTTATTTGTGTAATTAACCTAAAATAACCTATATTGTACTAAGTTGTTAGTGTTATTCGTGAAATATTAGTGTCAAGAAAAAGATCAAGTATAGACTCGTTATCTCAGATAGCGATTGTGTTTGTACCACACTCGCTATCTCATATGGTTGTATAGAAAAAATGAATAAAAATATCAAGTTTAGACTCTCTATCTCAATTAGCGAGTGTGTTTGTACCATACCAGCTAACCCAGATAGCGAGTCTAAACTCAATGATTTTTTTAAAAAATTCAAGTCAATACACTCGCTATTTCAGTTTGCGAGTGTGGTACAAACACACTCGCTAACTGAGATAGCGAAGCTAAGCTTAGTATTTTTCTTTACTTTTTCTCCAAAGTGTGGTACAAACACACGAATAACATTAACTAACTTAGTGCAATATAGGTTATTTTAGGTTAATTAGATAGATAAATTTCGTACAAATCATCCACACTTAGTACAATGTAGGTATAATTCGTATAACCAAAACACTCAATTTATTGTTGAACATATCTCAAATTAACTCACAATTCTAAATCTAACCCTAAATCAAAATTAACCAAAAATCAAAATAGCAAGAGTTATGAACAAATACCACACGAATACTGGGTAGAACGAGGATGAGACTTGGGCCACTAGGGTTTCAGAATGGGAGAAGGAGTGTGGAGAGAGATAGGGGAAGAAGAAACTGAGATATCGAGTGTGGTATTAAGTGAATTCCCAGTCGACACTCGTTATTTCAGTTACGACCATAGTGAAAACATACTCGCTAACTGAGATAGCGAGTGTATACTTAGCATTTTTATTCAGGTTTCACCACTTAGAAGAAAAAAAATTGAAGAAAAAAGCAAGTATGCACCCGCTAACTGAGTTAGCGAGTGGATCATTTTGGTAAATATTTTCGGAAGTGGGTCAGTTTAGTAAATACTTTCAAAAGGTGGGTCACTTTGGTAATAAATTCTTAGGGTTTCGTCATTGTGGCGGAGGCTGGAGCGAAAAGAAAGAAAGAAAAGAAGAAAGAAGAGGAGCGGGAGTTCAGGTTTGGGCCGAGAAGCGTGGGTGTTTGGACCGAAAGAAGAGCGGAAGCCTAGTTGAGGGGAGCATGAATTTTATTCACTTAGGCCTAATAAGGGGGCTGCCAAATTCCAGGGGAGGCTGCTCCTCCTCACCCTTCACTGCCTCCGCCCCTTACTCCCTTCTCTCCTATTCTACTCTTAATGGAGGTGTATGTGCTTAGTACTCCAATATTGGGCTCAAATTTACGAGCTTTGTCCATACAATCACTAATCTTCGCCTATTTGTTGATGGGACTGGTGGCTATGTTTTAGTTTAAATTTTGACTATTTCCTCGTTCCTTTGGCGCAAATATGAAACAAAAGTAGGAGAATACATGCATACATTAAAATTTGGCCAAACTGTTGATGGGAATGATTGTTATGGTTTACTTTAAATTCTGAATTAGGATGCTATAAGGGATGTTTATCAACTATTACTACTGTAAGTGAAGGATTATATGAAGGTTTTGTAAATGTAATTAATCAACTTCTTTCCCTTTTGAATTCTGATGGTAAGGCAGCCTTTCGTGCAATTAATTAAATGAATAGTATTGATGAAACAAAATTGGCAGCAAAGTTGCTAGTTCTTGAAAAAATCGGAATTGTTTTGACATTGAGGCCAAGGTTGCAGGATTGCAAGAACTAAATCAGCAGTTAAAAGCTCTGTTGATTGACTGGTCGGGACATGCTGATTAGTGATTACTTGGAGGTAGAATAAACGACACTGCCTCATATGTGAACCAACTCCCAGTCAATCTAAGAAAATGGCTTGTTAGATACTGTGGTGGGGTAAAAATGACTTGGGGCCCAACCAGGACCCAATACAACTCTCACTCAGAAATGGTGGAAACAGCGGTCCAGTTCGGCACCGAGCCACTGCAGGTTCGGCGCCGAACCTCAAGTCCACTCCCACAGATCTGATCTCCTCGTATCCGATGAGCGGCGATGGCCCTCGGCCTCCGATCCGTGACAGCCCCACGGGCCGTCCCCCCTCTCTGGCGAAGCTTGGGGATGACCTGGCACAGCCTAGGCCCTCCGATTCTCCCAGAAGCACAGTAGACCCACGATCAGCCATGTCAGCTCCAAATACCACCCAGGGTTTTTGCCACGTTAGCCCTATACCGCTCCTGGTATTGCCACGTCTGCCCTAAACCCCCTGGGCCCTCTGCCACGTCAGGCCCATGAGCTTTCGGGCCCAGACCCGGCCCCCAAGCGGAACCAAACGCGGTTGGAGTTCTCTATAAATACTAGACCCTCACCCACCTTTTGGAGGTAATCAATCTTTGACCACTTAAATTCACCTAGTTATTGCTACTCTCTCACAGAGACTGACTAGATCGTCGGAGGGTCCGCCACCGGGACAAACCCCGGTGTTTCAAGACCGTCTGCAGGTACACAAGACCTCGGATCCGAACCCTCTGATCCGAGCCCAGATCTCCGCCTCATTCCGAGGTCGCCGCAGGTTCCGCCCGGTCAGCCAAGGGTCGTCAGACGAGCAGCTTTCTCCTCCAAATACAAATTGAGTCCGAACTCACACCTGGTGCATCCACACGTCTCCCAGAAATAAACCGCATCAGGTTGGCGCCGTCTGTGGGAAAATTGCTTCAGAAGCCGACCCGAGCCCGACCATCGAGCGACCTCGACAGCCGAACTCTCATGGCCTCCAAGGGCAAGGGGGCCGCGTCCTCCGTCAACCGACGGGACACACCCCCACCAAACACCAATGCCGGGCCACGCGCATCAAGGCACGGAGATTCCCATCAGGGATCCCGGCGAAGCGCCACCCGTACAGTCCAGCCCGACCTACGAGGAGTAATCGTCAACCGACAGATTAGCCGCAGCAGGGGAAGGGCCGCTTCCAACCCGGCCCCGAACCATCCTAGACCGCCGCCCGAGGGACGGAGGTCGGCACTCAGCCACATCGGGAGGCAGCCTCCAGACCGACCACACCGGGTCAAGGGAGCCCCAGTCACTCACAAGGAGTTCCAAGACTTCCGGAGAGAAATTCTCGGGGCCCTCCGACGGACCCCCAGGGAGGAAACCCTCCGCTCCCAAACGGGGTCGGATGTCGAGACCAGCGCGTCGCGCCCTTCAACAAACCAGCCAGAAGACGATGGCATACTCCTAAGGCGCCTCCAAGAAATGGAGGATCGCCTCGATCATATAGGAGACGGCGACCGACGGGCGGCTCAGGGGTTCAGACCTGTCCGACCTCCCTTCTCCGCCCCCATCCTCCAAGCGGAAATACCCAGGAATTTCTGCCCACCTCAGTTCGAGACCTACGACGGCGAGGGAGATCCCGCTGATCACATGGAAGGTTTCAAAACCCTCATGATGATTCACAGCGCCTCGGATCCCCTTCTATGCCGAGCCTTCCCCGCCACGCTTCGGGGTCCGGCTCGTGAATGGTATTCGAAACTCACCCCCGGCTCCATTTACTCCTTCGACTAACTAGAGGGCAATTTTCTCGCCCACTTCGTCACCAGCTGGAAGGCGGAAAGGACTAGCGCTTCTTTACTTGGGCTCAAGCAGATAGAGGGAGAATCCCTCAGAGTGTTCGTCCGGAGATTTACCACGGAGGCGAGGTCGGTCTCCTCTCTTGATCCAGGAGTCGCCTCCGCGGCCTTTCGGCACAACGTTCGTCATGGACAGCTGAAAGCTTCTCTGGCGAAGAGACCCCCCATCGACTTTCCCGATCTCCTCAACAGGGTCGAGAAATACATTAGGGCAGAAGAGGCCCTTAACCTCGAAGATATCAGGGAGGCCATCGGGAAGGGAAAGCGGAAGGTCGAAGAGGTCGAACCATCAAAGAAAGCTCCGAGGGACGCGGGGGCCATGAAGAAGGTCCCGCCGGTCCCCCGCTTCGAGAGGTACACTCCCTTGACGCATAACGTATCCGCCATCCTCTTAGAAATCGAAGACAAAGGCATTGTCCGACTACCCCCCCGATCTAATAACAACAAGAATCGAGATCAACGCTTCTACTGCCGCTTCCACAGAGATCACGGGCACGAGACCGACCAGTGCCGAGCCCTGAAAGACAAAATTGAGGAACTCGTCTCACGAGGGTTCCTCCGACAGTTCACCCGAGAAGGCCGACGGAATCGACGAGATGATAGGAACCGGAGACTTTCGCCTCCGAACCCTACGTTGACCCACCCCCGTGATCAGGATCTCGGGTCCGAGAGAACCGCAGATACGCCATTCATCTTGCACTGTGTCCACGGGGGGCCGATGGGAGGAGGGTCAAATACACCCCGAAAAACCTTCACCCACGAAGCAAATGCTGTCCAAAACAACCCCTCGTCCAAGCCACAACCGGGGCCAGTCACCTTCTCAGGATAAGACCTCGAAGGCGTTCACCTACCCCACTGCGATGCCCTCATCATCAGCCTCCACATGGCTAACTGTGAGGTTCGCCGAATCCTCGTTGACAACGGTAGCTCAGTTAATATTCTCTTCCTCAAGACCTTCGAGAGCCTCAAGTTGCCCGGTGGAAAGCTCAAGCCCGCCGGACACACGTTACATGGATTCTCCGGCGCCCCTGTCGTAACAGAAGGGATTGTTACCCTCGATGTCACCGCAGGATCGGCTCCTGTCAAAAGGACCGAATCCATGGATTTCATGATTATCAACGT
Organism: Hemerocallis citrina; assembly: GCA_017893485.1. Classification (NCBI taxonomy): domain Eukaryota; kingdom Viridiplantae; phylum Streptophyta; class Magnoliopsida; order Asparagales; family Asphodelaceae; genus Hemerocallis; species Hemerocallis citrina. The sequence goes on along the minus strand of CM030362.1, from coordinate 28,454,092 downwards.
CAAGGCAGCTTACAACGCCATTCTCGGCCGACCCGGACTGAACTCCCTCCAAGCGGTACCTTCAACCTACCATCTGAAACTCAAATTTCCTACCCCCCAAGGGGTCGGCATCGTCCGAGGTAGCAACGAAGCCGCGCGGTCATGCTATATAACCACCGTCGGAGGGGGTGTATCCCCTCTCCACGCTGCTGAACTCAAACCCGAGAGGGATGGCCCAGCCCCCTAGCCTGTCGACGAACTAGAAGAGGTCCTATTCGACGCCGAGGATGAATCAAAGTGGTTCTGGGTAAGCCGCTCGCTCACCCAGGACGTGAAAACAGGCATCATCGCCTCAAGATGCGCCTCGATAGTTCCCCCAAAGGGCTTTGGGTCGAAGAACTGCCTAGTGTACTATGGGCGTACCGAACCACCAAGAGGATCCCCACGGGAGAGATGCCGTTCGCCTTGACCTACGGGACGGAGGCGGTCATCCCCGTCGAGGTCGGCCTGCCTTCTCCCCGTATCATGGCCTTCGACGAAGCTGGCAATTCATCAGGTTTAAGGGCCAACCTGGACCTCGTCGCCGAAGTCAGAGAGAAATCCTCAATCCGAAGAAGCATCTACCAACAACGGATCGAGAAGTTTTACAACAAGAAAGTCCGCCCCACTAACATCAAGGCGGGAGACCTCGTGCTACGAAAACTGTCCGTCTCTGATCCAACCAAGAAGAGGAAATTGGCCCCCAACTGGGAAGGCCCGTACCGTGTTGTCGAGGCTGTACGCCCTGGCATGTACCGACTGGCGGATATAGGCGGCCAGCTCATCAGCCGACCCTGGAACGCCGAGCATCTAATGAAGTTCCTGGAGGAGCGAACCTAGGTTCTAACTTGGCTAATGAGTATAAAACCCTTTTGTAAACTTTCATGTGTAAAGGGCGGCTTCGACGACCGTCCCTATCTAGTATGAGAGAAATCTCTTTTTTGTCAAACTTCAAATGGCTCGGCAGATCGGCACCCGAGTCCTCACTCCGGCATCATTCCCAGCGTCTCGATAGGCCCAATCCAGGTTCGGACCAGGGGCTCTTACTAAGGCCCCACGTTGATCCCTCGCGGATCGACGGAGCCGAACCACACCTCCGACGTCATTCACCGAACTTCTTAACAGAGCAAAGGAGGAAAGAATTCTTTATTCATACTCCTTTATTTGGTTAGGAAAAAACAAACAAAGACCATTACAGGACCACTCCACTCATCTCAAACGGAAGGAAGCCACCATCTTAGGGCCCCTCGGGTCCAACAAAGGGCGGGACCACTCCGACCGAACGGCTAGGAGTCCTCTCCTCATCATGGTGATCCTTGGGCTCAGCCACGGTCGACACACCAGCCACAGAGCTCTGGGCATCCACTGGTCGCAGGCGCTCCAGCAGGAGCAGCGCAGAAGGAACCCCCTCCGCTCGCCAATCCGCGGAGGAAGATGACGAGACGCCCAACATCGTCTTGTAGCGGTGTATCTCCATCTCCTTCTCCACTATGACATCGCGAAGTAGCCTCTCGGAAGGGGGCCTCTGTACCGAGGCGTTCGACATGGTATGTCCTAGCCCGACACCTCCGAGATCCCGGTCCACCATCGCCCTCCTCAGCCGGCTCGTCTCCTCACTTAAGGCCTCAGACTTATTCCGATAATAGTTAAAGGCCGCATCAGTGTCGCGAGCCCTCTTTCGATAGCGAACCAACGTGGCCTCCAGGGCCTCAACTTTGCTCCGGAGCCACGCCACGTCGGAACGACGGGGGTCCACCTCGGGAAGAGGAGCCGCAACCTACAAGAAAACCAGCCAACTCAAAACGCATAAGCAAGGAGGACTGGAAACATCCGGAGTCAGAACACTTGGCCGGTCAAAAAATCCATTTCTATAAATCGAGTCGCTTCTTACAAAAAATGCGGTGGCCAGTCCGCGGGAGGCAAATACAATCGAAAGAAGGAAATAGAAAGACAAAAATTATACAACTTATTTCCCACCTCAGCATCGGCAGGCGGGTCCACGAGGGGGTCGACGGGCGGATCGGAAGCAGGCCCTTCTTCGCCAGGGGTCCTCGGTGTCCCCTCAACCTCCATGTCATACTCGAAATTGGACAGATCAAGGGTCGGGTAGAAGTGCCTCACGTGGCTGATTGCCTTCGCGTAACACTCATCTTGAGCATTGATCACCAGGAGCTGACTCGTCTCTGTCAGCTCTTTCCTCTCCTTGGCAAACTCCTTCTCCTGAGCCGCCATCTTCTCCGCCCATTCCCCCTTCTCCTTGTCGAAGGCCGTCTTCATCTCTTGCTCCCTCTTCTGAGAGCCTTCGAGCTCTGTCTTCATCTCCTTCGTCTCCTGCTCGGCCTTGTCCGCCCGGTCGCGCTCCCGCTTCAAAGCGGCCTCGTAAAGGCCCCTCACGTGGGCCCCCTGCACGGTCGCCTGTAGTCACCGAACACAACTAAGGGAACCTCCTCTACAACGTAATCACGGGACAAAAGAGGTTGACAGACTTACCAGCACATTGGCCTGTGCGAGGCGAGTATACGCCTCATCCAGGGTCTCGGTCTTCATCTCCGAACGATCCCGGGGGGTCGCCAACTTACTCGCCACCTCGACGGCTTGCCGCCCTCGGGTCAAACAGTCTCCCTCACGGATCGACCAACTCGGCACCCACGGTCGCCGAAGCCTCTCCTCTATCTCCGGATCCGCCAGAGGGCCCTTCCCCTTATCAAGATCGGTGACCTTGCCCTGGTCCAGACCGCCCTGAACCACCGCGTCCTTGACCGTCTCCGAACGAGTCCTTTTGGCCCGCGGCTGAACGGGGGCCTCGGAAACCCCCTGGGACGACCCCCTCGTCTTCATCTTCTTCCCGGCCTCCTCCTTCTTCATTTCGAGCCTTGTCGCCTTGATCGACTCAGGATCCATACCTGCAAAAAGATCCAGTAAGGACAATGAGCACAGAGGAACAACGAAGACAAAAAGAAAGAAACAACTACATACGTAGATCGGTCGGGCTCAGTCCGACATTCACCAAGTGGCCCTCGGTCACCTTCGCCCAGTCGATGCTATATGACAAACGGAGGTGCTCAACAAACCCCCACTCCTCGGCGGTCAGGTCCCTCGGCTTCGGCGTTTTATAGCTCGGCTTAGAGTGGTTCCACCGAGTGGGGATGTCCCAAGATTCCTCACTCCGGATCACCAGATACTTCTTCTTCCACTCCTTGATGGAGTCCGGATGACCGTGGACAACTTTCCCCTTGCCCCGGGGCGAAATGTAGTAGATACCCTCAGCCGACGAGCCAATCATCATCATCGCTCGGAAGACATTCAGCCGTAGAGGTACCCTCTGCTCCTCGCACAGCAACACGAAGCAGATGATCTGCTTCTAAGAATTGGGTCCGTACTGCATCGGCGCCAAGGTCGCCCAGTTCAACACCTCACGGACGAACGGATGAACGGGCAGCCTCAGACCGGAGATAAAGGCATCCACGGGGAAGACGCAATACCGATCCGGCAGAGGGTCGGTCGGTCGAAGAGTGGAGCTCGGCAACATGAGCTCATAGCTGGACCCTATATGGTACGCCAACCGCAAAGCCTCCAAACTACCTGCCTCCAGAACGGTCGGAAGTGCGTCCATTATCACCCTCTTCCGGCTCGGCGACGACGGTTGGACCCCACACGCCTCCTTATCAGAAAGATCGTCGGGGTACCAACGGAACGGCTTAGGCTGAACAGGTGACCCTGTCATCAAGTTAACAGGCGCCTGACTCGAGCCCCCTATCCTCGACCCCTTTCGGAGCCCTCTTCTTCTTCTTGATTCGTTCCGGGGAGGGGGTAGATAATCGCCCCAGACCTGTCGGCATGGAACTCGAACCCACGCCCTGACCTCCTATCTGAGCCCCTTCGACTCCCCCCTCCTCTCCAGAAACCAGCCCTAGAATCTGAACTTCGGCGGAACTACCGCCCCCCTCCTCAGAATCACTACTCTCCACAACAAAAAACCTTCGAGACCGCAGCGGCTTCACATCATACACTGGCTGATCGTCGCCTACAGACTCCCCCTCGAGATCAGACTCCTCCCACGAAGTCGGTCTGGAGGCGGGTTTTGCATCCCCCCCAGACGTCGACGCCGACGAGCCAGACTGAGCCCTATCCATCTGTGCCTAAACTAAAACAAACTTACCAACAAACCGGGGGTCACTTCGGAAGAACGAGCCTGGTACAGCGAACGGTAGGGATGAAGACTGAGATATTGGGAGATTTTTTAGAAAGAGAAAGAGGCGAATAAGAAGGGGACGATAGGGGGAGAGGGGGGAACATTTATAGAGGGGAGAAATGACTCCTCGATTTCTGCAATCACTGTTCACCGATTGACGTGTAGCGGCCGCCTGGAAAACCGCACCACGTCCTCGAAACGTGGGCTGCTGACGTCATCCAGTGCCAGGCTGGCAACCAGACACAGGGGTCGGGCCGGATAAAGTGCTCGGCAGAAAAATTTTCTTTTTAAAGAATTAAGGCTACAGGGCTCGGTCGGCTCCCCTCTCACCTGCGAACAACTTGGGGCTTACAGCCTCGGCAGCCGAAAACCCTAAATCGTTCCCGAGTGGCAGGAAAGCCACCACCGCCTGTGCCCCGGGTTCCAGAGATCGGTCGGCTCCTCTCTCACCCTCGAACAACTCGGGGCTTAAGGCCTCGTCGGCCGAAACCCCGAATTGTTCACGGGTGGGAGGAAAGCCACCATCACCTAGAACCCTAACAAAAAAGAAGATCGACCCGCATATCCGAGGCTCTTCACCCCCAGATCCAGGACACGATGGATACCCCTCCCGTCCTGATCTTTCTCGAGCCAGACAACCGTACGGGGGTCGTCTGACCCGAAAAAGGATCCGGACGGCAGAGTCGCCACCGATTCGAGGCCCATTGGCGCTACAAAGTTTTTCAGAAGAGAGACATCCGCCGAAGCAGACACCTCCGATGGCCAATAGACCACCCCTGCTGTGATCAAACCCACTGTGGGGAGAGAGGTATTTATAGCCTCCCCCATAGACCAACCATTATGACACGGGGAAAGCCAATCGACGGAAGCCCATGCGCTATCTGCATTTATTAGGCGGCGCCATTAATGCCCCTAGGAAATTGGACCATCACACAGATCCCGGAAGCGCCATCAAGACTCCGCTAAGACGACAGGCCACGCGGCTTAAACCTTCTTCTCAGGAGGGAACAACGACTCGCCATCACCCTTGCCGACACATAATCCCTCGTCTTCTCGAGGTTCGGTCGAGCACCAGGGCCTTCTTCTCAGGAAGAAACACCGGCTCGCCATCACCCTTGCCGCCACATAATCCCTCGTCTTCTCGAGGTTCGGTCGAGCACCAGGGTACTCTTCTCAGGAAGAAACAACGGCTCGCCATCACCCTTGCCGACACGTAATCCCTCGTCTTCTCGAGGTTCGGTCGAGCACCAGGGCCTTCTTCTCAGGAAGAATCACCGGCTCGCCATCACCCTTGCCGACACATAATTCCTCGTCTTCTCGAGGTTCGGTCGAGCACCAGGGCCTTCTTCTCAGGAAGAAACAACGGCTAGCCATCACCCTGACCCGTAATCCCTCGCCAGCTCGAGGTTAGGTCTAGCACCAAGGTAATCTTCTCAGGAAGTCCCAGACAGTCCGCCGTCACCCTGGCCGACCCGTAGACCCTCTCCGGCTCGATGATCGCTCTAGACAACCAGGGCTCCCGCAGGAAGGCCCAGGGGTTCGCCATCCCATTTTTACATCCGTAAACACTCCTCCACGGTTAGCTCCCGCACCCCCGCAGGAGTGGGGGGCTTGTGTGGTGGGGTAAAAATGACTTGGGGCCCAACCAGGACCCAATACAACTCTCACTCAGAAATGGTGGAAACAGCGGTCCAGTTCGGCACCGAGCCACTGCAGGTTCGGCACCGAACCTCAAGTCCACTCCCACAGATCTGATCTCCTCGTATCCGATGAGCGGCAACGGCCCTCGGCCTCCGATCTGTGACAGCCCCACGGGCCGTCCCCCCTCTCTGGCGAAGCTTGGGGATGACCTGGCACAGCCTAGGCCCTCCGATTCTCCCAGAAGCACAGTAGACCCACGATCAGCCATGTCAGCTCCAAATACCACCTAGGGTTTTTGCCATGTCAGCCCTATACCGCTCCTGGTATTGCCACGTCTGCCCTAAACCCCCTGGGCCCTCTGCCACGTCAGGCCCATGGGCTTTCGGGCCCAGACCCGGCCCCCAAGCGGAACCAAACCCGGTTGGAGTTCTCTATAAATACTAGACCCTCACCCACCTTTTGGTGGTAATCAATCTTTGACCACTTAAATTCACCTAGTTATTGCTACTCTCTCACAGAGACTGACTAGATCGTCGGAGGGTCCGCCACCGGGACAAACCCCGGTGTTTCAGGACCGTCTGCAGGTACACAAGACCTCGGATCCGAACCCTCTGATCCGAGCCCAGATCTCCGCCTCATTCCGAGGTCGCCGCAGGTTCCGCCCGGTCAGCCAAGGGTCGTCAGATGAGCAGCTTTCTCCTCCAAATACAAATTGAGTCCGAACTCACACCTGGTGCATCCACACGTCTCCCAGAAATAAACCGCATCAGATACTATTTTGACATTATTGATCAAAGGTTGCTCTCCCTTGATTGTTTTTTTCTTCTACTGCAACCTAGCTTAGGGTTTGATATAATGGCCCAACAAGAGTTGTTCGGGTGTTAGAGAAATAATTGTTCTCTTTCTTTTGAGTGGTCATAGAATTTATATGGATAGCAATTAGTAAGAGCATAAAAGTTGCCCATCATTATATTGTGGTCTTTCTTTTTAACAACATATATCTCCTGATAAGAGATATTTTTTGAAAAATCAAGGAAGAATGGACCACAGGAGTGCGATAACTTCCAACCGCTACTACAGAAGCCACCAAACCAATGCTCCCCCCAACCGACCTATGGCTAAGAGAAGAAGAGAAGATGAAGACACCCACTACAGGGAGCAAGGTCATCACAGTGAGGCCATCGTTAGAGACGAATCTAGAGGTAGACGTCGCTCACCACTTCGAGAGGCGCGTCCAGGCCATAGAGGCCTGGCACATAAAGGTGTCGTTCACCAGGATCATAGAGCTCCAGTGAAGGGAGAAGAGCGAATCTCGACTGAGGGGGACAGATCTGTGAGACACTCTTCTACGACCTATAGAAGGTCCTACTTGGAGGCATCAAAGAGATTCCTAGGGGTTCCTGATAGGGGAGAGCAACGAAGGGGAGGACGATCACCGGAAAGAGAAGCTCCGGTGAAGAAAATAGACGATGAGGGGGAATGGGTCCTCGTCAAGCCTAAGCGCGCGAGAAAGGAGAAGAAGAAAGCGGAGAAGTCCACGTCCTCTGCAACTTCAGGACCAGCGACGGCCAAGAAGACAGCGCTTTGCCACAAGTGTGCGGGGAGGGGATACACCATTCACGATTGCCCAAATGACTGGTTCTGTTATGCGTGCAAGAAGACCGGCCATATATCGAAGAGTTGCCCTCGTAGCTTGATGTCGGGGAGCGCTAAGTCAAAAGCTAACTCTGACATGCCTTACGTCAGGGGCTGTAGCAAGCCGATCACGGCTGGGTCGGAAGAGAGCATAGATGGTAGACGGAAGGTTATCAGGGAGGTGATTACCCCTACATCGGTTATGGCCAACATTGAGAGTTGACTTACTAACTCCATTCTCCTTAAGGTTCATACTGGGTATCCATCTATCAAGGCCATTAAGGAGCTTCTCACCGATAGTGTCCGGCCAATTTCAAGACTAAACTGGGATGTTCAAAAGGTTAAGGAAGATGTCCTTATGGTGTTTTGTAAGACGAATGAAATCATGAAAGAACTCTTGGCCATTGGGAGCCTTGAGAGGGAAGACTTTTACATTACGCTGAGTAGGTGGTCGAGAGGCTACGGTGCGTTGAAGATGGACGCACGATCATCGATATGGCTGAGGCTCTTCAACCTCCCGTTTCAATGCTGGGTGCGATCAGGTTTCCAAAACTTGGTTCATAGCTTTGGATCCCTCATTAGCATCGACAAGCACACAAATCTTCAACTGAGAAGAGAGTATGCTAGGATACAAGTGGGGGTGGAGGATGTTAGTCTAATCCCCTCGGTGATCGTGGCTCAATTTGAAGATGAGAAGTACGAGATTAAGGTGATAGTAGAGAGGAAGAAGAAAGTATCATTTCGGAGCTCATCGAAGTACTCAGGCTCCAACTCAGACGTTGGGTTCAAACAGAGGGGAAAGGAGGAAGATGCACACCTACCGTCGGATCACTCAAGGATGAATCATAGCCGTCAATCGGGGGTTCAGTTTCAAATTAAATTGGTGAGCATGATCATCCATCAGATAGGAGCAAGGCAGTTCTGCAGCGTCCAATACAGCAAACAGCTATTTAAAACCCACAGGAACCACACGCCAGCTGTAAAGATGTGGCTCAGTTTTGGGGCACAGATGCAAGACAGCAATGCTTCGAAGGCTCCAATGACGAGGTCCAAGGTACTGTGCATACCAGTAAGGTGAGTGGGGGAGAACAGCTGTGTGATAGTGACTCGATGCCAGCATTTCAACAACATGGGGCTTATAGGGGTCTCGGTCAAATCAATATAAATGCACCTACGACTGATGGGCGTGATGCGGAGCTCGAGGTGGGAAAAGTCGAAGTGTTGCGTTCTTCAGGGGGGCCCACGAACAGGCAAGCTGACGTTATGAATCTTTCCTCAGTAGACTTCAAGGCAGCTCTTGACATGGCAATCAAGACTATTACCCAAAATTTAATTCTTAGTGGGCCTGGCCATGGGTAAAATCGAATGCGCCTCTCGCGACTGATGTGGAAAATTACCAAAGAGGTAGCCCATCGCGTTTGAAACTACTCGACCCGGCTAGGGATGACCCTCTCAAGGCAGGGAGGGACGTCGCTAAGGCAGATGGGGAGGAGAGCGAGCCAAGAACAGTGGATAGAGGAGATCACATACAAGGGGAGAGACAACCGGGGTTATCGGAGGATTTCACTACAGTGGAAGGCATAATTGGGGCATTAGGCAATATGGGCAAGGAGATAATAGATTCAGATGGCGAATTTGAGAAGTGGGAGAATGAGGTAAAGGCACTAACACCAGTTAGACAGGATAGTGTGGAGATAGATGGAGGGAAAGCAGTGAAGGGCATTGAGGAATAAAAAAGAAAGAGCAAGAGGCAAATCGACAGGTGGGGAGCTAAAGGGCCTAGTGAGGAGGATCTGATTAGATTGGCAGCTAAAGCCAAGGAGCCAATGTCAGCCTGCGGAGGTTCGTTCTCAATTCTAAGTTTTATTTCTGACGATTTGCTACTTTACTATGCTATAATGTTCGGCTTAAATATGGGTTCTTCGGATATAGAACAAAGTAGTAGAGTTAGAATCCTTAGAGAGGAAGCCTATAGGTTATGTCTATAGGGATCCCCTGCATTGTAAGGTAGGATAGATTTTCATTAAAGCTAGTTTACCCATGAGTTACATCTTCTGGAATGTGAGAGGGATGCGCTCGAAGGTCAAGATTAGATTGGTTAACGACACTATCACTAGGATTAATCCGATATTGTGCGCTATCTAAGAAATTAAGATCGTTGACCAGCAGGGTCATGATTTTGTAGGGCTCAGGATGCTAAGAGATTTTGATTGGCGGGTTAAACCAGCTAGGGGAATGTTGGGTGGTATTGCAGTAGGAGTTAATTCAAAGGTGTTTGATATTATAGATATTTTCGTAGACAATTTTTCCGTGACCGTTGTTATCAAGCATAAACGAGACGGCTAGGAGCACATGGTTACTTCGGTGTACAGCCCATATAACCCTACTCAGAGACAGAGATTTTGGGAAGAGATGCAAAATATTAGGGATAGACGGACTGGACCATTGATCATTGGGGAAGACTTTAATATCACTAGATTTGCTAATGAACACAAGGGTAGGGGATCAAATGAGAGGGACAGGTAACAATTCGACAGAGTTATCAACAACCTTCATCTCATTGAAATCCAAGCGAGTGACAGGAGATTTTCTGGACTAACATGTAGGCTAACCCAACCCTAGCTAAACTAGATAGAATCCTGGTGTCCACAGAGTGGGAGGAATTATTTCCATTGGTGACGGTAAGATCAATTCCTAGATTAACGTCCGATCATGTCCCACTGGTCCTAGAATGGGAGAATGATAGGAGAGTAAGACAACGCCAATTTAGATTCGAGAAGGCGTGGACGCTCAATTCTAGCATTACAAATGTCATTAAGGAATTCTGGGAAATGACGATGCCTGCTATCGACGCAATATCTAAGTGGATCATCAAACTACATCGCCTGAGGAAGCGCTTAAAGTGATGGGCAAAAGAGAAATTTAGGGAAGTCAAAGAAAAGAAAGAGAGTCTAGGAAGGAGGATTCAAGAATTAGAAAAAAGCGAAGAGAATAGAGATCTACACTCGGGGGAATTCGAGGAACTGACTGCCAGTAGGACAGAGATTCATAGAATTGGTAAAATGGAAGAATACTATTGGAGACAGAGATCGAGGGTTCAATGGCTCAAGGAAGGATATGCAAACACTGCCTTTTTTCACAAGGTGGCCAATGGTAGAAGGCGGCACAATTAAATTGGGGGACTATTTGTGGAAGACATTTGGACAGAGGATGAGTCCGTTATTAGAAATCATATTGATAGATCGTTAAGAGATCTATTGGGAAAGAAAAGAGCGCTAAGATGTGAGTTGAGCTCGGACGTGTGGGACGAGGTGGCAATTGAGGGAAGTAAGAGACTAGAAGAGTCTTTCACAGATGAGGAGGTGCTAAAGGTTATCAAGATGTTGGGTCAAGACAAAGCTCCCGGCCCAGATGGATTTCCGATTTTTTTCTACACAAAATATTGGACCATCATCAAGAAAGATCTTTTAGACATCTTTCACGAGTTTTTCAAGGGGGAGGCGCAGGTAGAGAGACTTAATTATGCGAATGTGGTCCTAATCCCGAAGAAGGCAGAAGTCCTCAGATTTAAGGACCTCAGGTCTATTAGCTTGCTAAACAGCTCATTCAAGATCATCACGAAGGCATTGGCCAATAAATTAACCCCAATTTTAAACGAGATTGTTGGTGGGGCTCAAAGCGGGTTTGTAAAAGGAAGAGACATCCTGGATAGCATCGAATCGGCCCATGAAATGGTTTTCAGAGGGCACAAAGACAAAGTAGATAGGTTCCTACTAAAGTTAGATTTAGAAAAGGCCTACGACACGATAGAATGGGAGTGTGTAGATGAGGCGATGAAGCTCAAAGGATTCGGAGAGAAATGGAGGCTATGGATGAAGATGTGTATTAGGAATGGCAAGTCCTTTGTCCTAGTCAATGGATTGATAAGAAAAGAAATCGAATGTCAGAGAGGACTGAGACAGGGAGATCCGCTATCATCGCTTATTTTTGCAATAATTGCTGATGGATTGTCTGAAATGAATAAGAGAGGAATTGAGGCAGGGTTGACTAAAGGGGTTACAGTAAAAGGGATCTCCGAACCTTTGTCAATCCTACAATATGCTGATGATACCATACTGTTTAGGATGGCTAAGGTGGAAGAAATAATGGTTGTACGTGTCCTTCTAAGATGTTACGAATTCTGGTCCGGTTTGGAAGTTAATCTGCAAAAGAGTTTTGTTACTGCTCTTTGCAATAGCAACGCGAGATCCACGGAGATTACCTCAACGTTGCTTCAGTGCGAAACAAAGGACTATCCGCTCAAGTATTTGGGAATGCCGATCAGACCGGGAAAGCTGATTAAGGAGGACTGGATTCCTTTGGTGGAAAAGATTGAGAAAAAATTGGCAGGATGGAAAGGAAAATTTCTATCACTGTGGGGTAGAATCACTCTCATCAATTCCGTCCTCAGTAGCATTCCTACATACCTTATGTCGATCTATGAGATTCCCAGCTGGGCTATCGAAAGAATCGGTAAATGTAGACGGAAATTCCTTTGGAAAGGAATGCGCGATGATAACAAGGGCATTAATCTCATTAGGTGGGATAGGGTCTGCAAGAAGAAAGAGTTCGGTGGATTGGGGATTCTTTACCTCAAAGACATGAATAAGGCTCTACTGTCCAAATGGTGGTGGAAAATGTATAAACAACGCAAAGCATGGTGGAGCAATTCGTTCATGAGATACCGAAGGAGGAAAACTGTCAGATTTGGAGGAAAATGTAGGCATGGAAAGGTTTCCGGTATCTGGAAGGGCGTTGCAAAGGTAGAAGATATCTACCATACAAACACAAAGTGCAAGCTGGGGAAGGACAACAACATTAGATTCTAGAAAGACAAATGGTGTGGAGATAATACGTTACAATCACTCTTTTCCAAACTTGCGACGTTAGCTAAGAGGGAGGACGCTCTTATTGTAGACGTATGGAGGAACAGAAGGCTGAGATTGGAGCTCACAGGAAGCCTCTCTAATGATGCTTAGGAGCAACTTATGTGGCTCAATGCGATGCTGCAGGAAGAGGGAACCCAAGATAGGATAGAGGAGGATGACAGAGAATGGAGATTAGGACAAAACCGATTGTATTCAGTTTCTTCTATGTATGGATTCCTTAACGATGGTGGGTTAAGGAACTCGCATGCAATTAACATTTGGAAGACTAAAGCCCCTCCCAAAGTTAAGGCTTTTCTTTGGTTGGTACTAAATGACGGAATCCTATCAAATATTAACTTAAAGAAACGAAACATTCTGATCGACGCTACGTGCCAACATTGTAACATAGGGGAAGAAGATATCACTCAAATTTTCTTCGTCTGTCCTAGAGCTAGGTTAGCTTGGGAGGTCATGGGATTGGGCTTTCACACAGCTGCAATTCCGAAATGCATCGATGATTTGTGGGGGAGATGGATAACAAGTCACGTCAACATAGAATATAGGTTTCTTTGGGATATTACGGTTGGGGCTATTTTGTGGACTCTACGGCTAGATAGGAATAAGTTTTGCTTCCATAATACTAGATGTACATTTCATATGTTACTGCATAAAATATTAGTTAATAGAGGTTTGGGCAGGTCAAGCAAGCACATGGAAGAAACCAAGGCTGGAGGGAGCACAGTAGATGATGAAAGGACCAAGACGGGGATGCTTTTAGCTATGATTGGGGGAAATCAAGCTTGACAGTTTGGATATTTTGGGGGCCTACATATGTATTTGATGTTGCACTTTCTATTTTGTGGAGCTTTTTCTTGTAAGTATGGTTATTTTGTAATAGTCGGTACTTTATGTTTCGTTAATCGATCATTAATGAAACTGGTGACTTCGGTCACTTCTATTTTCAAAAAAAAACATATATCTCTTGATTGCTTTCATTTGGTTGTAAGTGAATTTACGGTTCTTAATTTGTTTTCTTCTAATATACTTTTAAGCTCATACAGATTTGTGTTGGATCAAGCAAAAAAAGGAGGCTTAGAGCATCCACAGTCGTTTGCTATATATCCCATTTTTCCATTTTATAGCAAACGAATAGCAAAGTTGCGCTGCAATCGTTTCTCATTTTTCCATTTTTTGGCAAAGCTCCTATTCTCATTTCTCAAATATGAGAAACGAAATGAACTTTCTCAAAATATAAAGGACGGGGTATGATACCCCGTCTCTTCGATTTAATTATTTTATAATCGATTCAGACGGACGATCATATACCGTCTCAGTAATTTTCAAATTTTTTTTTTTTAAATGAGGTCGGACGGGGATACATACCCCGGACGGGGTATGATACCCCGTCTGCAAATGGAAAAAAAAAAAAATTTCAATTGATTGAATGGCCACGATTGGCCGATTAGAAAAAAAAAAAAGATTAATCGGTGGGACGGGGATACATACCCTGGACGGGGTATGATACCCCGTCCGTGAAAGGGGGAGGCCATTAATGCTGATTATGTTTAGTTTGTATAATTAGGAGTTGTTTATTAGGTTTAAGGTAGTATATTAATTAGGATTAGTTTTATTATATTATTTAATTTAGTTAATTAATTTAGTTTAATAGTTAATTAGTAATTCTGTTTTTTTTAATTTATTTTAAACGATCAGACGATATATCATATACCGTCGCTCGCTTTTTTCTAAAAAATGAGAAACAATATAGCAAACGACGACTGCAGCGAACGATCGTATTTGCTATTATTGTAGCTGCCATTTTATGGCAAATGAGAAAAACGACTGTGGATGCTCTTAGAGCGGGCATGGAACACAGGATGGCCGCCAAGTGTGTAGCGTTAGCATTAGTCTACAATTTCTTTTCCTTCCTCTGACAAATTTTTTCCTTCTAAAACACAACTGTTAGCCTTGGGTTTATTCTATGTAGGGTATTTGTGCATGGATCTCCTTTAAGCATCATCTTTGCTATGCTGTATCTATTATTAGCTTGTTTATGATTATCTTGCATATAATGAATGTCTTTTTTTTATAATCATAACACATGATGGATGTCGAATGACATGTAAGGAAATAGTTATCACTTTGGCATATAATGAATGTCAAATGACTCATGAACATTATGGTCTAAGTGAATAAAGGAAAATTTTGCTTATTATTTCCATGATGCCAGCAGCATTAACTTTAAAAAACAGGTCTACTTATCCTCACCATCTAAATTCTTTTGGTATGCCTGTCTATTTTTAATAACAATTTCCAATAACTTTATGTTAAGATCAATTTAAAGTGCTGACAATTAATTTAATTAATTAATTATTTTTGTGCAGCTACCACATTTGTTCCAACTTCCAATATTTAGTGTGTTAAGATAAATCAGAGAGATAAAAACAATACTGAATATTGAATTGAATTTAACCAAGTACAATACCACCTATATATAGGAGGTGAACAAATATCAAAACATCTCTACCACCAATATGGGACTATAATATCTAACACCTCCTCTCAAACTCACGATGGGTCAAACAATGTGAGTTTGCCTACTAAGTGTCGGAATCTCTGAACTGTATGGGATTTGGTGAAGAAGTCTGCAGTCTGCTGGGAAGAGGTAACAGAATTGAGAGAGATGGTTTCTGCCTCAAAACGCTCACGAACATAATGACAATCAATTTCAATATGCTTCGTTCGCTCATAAAAGACCGGGTTGCTTGCAATATGCAATGCACTCCGGTTATCACAATAAAGTAGAGTAGCTCCTGTAAGGGTAACACCCATATCTGATAACAACCAACGAACATGAACAATCTCTCTAGTAGTATCTGCCATTGCTCTGTACTCAGCCTCGGTGGAAGAACATACAACAACTGCCTGTTTCTTGCTCCCCCATGAGATCAGCGAATCACCAAGAAATAGACAGAAACCTGTGGTAGACCTTCTGGTAGTTGGATCTCCTGCCCAATCTGAATCCGAATATGCACTGAGCTCTAGTTTGGATGTAGACGGCATGAATAATGAGCGAGTAATGGTGCCTCAAAGATATCTGAGGATCCGAAGAAGAGCACCGTAATGAACTGATGTAGGAGCAGAAACAAACTGGCTGACAATACTAACTGCATGAGCAATATCGGGTCTGGTCATACATAAATAGACAAGCTGTCCAACAATCTGCCTGTATCTAGTGGGATCAGGAAGGGGCTCACCATCTGTGGGACGAAGCTTCACATGAAGCTCTAAGGGTGTATCAGCCGATCGACTGTCAGAGAGGCATGCAGCGGAAATAATATCTGATGTGTATTTCTGCTGAGAAATGGGTATCCCCTGAGATCCATGAGCAATCTCTAATCCCAGAAAGTAACGTAGCTTACCAAGGTCTTTCATATGAAACTGCTGGTGAAGGTATTTCTGGGTGGATGCAATGCCGGCAGAGTCATCCCCAGTAATGATCATATCATCAATATATAGTAGCAGAATTACCCTCCCCTGCGGTGATGACCGCAAAAACATAGAATGGTCCTGAGAACTGATATGGCTAAAAATGGGGTTAAATCGGAACTGTCCAAATTGGGCACGAATCTTGAAGCTCAGGGGTAAAGCGGTAATTTCCCCCACTAACGGGTCTGAAGCGGGCACTGGATCTCCCCTTCACAGATCCAACAACCCGCGAACGGATCCACTCCAACTGGGTACGGGTTCCGACCCGAGACAAACCCAGACTAGCGAGAGGAAATCAGGGTCTCTAATTTGACTAAATCAACGGGCCTGATTCGCGGTTATCCTCTCACCGAGAATTAGGGATCAGTTTCCTAAACTGGTTATGAGGATTTTACTCCTAACGGGATCACAGGAAATCAGACCCTTAATCAGATCCCTAATCAAATCCCCAAGGCGACTATAAATACCTCCTACCTACCACTGTTACAAGGTAATCACTCTTTTTCCAACTAAAGCTCTTTTTTTAATCACATCCCTGGTTACTGACAAGAGCATCGGAGGGTGCGTCGCCGGGATCAACCCCGGTATATCGCACTTCCTTGCAGGTGAATGGCGGGAGTCAGCAGCCCAATTCCGACGAACAGGCTTGGATTCGCTATTCAGGTTTTTCCACGAACCCACAAATTCTATCTGTTTACCCCCACACCAGATTCAGCGGTAACAGATTGGCGCCGTCTGTGGGAAACCATACGAATAGCCCCCGCCTCTTCCTCATCGACTAGCGCTCCTCCAGCCATGCCTCCCAGAAAGGTCAGGTCTAGGGGGTCCAATCGGGGGCCCAACCCCGCCGATCAGCAACAGGAAGTCCCGGTCCATCTTGCTCCGCATCCGGAGCAACTTCCTCCCCCGGTCCAAGACCATTTCCAACAGGGCCAGCCCCCTCTTCTGAATTAGCAACCCCCTAATGGTCCCGCTGGTCATAACCAGCAGAAGCAGAAGCAACCTCTCCATCCAGACCATGTTTCAATACACAACGCCTCTACAGACTCTATGGCCTCCCACAATCCTCGAGCTTCCGACCTTCCCAACACCATCCTAAATCGGCAGAAGGATGAGGATCTTCGCCGCCGCCTAGATGAGAAGCGGGCCCGAGAGGGAGTCTCCCGCCAACATCAAGGTGAGCTATCTCCTCATCGCCGAGATGTCAAGAGGTCTCCGGACCGAAGAGGACGTGGGAAATCTCCCGAACGTCGTAGGAGGAGGCCACATTCCCCTGCTGGTCAACATCATCCAAGGAACGACGAGGCACCCATCACTCGTGCCGAGTTCCAACAGTTCCAGGCAACGGTGTTGCAGGCCCTCAACCTTTGCCCCAACAACAATAATGCCCAAAGGGTTCCAACACCCCCACGGATCCTGAGTCCTCGCCACCGGTCCATAACTCCTCCTTCGGCTCCTAGTCACCAGCAACACAGTCATAGTCCTCGCCGATCCCAGAACTATCGTCGCCGTAGTCCCCGCTCCCCTTCCTATGAAGACGAGTCCAGGGGATCATTTGACTACCGCCAGAGGGACGATGCCCTCTACCCCCGTCTCCACGAGATGGAGAGGCGCATCGGTCGAATGGACAAGGAGGAGGAGTCGAGGGGAAGGACTGTCCGCCCCGGCAGACCCCCTTCTCCCGGACCATAATGGAGGCTCCTATCCCGAGGGGCTTCAAGCCTCCGCAGTTTGAAACTTACTCGGGAGAGTCGGATCCCGTTGACCATGTCGAAAGCTTCAAGACCTTGATGCTAATCTGTAATACCCCGTATTTCTGAAATGTATATATGATTTGAAAAAATATATATAAAAAGGATTTGAGACTTTGTCCTATAGAAATTCTCTATAGGAAGGATTTACAAAATAATTAATTTGAAATGGAAAAGCTTTGAATCCGGTATTGATTGGGTAGTGGATGACGTGTCCATATGGGCCGGATTGGTTTGTGTGTAACAGAATTGATCTGTTGAAATATGAAGGGATTTGATTAAAAAGTATATGGTTTGGAAGAAGGATTTAATGTAAAAACCGGGATGGGTGAAAGGAATTAATCCCATACCGATAGTTTCATTGAGTAAAGTATTATATAAATATAATTGCCAAGGATCAAGAGTCACCAATTCGGTTAACCACCTTTTGAGAGGCAGCCTGTGGTGGGCAGTTGTACTACATAGTATCTAATTTGTCTTATAAATTGTATAAATTGTCCGAGCTCGGGGCAGGGGCGTTACAAATGGTATCAGAGCCAGGTTTCGACACCGAGGGTGTAGGAGCAGTGAGTTATGGACCACCAGATTTGCGGCGGAGAGTATTGCACAGGTTCTGCACGATGAGTCGTGACATGACGTGGATACGGCTCCAGGTTCCGCGGCGGCGGAGAGTATTTCATAGGTCCTTCACGATGCGTCGTGACAAGGCGTGGATACGGCTCCAGGTACCGTCCCGGGGTGACGCTCACAGGAATGCTCTACATCGGCTAGAAAGTAGATCCTGCACTAGATTGTGCATGCCCCGTGCTCATCAGCGAGGACGCTGATTTCTGAAGGGGGGGTGTATGTAATACCCCGTATTTCTGAAATGTATATATGATTTGAAAAAATATATATAAAAAGGATTTGAGACTTTGTCCTATAGAAATTCTCTATAGGAAGGATTTACAAAATAATTAATTTGAAATGGAAAAGCTTTGAATCCGGTATTGATTGGGTAGTGGATGACGTGTCCATATGGGCCGGATTGGTTTGTGTGTAACAGAATTGATCTGTTGAAATATGAAGGGATTTGATTAAAAAGTATATGGTTTGGAAGGATTTAATGTAAAAACCGGGATGGGTGAAAGGAATTAATCCCATACCGATAGTTTCATTGAGTAAAGTATTATATAAATATAATTGCCAAGGATCAAGAGTCACCAATTCGGTTAACCACCTTTTGAGAGGCAGCCTGTGGTGGGCAGTTGTACTACATAGTATCTAATTTGTCTTATAAATTGTATAAATTGTCCGAGCTCGGGGCAGGGGCGTTACATAATCCACCAAGCTTCCGACGCCATGCTTTGCAAAACCTTCTCCGCCACTCTCAAGGGTTTGGCTCGGGAATGGTACTCCCGGCTCGCTCCCTCTTCCATCTTCTCTTTTGAGCAGTTCGAAGTGCTACATGACTTCCACTGGGGGTCCAGTGCTCTCCCTCGAGACTTTGGAGATCCTCGAGCCGAGCGTCCGACAAATGTCCGAGCCAGTGGACGAGCTGGAAGAAGTGCTCTTCTCAGACGAGGACCCGAGCCGAAAGTTCCTCATCAGCAAGACCCTACCGACTGCCCTATGTTCCGACTTAGTGCAGTGCATTCGGAAGAATCGCGACCTATTTGCTTGGTCCGCTGCGGATATGCCCGGGATTTCCGAGGAGCTTCTAGTATTACCGCCTCAGCATTGAACCAGTGTGCAAACCAGTTCAGCAGAAGAGGCGTAAATTCGCTCCCGAGCGACAACAAGCCATCAAGGAGGAGGTGGACAAGCTTCTAAAAGCTCGGTTCATACAGGAGGTGAACTACCCCGAGTGGCTCTCCAATGTCGTCATGGTCAAGAAGTCCAATGGTTCCTGGAGGATATGCATCGACTTCACAGACTTGAATAAGGCATGTCCGAAGGATCCAATTCCTCTCGCGAATATCGACACCCTCATCGATGCCACCTCGGGCCATGAGCTCCTCAGCTTTATGGACGCCTTCTCCGGCTACAACCAGATCCGAATGTTCTCACCGGACATCCCGAAGACCTCCTTCATTACCGACCAGGGCCTCTACTGTTATAGAGTTATGCCATTCGGATTGAAGAACGCTGGAGCCACCTACCAGCGCCTCGTCAATAAAGTCTTTCAAAGCCAGATAGGCCGCAACATGGAAGTATACGTCGACGACATGCTCGTGAAGAGCATCCGAGGTACCGACCATGTGGCCGATCTACAGGAGGCGTTCGGCGTACTGAGAAGGCACAACATGAGGCTTAATCCGAACAAATGTGCATTCTGGGTCTCGTCAGGAAAGTTCCTCGGCTTCATGGTCAACCAGCGAGGAATTGAAGCAAATCCTGAAAAAATTAAGGCCATACTGGACATGGCCCCACCTCGGAACGTCAAGGAAGTGCAGAGGCTTACGGGTCGCCTCGCCGCTATTGGGCGATTCCTTTCGAAGTTCGGGGAAAAGTGCCTCCCCTTCTTCAAGGCTCTCAGGGGGGCCAAGGGTTTCGAGTGGGGCGAACAGCAAAAGGAGTCGTCCAACCAGCTGAAGACCTACTTGGTCAACCCCCCTGCTCAGCAAGCCAGTTCCAGGGGAAACCCTCTTCATCTACTTAGCTGCTTCCGAGCAGACCCTAAGTGCTATTTTGGTGAGGGAAGAAGACCGGGCTCAGAGGCCCATCTACTATGTAAGCAAGGTGCTTCGAGACGCCGAGCTCCGCTACCCGAAGATAGAAAAGATGGCCTAAGCCCTAGTCATGGCAGCCAGGAAGCTGCGTCCGTACTTTCAATCCCATTCGGTCATAGTCCTCACCGACCAGCTGCTGAAGCAGGTACTCCACAAGCCGGAGACCTCCGATCGGCTCATGAAGTGGTCCATCGAACTGAGCCAACACGACATCTCCTACCAGCCTCGAACCGCAATAAAGGCTCAGGCCTTAGCGGAATTCATCGTCGAGAGCACCATCCCCGAGATTAGCCGAGCAGAGAACGGACCACCCATCTGGACGGTCTTCGTAGATGGTTCTTCTTGCAATGAGGGAAGCGGAGTCGGGGTCATTCTGGCGGGCCCGGATGACTTCGTTCTGTAATACTCCCTCTGCATCACCTTCAAGGCCTCTAACAACGTAGCGGAGTATGAGGCATTAATAGCCAGTCTCGGAATGGCCCGAAGAGCGGGGGCACAGTGCCTCCGAATATTCAGTGACTCTCAACTGGTGGTAAACCAAGTATTGGGCGAGTACGAGGCACGAGACGACCGGATGGCGAAATATCTCGCTAAAGTCCGAAGTTTCATGGCCCAGTTCGAAGAAGCGCTCATCCAGCGGATCCCCCGAGAGGAGAATTCCCAGGCCGACGCCCTCTCTAAGCTAGCCTCCTCCTCCCTCCAGGGTCTCGAGAAGACCGTCTTGATCGAGGTCCTCTTGAAACCAAGCATCGAAGACGAAATCTCCGACTCAGTGGAGTCGCTGCCGATCCTGCTGCAAGATAACTGGATGAGACCGCTAGTGGAATTCCTAAGGGACGGACTCCTCCCCGAGGATCCCAAGGAAGCACGCCGAGTGAGAACCAGGGCCGAGCGGTACATCCTGGTCGAGGGGATCTTGTACAAACGCTCCTTCTCGTAGATAGACGGCCGACCTTACCTGAGATGCCTCTCCCCAGAACAAGCCGAGTATGCCTTACAAGAGCTTCACGAAGGCATCGGCGGGGCACATTCAGGGTCCAGGTCCTTAGCTCAGAAAGCTCTGAATTACGGATACTTCTGGCCAACTCTCCTCCAAGACGCCGAGCAACACGTTCGGCAATGTGGCTCTTGTCAGAGACATTCCAACATTCGTCGCCTCACCAAGCTAACCTCGCCTCCCTATCAAGTCCTGTCCCCTTCGCAATGTGGGGGATGGATTTACTAGGGCCATTCCCTCCAGCTCCGAGCCAGTTCAAGTTCTTGGTCGTAGCCATCGACTACTTTTCGAAGTGGATTGAGGCCGAGCCCTTAGCCACTATCACCGAGAAGATGGTGCTTCAGTTCTTTTGGAAGAACATCATCTGTCGATTCGGTGTCCCCCGAGTCCTGATAACGGACAACGGAACCCAATTTACTGGGTCCGAGCTCCGAGCTCTATGTGAAGACCTTGCCATCCA
Source organism: Hemerocallis citrina (assembly GCA_017893485.1). Lineage (NCBI taxonomy): Eukaryota > Viridiplantae > Streptophyta > Magnoliopsida > Asparagales > Asphodelaceae > Hemerocallis > Hemerocallis citrina. Next base: position 28,432,291 of record CM030362.1, on the reverse strand, counting down.
GCAGCGTTTTTCCTCCGTCTCTCATCCACAGTTGAATGGCCAAGCAGAGAACGCAAACCGGCAGATCCTCTCTGGCCTTAAGAAGAGACTGGACAAGTGTTCTAAAGGCCTATGGGTCGACCAGCTCCCCAATGTGCTGTGGAACTACCGCACCAACAAACGGACCCCCACAGGAGAGTCCCCGTTCAACCTCACCTACGGGTCCGAGGCCGTGATACCTCTCGAAGTCAGAATACCTTCTCCTCGCCTCGCAGCCTACAGCGAGGAACAGAACGCCAGAGACCTCCGGGCGAACTTAGACCTAGTGGACGAGCTAAGGGAAAGAGCGTCAATCCGCCAACAGAACTACCGGAGGAGGATCGAGTTGGCATACAACAAGAGAGTCCGACCCACCGATCTCAAGGAGGGAGACTTGGTCCTCTGAAAACTAGCCATCTCCTTCCCCGTCAGAAGAGCAAACTAGCCCCGAATTGGGAAGGACCTTACAGGATCGCAAGGGTAGTTCGGCCCGGAGCTTATCGTCTAGAAGACCTCGAGGGCAGGGAGATTCCGAGGACCTGGAATGCCGACCACCTTTTGAAATACCGAGAAAGTGCCCCGATGCCTCTCTGAGTATCCCACGGTGTCGAACCATTCCTCTCCTCTAACTTGTAATTCCTCTTTTAAGTTATCATATGAATGCTTTTTCGTACTTATAAAATTGCTTGCATCTCTCCGCCTTTATTCTTCATTTGATCAATGGTTTGGAGTCAATACCTGGCTCGACTCTACTTCGCAAGCTCGCTCTTAAGCGAGCTAGAAGTAGTTCGCCACTCGAAATTGCTCCGACAACCGTTGAACAATCCCACCGATGGTCCGGAGTCCAACACTTGGCTCGATTCTACTCCGCAAGCTCGCTTCTAAGCGGGCTAGGAGTGGGTCGCCATTCGGAATTGCTCCCACGACCGTTGAACTCTAACGATGGTTCCGGAGTCCAACACTTGGCTCGATTCTACTCCGCAAGCTCGCTTCTAAGCGGGCTAGGAGTGGGTCGCCATTCGGAATTGCTCCCACGACCGTTGAACTCTAACGATGGTTCCGGAGTCCAACACTTGGCTCGATTCTACTCCGCAAGCTCGCTTCTAAGCGGGCTAGGAGTGGGTCGCCATTTGGAATTGCTCCTACGACCGTTGAACTCTAACGATGGTTCCGGAGTCCAACACTTGGCTCGATTCTACTCCGCAAGCTCGCTTCTAAGCGGGCTAGGAGTGGGTCGCCATTCGGAATTGCTCCCACGACCATTGAACTCTAACGATGGTTCCGGAGTCCGACACTTGGCTCGATTCTACCTCGCAAGTTCGCTCCTAAGCGAGCTAGAAATAGTTCGCAAGTCGGAGTTGCTCCCACAACCGTCGAACTACTCTCATGTTGGTCAGCGAGCCCACTATTAGGTAAGGCTCGACTCATCTCGCAAGTTTGGAAGGTTAGGAGACCGAAGCGCTGCTCGGCACCAATGGCCGAACGCTCATGTCCCCGAACCGCGAACGAGCAAGAGGCCGGCTCAAGGACCTCGGCGCGATGAACGCAGTCACAAACAAAACAACTACACAAAGTCACAAAGGACATGCAAGTTCGAGAAAGGAATGTTATTAATAATTGGGATACAGTACAAAGCTACTCTTCCATACAACAAGGTTACAAGGCCTTAAAGTACAAAAATTACAATGCCGACCCACTACACTTGGCTTTAAAAACGATCATCAATGTCCCGTTCGGTCATCAGTTTAGCAACCTCGGCCGTCGTCCCTCTCCCTCCGTCCGAAGCTCCGCCTCTACAGTCTGCAAGTGACGGATCTCAGAAAACAGATCGTCCCTCTCCGCTGTTATTTTCGACAAATTGTGCCGAACGCACTGGATCCGAAGGGCGTTGCTAAAGGCGGTCGGCGAACCCTCGTCCTCTCCTATGCGGGTCATCTCGGCGATCCTGCTCTCCAGACGCCGGATCTCGATGTCTCGCCGACCTAGGATGAGCTGAAGATGGTTCCGCTCGCTTTTGGCTCGGCGCAATCCCAGCTCGACTTCATAGAGCCGCTCTCGACACCTCGCCGAGCACGGCCTCGTCACCCCCGAGCCAGTCTCGGCTCGAGCGTGGTCATCCGAGCGATTGGGCTCGACGTCTTGAGCTGCCACCACGAGCTGAAAAGAAGAAGAGACAAACAACAAAATTTCAAACATTGCCGAGGGCCAATACATGAAGCCAATATTCCCAACGCAGCATCAGAAGCAAAACAAAAGTTTTTATTCAAATAAAGTATCCCTACATACAACTAGACCGACACTACAACAGGGTTTTACAACAACTTAAAGGGACATAATACAACTTGTTTAGTGCCTCTTCGGAAGGGGAACGCTCCGGTTCAAGGAAACGCGAGGGCGGCGACGCCTGCCCTCCGAGCTCGATTCCAAACCAGCGAAGCGAGACCCCCCTTCGCCGCTAACTCTAACTGTGGCGCCAACTGAGGCGCCGCTAGACGAGACAGCTACACTACTCTGAGCATCAGCAGGACTCCGCCTCACCGCAGGTAAACGAGTCGCAAGTTCGTAGAAAGTTATCCCTCTCTCGCTCTCTTCGCGAGTACAGGACGTACTACGAACGTTGGCTCTCTCAGACAGAGGCTTGAACGTCGCGACCTCTTCCTCCAGCTCGATAATCCTATCTCTCAGAACATCATCCTTTGTCGACATCTTCAAACGAGGAGGTCTTGACGAGCCCGCAACGTTGGCACTATCGGTCACAAGACGTCGATAATGGGTGACCTCGATCCCCCTGTCTATCGTAATCCTCCTAAGCTTGTCGACCTCGGCCAACAACTTTAGGCGCTCGGATGACAACTTCTCCAACTCAGAAGCTAACTTCTCTCCTTCCGCCGAATGTTCTTTCTCCGTTACCTCCAAGTGACGGATCTCGGCCAAGAGCTCGTTATTCTTTTTCTCGACGACGAAAAGCTCCCTACGAAGCCGCTCCATCTCACCTTCGAGACGAGGAGCTTGAGGTTGCTTCCGTAGTTGCTTCAACTCACGGCAATACCCCCCCGCAGCCGCTTTTATCTCCTCCAACTTCAAGTGCATATAAAATCGCCTCTCTCGGCTATGGAAAAGCGCTCGCTTCGTTTCTTTCAGCTCCTTACGAAGGTACGAAACCTCCGTGATTGGACCAAACTTCACCTGAAAAGCAACGATAAATCCGAGGCCCAACACTTGGAGAATTTTTGCGGCTAGCTAAACACAAAATCCGAGGTCCAACACTTGGAGAATTTTTGGTCAAACAAAAAATGTTTTCATTCAAAACTCAAAAAGAATTACAGGAGCGGTGGCCAGTCAGCAGTCAGGCTTTACAAAAAAAAAGGGGAACAAAAAAGAAGACTAAAGACGCAACCAAGTCAGGGGTCGACCTTTTTGTCGCTCGGGTCTTCCGACCCCCCGACGATTCCCATGTCCTCGTCCACGTCCTCGTCCTCGGAGTCGTCCTCCTCCTCACCCTCGGCCTCTGTCTCGCCCATGCCTTCAACACTGTCGGCCTGTCCCTCGGGGCTGAGCATTGCCGAGGGAAGCTCCTCCTCCCACTCCACGGGGTCGTAGAAGTGGTAGGAGGATGTGTCGAACCCCGGGTTCCGAGCAGCGATATGAAGTAGGGCTCGGCCGTACGCATCCTCCATGTTCTTAAACATGTGCTGCTCGGCCTCTTACTGGACAACCCTCTTCGCCTTCGCAACCTTCGATTGGTGCTTGGCCCTGATCCTCCCGGTCTCCTTCCGAGCTTTCTCCGCCTCCGACCGGGCTTTGGCCAGCTCCTTCTTAAGCTCGGCATTCTCCTTCTCCGAGGCCTCGAGCTTGGCCGCCTCGTCCGTCAACCGCTGCACAGCTTCGGCCAGCTTCGCCTCCAACCCCGCCGCTTCGGCACCGCGCTTTGCCGAGAGGAGTTGCTCGGCTTCGAACAGCTTCACAGCTTTCGCACGCTCCGACCTCTCCCGGTCGCACAGCGCCGACAGCTCCTGTTCTTTGCTCGCGAACTCTTCGAGCAAAAAGTTGAAGTGGCAGAGGGTCTGGAAAGAGAACAAACAGTTAGAATCCGGACCTAAAAACTTAGAAAATTTGAAAGAAATGCTTCAAGAAGAAAGTGTTCGGTCTACTTACCGACATCGTGTTCCGAGCGATCTGCATTGTAGCATCCCCGACCTCTCTGAACTTAAGCGCCGCTCGGTCTTTCGGGGTCGGCAGGTGCTTCACTGCCTGCATACAAATGTTACCGTCCCCCAAGAAGCCGTCGACCTTCATTACTTGCCAGTCCGGGACGAAGATCCGCTTATGCTCCTCGGTCAGAATCTTCTCCGCTTCGGCGGTGAGAGGCGGAACTTGAAGGGATAATGCCGCGCTCACGTTGAACGCGCCGCTCGACGAGCCGGGAGCATCCGTCTTCGCCGGTGGAGTCGGCGCATCCGAGACAAGAAGATCGGAGGCCGCGACCTGGTCTTGCTCGGGATCGGCATCCGGAACAATGACCTCCTGCAGGTCGGCGGTCTTTGGGACCGAAGGTATCTTCGGCGCTCGGCCGCCCTGAGGCCCCGTTGAGGGTCTCTTCTTCTTTCTCGTCTCCTGCTCCCTAGCCGCCTTGGCCTTCGCCATCAACGCCCTATAGTCCATCTTGGAAGACTCTGCACAAACCGAATGAAAAAACTTAGAAAAAGTTTCAAGAACTTCAAGCAAAAAGTAAAAATACCAGAGGCGTACTGGGGTCGATCAGACTGAGACCCCCTCGGAACAGAGCCTCCTCGGTGATGTCCTTCCAACTAAGCGTCGGTAGGCCGAGGAGTTTCTTGAGGACTTCCGTCTCCTCGTCACCAAGCACTGGCTCCTTCTTCGCTCGCTTGGGCAGGCCCTCCCTCGACCAAGCTATCGGAATTGCCCAGGGTTTGGGAGCTCGGACAATGAAGTACTTCTCCTTCCAATGCTTGATCAAGTCCGGGTTCTCGATCAACTACACGCCTGTCTGCAGCGAAAGGTAGAACCTCTGCTCGTTCCTGTTCGGCTGGCAAGGACGGTAGAGGCCCCGAAGGAGAAACAGACTAGGCTCGGCGCCGATCTCTTGACACTAAAGAACAAACGCCAAGACGTGCCTCCAAGTGTTCGGCATCAGTTGGGCAGGGCACTGATGAACACAAGAATATTCACATTTAGAAGCAATAATCTTATTATAAATGCACATGTAAAAGCTCTATATGTGGTATTTAACTCTTATTCTCTCTTTTCAATAGGAAATAACCAAAAGCAGCAAAACGAAGCAGATTCCAGACGAATGCAGACTGAGAAATAATATACAGGGAACTGCAGAAGCAACAGCCGACTGGCTCTTCAGCAGTCGACCAGACAGAGAGTTTGCTAAGCCTCGGCACAGTCGACTTCCCCAAACACCAGTCGACTTGACCGAGAAATCGTGAAGCCACAGATGTCTCAGACACCAGTCGACTTATATCTAAGGCAGTTGACTGGTACGCGGCGGAGTAAACAGATAAGATATTCGAAGATTCATCCAAATCTAATTTCAAATCTATCTGAATCCAGATTTATGCAAATCAAATCTAGAGACTGGAGATTTCCAAGAGCACGTGGTTAACAGATAAGGAAGGAAAGAAGAAAAGAGAAAGAAATAAATCATCAAATCTAACAAAGAAGGATTTTCCTGAAAAAGTGCAAAACCCTAATTCTCAGCCGTGTTCTATAAATATCAGAAAAGAAGCATCAACAGGGCTCTCTCTCGGCTCTCGTCATCTCCCCATCATCCACCACCGAATCACAGAGTTGCAAAACCATCAAATTATCAACCAGTGCATCATTCTATCAGCATCGAGGAAGGAGAGAGGAGATCCAGTATTCGAAGGCAGTCGACTGTGTGACAGCCAGTCGACCTCATTGCCGGACTTCATTAGTTTATTTCTTATCCTTCTATTCTTTTATGTTGATCATGTATTCAAACTTGTTGATTAATAAAAGTATTATTATGTGGAACTAATTTCATAGTTGGGTAGATTGAAGCCGTAGTTATGTAGTGCTATATTCTTCTGAGCTCTTCTATTTTACTTATTGATTGAATCCGTTTGCATTGGTATAGATTGATGGTAATCAAAACTAGTTCTCGAAGTCTGAGAGCAGTCGACTGAGGTGAGAGCCAGTCGACTGATGAACAGAGCTTGAGAAATCCAAGTTTGCATTACCATCTATCTGAATCTGTTATATGAGCATATTGAGACGACCAGTATCTCGTGCCCGTAATTGTAACAAAGGAATCTTTAGGGGTTCCTGGTTCAATCAACTTAAGGGATCTAGATCTGATACCAATTTCTAGAACCTTGAGTGTTTGTTCGTTTCCACTGATCTTATGTTTTCTTTAAGCACAACTTAGTAGATACCATGCTACACACTTAATGAAAGAAACGAATTAGAGTAGATACCATGCCTAATTCTTGGCTTAGGGAAACAGTACTTTAAGGAGTAGATACCATGCCCTTGAAGGGAACAAACATGAGTAATAAGAAGAAGTTCAGAAGGTGACTTAGCATTACTGACTATTGGTGGAGATCTAAACCCAACTACTTCATAAATATTTGTGATTCAACATTTCTTAATTTAGTTTAAATCTTTTTATTTCTTTTAGACTTTCAAAACAACTCTTTATGATTTTTATTCTTTTTATTGATTAGTAAGTTTAAGTCTACAATCTCTGTGGGATCGACCCTTGCTATTGCTACGCTTTTCTAACGATTCGTGCACTTGCGAGGTTTATAATTTGTGTCTAGTTTTATCTATTTATTTAGGTATCTAGAAACCAACAACAAGTTTTTGGCGCCGTTGCCGGGGATTGTCTAGTATTTTAACTTACAGATCAGTAGGAAGTTTTTATTTTCTTTCTTTTAGTTTATTAATAATTTTTTCTTTTAGGTTACAGGATTTTGGTGGATGCACGGAAGGAGATCACTTCGTCCAGAGCTACTACCAATTGACGCAGAAACAGAACGCAGTTTGCACAGGTTAGGTCGACTGATTGCGACTAACCAGTCGACTGCTGAACGAACCCAGTCGACTGCTCAGAGACCTAAGTCACAAGAAATCATGGCAGAAGAAATACCCAATCGCGTACCAATGCAGGATAAATTTACGCCTAAGAACATTGAACAACCCTCCTGCATTGCATATCAACCCAATGTCACAGGGAACATGCATCTATCTCCTCAGTTACTTAGTATGGTTCCCCATTTTAGTGGCAGACCTAATGAAGAGCCTCATCTCCATTTACAAGATTTTTTCGATCTCTGCAGGACACAAAGCGTCCAAGGGCTTACCCCTGAGCAAATCAAGTTAATATTGTTTCCTTTTTCCTTAAAACTTAACGCTAAACTATGGTATAATTCTTTGGAACCAGGATCAATAAACTCATGGGAGCAATTGGCGACAAAGTTCTTAAAAGAATTCTTTCCAGCCCAAAAGACCAAACAACTGAAAAGGGAGATTCAACTCTTCCAACAAAAGGATGGAGACTTATTTTTCGAAGCATGGAAAGATTTCAAGAACAAACTTCTCAAGTGTCCAACACACAACATGCCTAAAGATGATCAGGTACAAGCTTTTTATGAAGATTTAAATGATACTAATAAGGCAATTGTGGATTCAGCTTGCAACGGGATCTTGATGAGGAAAAGCGGCGAAGATGCCATAGAACTATTTGAAGAACTCAGCGAGAATTCACAACAATTTTCAACAAGGAGGGGCCCTTCGAAAAAACAGGGAGTTTATGAAATTTCTAGTAGCAATAACATTCAATTGGAAATGGTAAACATGAATAAGAAAATTGATATGCTTGTTAATGCAATGTCTATGATGGGTGGAGTTAAAAATCAAACAAATGAAATTTGTGCAATTTGTTCTCATGTAGACCATACCACTGATACATGTCCCATGTCTTCTTTCACAGATCAGGAGCATGCAAATTATGTAGGTCGAGGAGTGTTTCCACCAAAGAACAACCCATTCTCAAACACATACAACCCAGGGTGGAGGAACCATCCAAACTTCTCATGGAGCAATAATCAGAATAATCAAGGGACTCAATTCACACAAGGACATGCACGGAATTTCCAAATGGGAAGTGGGATTGATAGGCCAGTTCAAGAACAAAAGAAGTTGGATTTTGAATTCACCGTTCTTCAATTGCTCCAACAACAACATCAAACAAGCAACCAACAAGGGCAAGCAATTCAGAAGTTGGAAACACAAATTGGCCAAATTGCTAAAGAATTAAGCGAGCGAAAGGCAGGGGAACTTCCATCACAAACTATACCAAACCCTGGAGGCCAAGAACAGCTCAAGGCAGTCACAACATTAAGAAGTGGTAAGATAATTGACAACAAAGTTGGAACACATACCGAAGAAAAAGAAGAACAACCTTCAAAAATTGTGGGGTCCAACAAGGTAAGTGAAAAAGAAAGAACAGTTTTGCCACCATTCCCTCAAAGGTTAGTCAAACAAAAGAAAGATCAACATTTATTTGACATCTTTGAAACTCTCAAAAAGGTAGAAATTAATATCCCCCTACTTGATGCTATTAAACAAATTCCTTCTTATGCTAAATTTTTGAAAGAATGTTGTACTCACAAAAGAACATTTCAGGTTAGGGAGGATGTGGCTTTGACAGAAGAAGTGAGCGCTGTCTTATTAAGAAAATTACCTCCTAAATTAAAAGACCCAGGTAGTTTTACCATTCCTTGCAGGATTGGCGAGCACTTCTTTGAGAAAGCACTACTAGACTTGGGGGCAAGCATCAATCTTCTCCCATACACCATCTATGAAAAGCTAGGATTGGGGGAACTCCAACCAACATCCATCACGTTGCAGTTGGCAGATCGCAGTATCAAAAGACCTAGAGGTATTTTGGAAGATGTCCTAGTTCAGGTAAACGATTTCATTTTGCCTGCTGATTTTGTCGTGTTAGATATGGAGGAATCTTCAATGCCATCTTCTCTACCAATCATTTTAGGTAGACCCTTTATGAGTACGGCTGATATAAAAATTTGTGTTAAAAAGGGTACTATAAGCATGAAAATAAATGGAGAGAAGGTTGAATTTAAAATATTTGATACACTGAAATTTCCACATGATGATCATGAATGCTATAATGTTGATGCGGTTCAGGATATTGTTGATCAAACATTTCAGGTTCATAGCGTTGAACCATTACAGGCCATAATTACACAATCTCTAACTTTATCTAATGTCGAACAGGAATACGATGACTGGGAAATTGCAGAGACAGTACATCACCTTTACACTTCACAGTCATACTCAGGTAAGTTTGCACCAGTATTTGAAAAATTGGTGACTAATGACTTTATGTTTCTGCAGACAAGTCGACTGGTGCACTGGACAAGTCGACTGCTGCAGAGGATCAGTCGACTGTCCAGACTGCTACCAGGGACCAGTCGACTGCACCAAGACTTACAGACCCAGAGCTTAAGCAGCTGCCCGACCATTTGAAGCACGCATATTTGGGCAAGAACCAGACGCTACCAGTGATAATTGTTGCGAACCTAAGTGCACAGGAAGAAGATAAGCTGCTAAAGGTATTACGAGAACACAAGAATGCAATAGGATGGACCATTGCAGATATCAAGGGAATAAGTCCATCCAAATTCATGCATCGAATACTCCTTGAAAACAATGCAAAACCAAGCAGGGAGGCACAGAGAAGGCTTAACCCAAACATGAAGGAAGTGGTAAGAGCAGAGATTTTGAAGCTACTAGATGTTGGCATTATCTACCCTATCTCAGATAGCAAATGGGTAAGTCCTATACATGTAGTGCCTAAGAAAAGTGGAGTCACAGTGGTGATAAATGAAGAGAATGAGCTTATCCCTACTAGAGTGACCACAGGATGGAGGGTATGCATTGATTACAGAAAACTGAACAATGAAACCAGGAAAGATCACTTCCCTCTTCCCTTTATTGATCAAATGTTAGAAAGATTAGCAGGATATAGTCATTATTGTTTTTTAGATGGTTATAGTGGCTATAATCAAATTGCTATTGCTCCAGAAGACCAAGAAAAAACCACTTTTACATGTCCTTTTGGTACTTTTGCATACAGGAGGATGCCCTTTGGATTGTGCAATGCTCCAGCTACATTTCAAAGATGCATGATGAGTATATTTTCAGACATGGTGGAAAGGTTCATCGAGGTATTTATGGATGACTTTAGTGTTTTTGGATCTTGTTTTGATGAATGCCTTAACCATTTGCAGCTTGTGCTTAAAAGATGTGAAGAATGCAATTTAGTGCTGAATTGGGAAAAGTGCCATTTCATGGTACAACAAGGTATTGTGTTGGGACATGTGGTGTCCAAAAGGGGAATAGAGGTAGACAAAGCAAAAATCGATATAATATCAAAACTACCCCCTCCCACTACAGTTAAGGGTGTTAGGAGTTTTCTAGGGCATGCAGGGTTCTATAGAAGATTCATAAAAGACTTTTCAAAAATCTCCAAACCTCTTTGTGACTTGTTGGCTAAGGATGTTGAGTTTGTATGGACAGAAGAGTGCACAAATGCTTTTATGACATTAAAAAATCTTCTCATTTCTGCACCTATTGTCATGGCACCAGATTGGAGCCATCCTTTCGAGCTTATGTGTGATGCAAGTGATTATGCTTTAGGGGCTGTTTTAGGTCAAAGAATCAATAAGAAACCCCATGTTATTTACTATGCTTCTCGAACTTTAAACGATGCACAGCTAAATTATTCCACTACTGAAAAAGAAATGTTAGCTGTTATTTTTGCTATAGAGAAGTTTAGATCATATTTGATTGGTTCTAAAGTTATTGTTTTTACTGACCATGCTGCCTTGAGATATTTGTTTGCTAAAAAGGATGCTAAGCCTAGGTTGATCAGATGGGTGCTGTTGCTTCAAGAATTCGATTTTGAGATTAGAGATAAAAAAGGAAGCGACAATGTTGTTGCAGATCACATGTCCAGGCTACTGCAGGAGGAAGAGCGAATTGTGCCCCCACTTGACGAAAAGTTCCCAGATGAACATCTCTTTCAAATAAACATATCCTCGGGGCAGTCGACTGGTAACAGGACCAGTCGACTGGTACTCACTGCTCAAATTTTCCATGGTTTGCTGACATTGTAAATTATCTAACCGCTCATGTTTTCCCTCCAGGTATGACAAGTCAGGAAAGAAAGAGACTGGTGGCTATGTGCAAGCACTACTACTGGGATGATCCTTATTTGTTCAAATTTTGCCCTGATCAAATTATTAGAAGATGTGTGGCAGAAGAAGAGCAATTGAGTATTCTACAACATTGCCACCAATATGCATGTGGAGGACATTTTGGACCAAAAAGAACAGCACTTAAGGTACTGCAATCTGGATTTTATTGGCCTAAAGTATTCAAAGATGCTTTTTCTTTTTGCAGGACTTGTGACAAATGCCAAAGGACAGGCAACATCTCTTCTAGAAATCAAATGCCACTGCAAAACATCCAAGTGATCGAGCTTTTTGATGTTTGGGGAATCGACTTCATGGGTCCATTTCCTAACTCATTTGGTTATTTATATATACTTGTTGGTGTGGATTATGTGTCTAAATGGGTCGAGGCTGTCCCCTCAAGAACTAATGATCACAAAGTTGTTGTCAAGTTTTTGCAGGAAAACATTTTCACTAGGTTTGGTACACCTCGAGCAATAATAAGTGATGGAGGGAGCCACTTCAATAACTTTCCTTTTGCTTCTTTGATGAAGAAGTATGGTATTACACATAGAGTGGGCACCCCATATCATCCTCAAACTAGTGGGCAGGTGGAGATTAGCAACAGAGAAATTAAGAGCATTTTGGAAAAGACAGTCAACACAAGGAGGAAGGATTGGTCGTTGCGCTTGAACGATGCATTATGGGCCTATAGAACCGCATACAAAACACCCATTGGCATGTCACCATACCGTTTGGTGTTTGGAAAAGCCTGTCATTTGCCAGTTGAGTTGGAGGACAAAGCATATTGGGCCATTAAAAGGTTCAATTTTGACATGAAACAAGCAGGGGACAAAAGAAGATTACAACTAAATGAGCTTGAAGAGTTGAGGCATGACGCTTATGAGAATGCAAAATTGTACAAGGAAAGGACAAAGTTGTACCATGACAAACAGCTCGCAAGGAAGGAGTTTTACGAAGGACAGAAGGTATTGATATACAACTCAAGATTGAGACTTTTTCCAGGCAAGCTTATGTCAAGATGGTATGAGCCATACATTGTCACGAGAGTCTTTCCACATGGCACTTTGGAGGTTCATAGCAAAGAGAAGAATCAAACGTTTAAGGTGAACGGGCATAGAGCGAAGCCATACATAGATATGAGTCTAGAACCGCAAGAGGAAGATGTGAATCTTCAAACCGTTCAATACATGGCATGAACTCATCCAGTCTAGCTGAAGACAGAAAACATAGCGCTTATTGGGAGGCAACCCAACTTTTCAGGGGAGTATTTACACTTTCCCTTTATTTTCTTTCAGTTATTCATTATTATTTTTCTTTGAGTTATTATTTATTTTTCTCTCCTTACTAGATGTGACATATGCCTATTTTTACATTTTCTTTCGAACATTGAGGACAATGTTCCATCTAAGTTTGGGGGTGTTAGGTAGTTATTTACATTTGGAATCTTTTGAATTTTTTTTAGGATAAACAATTTCTTATAAAGTAAGAAGAAGGATACTTATTTACTTTAGGATTGTTGAGTTTCATAACTTCCATACAAAATTATATGAGTCATGCAATTATACATAATAAACAAATGTGATGCTTTTTCTGGTTATTATTCCCTTTAGATCTAGTCCTAAACAGAGTTTAAGTAAATAGAGTAATAATAATAAAAAAATAAATAAATAAATAAATAAAGTCAATCTACTCCAATGTTTTGAGTTGCTTAGTAACTAGGGGTATTCATCACAAATATTTACTTTTACGTCAAACGGCAACTTGAAATATGAGTATGCAAAGCACTTTAGAGTTTGTGACTCGCTGAGTAACCGGGTGGATTGATCACAAATGTTTCGCATTCGCGTAAAAAGGCAAGTGACAACTTTAGAGAAGCGACTTAAAAAATATAAAAATAAAAAAATTAAAAAAAATTAAAAAAAAAACTCTAGTTTGCTACTCGGTTTGTAGTATAGAAAAGGGGATAATCACAGATTGAGTAATTACATACTATAACTATAATTAATTGCATGACAAGTGAGGTTGAGTTTGGAGTTATGAATAAACAATTGCACTAGAGAAAGTGGGTATGTTTAATTTTACTTTATCTGAAATTATTTATACTTTTCTATGTTGATGCCCACATAATAAGAACTCTTGGTGGTTAAGGCTGTCATTATTATTATTTTTCCCTTGTTCATAATTCTAGTTTGCTTGAGGACAAGCAAAAATCTAAGTTTGGGGGTATTTGATGAACACAAGAATATTCACATTTAGAAGCAATAATCTTATTATAAATGCACATGTAAAAGCTCTATATGTGGTATTTAACTCTTATTCTCTCTTTTCAATAGGAAATAACCAAAAGCAGCAAAACGAAGCAGATTCCAAACGAATGCAGACTGAGAAATAATATACAGGGAACTGCAGTAGCAACAGCCGACTGGCTCTTCAGCAGTCGACCAGACAGAGAGTTTGCTAAGCCTCGGCACAGTCGACTTCCCCAAACACCAGTCGACTTGACCGAGAAATCGTGAAGCCACAGATGTCTCAGACACCAGTCGACTTATATCCAAGGCAGTCGACTGGTACGCGGCGGAGTAAACAGATAAGATATTCGAAGATTCATCCAAATCTAATTTCAAATCTATCTGAATCCAGATTTATGCAAATCAAATCTAGAGACTGGGGATTTCCAAGTGCACGTGGTTAACAGATAAGGAAGGAAAGAAGAAAAGAGAAAGAAATAAATCATCAAATCTAACAAAGAAGGATTTTCCTGAAAAAGTGCAAAACCCTAATTCTCAGCCGTGTTCTATAAATATCAGAAAAGAAGCATCAACAGGGCTCTCTCTCGGCTCTCGTCATCTCCCCATCATCCACCACCGAATCACAGAGTTGCAAAACCATCAAATTATCAACCAGTGCATCATTCTATCAGCATCGAGGAAGGAGAGAGGAGATCCAGTATTCGAAGGCAGTCGACTGTGTGACAGCCAGTCGACCTTATTGCCGGACTTCATTAGTTTATTTCTTATCCTTCTATTCTTTTATGTTGATCATGTATTCAAACTTGTTGATTAATAAAAGTATTATTATGTGGAACTAATTTCATAGTTGGGTAGATTGAAGCCGTAGTTATGTAGTGCTATATTCTTCTGAGCTCTTCTATTTTACTTATTGATTGAATCCGTTTGCATTGGTATAGATTGATGGTAATCAAAACTAGTTCTCGAAGTCTGAGAGCAGTCGACTGAGGTGAGAGCCAGTCGACTGATGAACAGAGCTTGAGAAATCCAAGTTTGCATTACCATCTATCTGAATCTGTTATATGAGCATATTGAGACGACCAGTATCTCGTGCCCGTAATTGTAACAAAGGAATCTTTAGGGGTTCCTGGTTCAATCAACTTAAGGGATCTAGATCTGATACCAATTTCTAGAACCTTGAGTGTTTGTTCGTTTCCACTGATCTTATATTTTCTTTAAGCACAACTTAGTAGATACCATGCTACACACTTAATGAAAGAAACGAATTAGAGTAGATACCATGCCTAATTCTTAGCTTAGGGAAACAGTACTTTAAGGAGTAGATACCATGCCCTTGAAGGGAACAAACATGAGTAATAAGAAGAAGTTCAGAAGGTGACTTAGCATTACTGACTATTGGTGGAGATCTAAACCCAACTACTTCATAAATATTTGTGATTCAACATTTCTTAATTTAGTTTAAATCTTTTTATTTATTTTAGACTTTCAAAACAACTCTTTATGATTTTTATTCTTTTTATTGATTAGTAAGTTTAAGTCTACAATCTCTGTGGGATCGACCCTTGCTATTGCTACGCTTTTCTAACGATTCGTGCACTTGCGAGGTTTATAATTTGTGTCTAGTTTTATCTATTTATTTAGGTATCTAGAAACCAACAACAGGCACAAGCCGTACCAATTGAGGACCTCGACAATGAACGGATGCAACGGCAAACGAAGCCCGGCGGCCAAGGAGTCGAGTGGAAAAATGCACGTGTCGGCCGAAGACGACATGCAGGCTCGGAAACCTGGTCCTGTGAGAAGTAGCCCGTACTCGGTAGGGATCTGGAATCCGGTCCGGATCCGATGCAGATCAGCCTCCGTAAGAATCGAAGTGATCTGGTCCACCTTGGACAACTCTCTCGGCTCGTTCTCCTCTACCGACTTGGCGGTGCCCTGGGTCACCTTCTCCAGCATCTCTTCGGAGTAGCTCCGAACTCCCCCCACGCTCGACAGAACGATCGGCTGCCGACCGAACTCCCCTGCCGTCTTCGGCTGCTCTATGACCGTCACGACTCCCTTACCCTTCCGGGAGCTCGCTGCAACATCCTGGGGTAGCTCGACGACCTCCCCACTCTTGCTCGGCCGGACCACGGTCTGCTCGGTCGGCTCTACCACCTCCTTCTCTTTACCCGCTCGGCTGACGACTCGGTCCGAGGCGGGGGTCTCATCCGAAGAAGTAATCTTAACCATTTTTCTAAAGAGAGAGGAGAGAGACTGACCTTGAAGTGACTGTTACAGTCGGAAAAGTTCGCCGGAGCAAAGAAATGCCTTGCCGCGACAGCTAGCAGCGCCACCCGGGAGCTAAAAACTTCGATGATGAGGAGTAAAAGCTTGAGTAAGAAAGTAAAAGTGAATAATGAAATTTGGGATGAGGGAGTGAAGATTTACAGTAAAAGAAAAAGTCTCTTGGACTTCGTAATGTAAGGGCGCGACTCTTGAGCGGCTCTTGAAGCGTTACGAAAGCCCAAACGACTTTGTAACCGAGCAGCAGCGGTTGGCAAAAATGCAAAACGTTTCAATCAAAATCCGAGCGACGTGCGATCAGACCCCAATATCAAAGGGCCCGGTCGGCAGACCGAGCAAGTGCCCATCCGAGCCCCAAAACGGAGAAAATTCACTTTTCCCTCAACATTCGTGTAAGATCTCGATCCAACGGCCCAGATCTTGCCAGAGTCGCTAAACGACAAGATAGCATTTTCTTGGGAACTGAGCCGTCTCGAGATTCGTGCCAACATCCAACGGCCCAAATCTTGCCAGCATCGCTAGACGACAAGATAGCATTTTCTTGGGAACTGAGCCCATCTCGAGATTCGTGCCACAATCCAACGGCTCAGATCGTGCCACGCGCTCGAACTGCCGAACCCTTAGACCTCCGGTCGGCTAACCGAGCAAGTGCCCATCCGAGCCCCAAAACAGAGAAAAATCACTTTCTCCTCAACATTCGTGTAAGATCTCGATCAGACGGCTCAGATCTTGCCAGCACCGCTAAACAACAAGATAACGTTTTCTTGGGAACTAAGCCCGTCTCGAGATTCGTGCCACAATCCAACGGCTCAGATTGTGCCACGCGCTCGGACTGCCAAACCCTTAGACCTCTGGTCGGCTAACCGAGCAAGTGCCCATCCGAGCCCCAAAATGGAGAAAAATCACTTTCTCCTCAACATTCGTGTAAGATCTCGATCAGACGGCTCAGATCTTGCCAGCACCGCTAAACGACAAGATAACATTTTCTTGGGAACTGAGCCCGTCTCGAGATTCGTGCCACAATCCAACGGCTCAGATCGCGCCATGCACTCGGACTGCCGAACCCTTAAGACCTCCGGTCGGCTAACAGAGCAAGTGCCCATCCGAGCCCCAAAACGAAGAAAAATCACTTTCTCCTCAACATTCGTGTAAGATCTCGATCAGACGGCTCAGATCTTACCAGCACCGCTAAACGACAAGATAACGTTTTCTTGGGAACTGAGCCCGTCTCGAGATTCGTGCCACAATCCAACTGCTCAGATCGCGCTACGCGCTCGGACTGCCGAACCCTTAGACCTCCGGTCGGCTAACCGAGCAAGTGCCCATCCGAGCCCCAAAACGGAGAAAAATCACTTTCTCCTCAACATTCGTGTAAGATCTCGATCAGACGGCTCAGATCTTGCCAGCACCGCTAAATGACAACATAGCGTTTTCTTGGGAACTGAGCCCGTCTCGAGATTCGTACCACCATCCAACGGCTCAGATCGCGCCACGTCGCTCGGACAGCCGAACCCTTAGACCCTCGGTCGGCTGACCGAGCAAGTGCCCATCCGAGCCCCAAAACGGAGAAAAAAGCCGCCGAGCAACTACGACCGTTGGATCTTCCAGAAATTCGTGCTTCTGGTGATGAACGGTCCAGATCGTGCCACGTGCGCTAAACGACAAGATAGCATTTTCTTGGGAAACGTGCCTCCTCGAGATTCGTGCCGGGATCCGACGGCACAGATTGCGCCACGTCGCTCGGCCCGCCGAGCCCCTAGGCCTCCGGTCGGCAGCCGAGCAAGTGCCGTTCCGAGCTCCAAAAGCGAGAAAATGACTGCCGAGCGACTGCAACCGCCAGATCTTTTAGAAATTCGCGCTCGCGTGAGATCAACGATCCAGATCAAGCCACGCCATAAATAGCTATTAAAAATCAGTTTTTATTTATTTTAATCGCTCTATTTATTTAAAAATTGCGAAAAAATTACTAAAAATTCGGGAAAATTAACTAGAAATTCTAGGAAATAATTACAAATTTGGGGGAATATTTTTGAGCCCCTGAAAGAACAATTATTGCCTAGAATGTATTGTTAAAGCCCCCGAACGACTGGTTAACACATCGCAAAATTAAATAAATAATCCGAAAAAATAGATAAAAACCGTCGGACATTCAGAAAAGCTTAAGAACAGCTTACAGCTTCAAAAATCACCTCACTACTCCCTTCGAGATTCAAAACCCTCCATTCGGACTCCGATACAACTTCACTAGCCACTAAAATAGTTAAACTACTCCTCAAAGGCTGATCAAACTCAGTCTTTAGGAGTGGGGGGCTCGTGATATGGCTAAAAATGGGGTTAAATCGGAACCGTCCAAATTGGGCACGAATCTTGAAGCTCAGGGGTAAAGCGGTAATTTCCCCCACCAACGGGTCTGAAGCAGGCACTGGATCTCCCCTTCACAGATCCAACAACCCGCGAACGGATCCACTCCAACTGGATACGGGTTCCGACCCGAGACAAACCCAGACCAGTGAGAGGAAATCAGGGTCTCTGATTTGACTAAATCAACGAGCCTGATTCGCAGTTATCCTCTCACCGGGAATTAGGGATCAGTTTCCTAAACTGATTATGAGGATTTTACTCCTAACGTGATCACAGGAAATCAGACCCTTAATCAGATCCGTAATCAAATCCCCAAGGCGATTATAAATACCTCCTACCTACCACTGTTACAAGGTAATCACTCTTTTTCCAACTAAAGCTCTTTTTTTAATCACATCCCTGGTTACTGACAAGAGCGTCAGAGGGTGCGTCGCCGGGATCAACCCCGGTGTATCGCACTTCCTTACAGGTGAACGGCGGGAGTCAGCAGCCCAATTCCGACGAACAGGCTTGGATTCGCTATTCAGGTTTTTTCACGAACCAACAAATTCTATCTGTTTACCCCCACACCAGATTCAGCGGTAACAAGAACTCTGACTAAAACCAGCCTTGGTGATGACAAGGCAAAAACACTCAAACCAGGCTCGAGGTGCCTGCTTCAAACCATATATAGCCCGACGCAGCCAGCAAACATGACGAGGAGGAGTATGGAGGCCAGGAGGAGGATCCATATAAACAACTTCAGATAAGGTACCATGAAGAAAAGCATTCTTCACGTCCATCTGGTACAACGGCCAATGGCGAATGGCTGCAACAGCAAGAAGGGTGCAAACAGTAGTCATCTGTGCAACGGGGGCAAAGGTCTCACCATAGTCAATGCCATGCTCCTGAGTAAACCCTCGGTCTACTAGACGGGCCTTGTGCCGCTCAATAGATCCATCAGGTTGATATTTGACCTTGAAAATCCACTTGCAGCTAATAGGCTGAACGCCCTCTGGTAGAGGAACAATATCCCAAGTGTCAGTCTGATCAAATGCACTGAATTCCTCTGCAATGGCTTTCCACCATTCAGGATATTAAATTGCGTCTTGATAGGTTCTGGGTTCACGTGTAGAGTGTATAGCAGTGAGATATGCATGAAACTGTGGTGAGTAGGAAGCTAGGGTAGTAAAACCAAACTGGTCAGAAGGACCAATGGCATCAGGTGTATAACGTGCCGGAGGAATACCAGAAGTGTAACGGGTAAATTGACGAAGAGGTGATGGACTGATAGGGTGTGGGGGTGAGGACGGTAGAGTGGGTGCATGTGTCAGTGGGGAAGTAGGTGGGATGGGTGCTGGCTGCTGTGGGGATGCAGGTGGAGGTTCGGTAGGGGGAACAACAAATGTAAGGACTGCAGGAGATGTGAATGGAGCCAGAGGAGTGGGATCAAAAGGAATGCGGGAAGATAAAGTCGGGGGGCTAGCAACAACTGGGGAATCGAGAAATCTAGTATCCTCGGGGGGGGGGGGGGGGGGTCAGGTAGTAAAGGGAGTCTTCCACAAAGGAGACATGTCGAGAAATACGGACACGACCCGCTGATGGATCAAAACAACGATAACCTTTGTGTTCAGGACTGAGACCTAAGTGAACGCACTTAGCAGTACGAGCGGAGAGCTTCGTGCGCTCAGTAGGAAGGAGAAGGACATAACAGGTGCATTCAAAGGTACGGAGCATACTGTAGTCGAAAGGTGAATGATAAAGAGCCTCGTAAGGCGTCGTACCAGCTAGGGCAGACGAGGGAGTAATGTTGATGAGACTAACAGAGGTCATGATAGCTTCAGCCCAGAAGGAACGAGGAGCGGAAGAGGAGAGTAAAAGAGCGCTAGCCGTCTCAAGGATGTGACGATGCTTGCGTTCAGCTACACCATTCTGCTCATGTGTGTGAGGGCATGATTGCTGAAACAGGGTGCCGTGAGACTGAAAGATTGTTCTCATAGTGGTAGAAGTGTACTCACGTGTACCGTCCGATCGAAAATTCTTAATGTGTACACCGAACTGAGTATGAATCATGGTTGTAAAGACCCAGTAAATATCAGGTATCTCAGATCGCTGACGCATAAAAAAAACCCATGTATGTCTAGTGAAGTCATCGATGAAGGTAACATAATAGAGATAGCCTTTCCACGATGGTACTGGAGAGGGTCCCCATATGTCGGAATGAACAAGTTGAAATGGGTGAGTGGTTTCAGAAGTTCTTTTGTGACTAAAGGGTAGGGCAATGTGTTTGGCCAAATGACAACCCTGACAATCAGATAAATGTTTAAAAGTGATAGAACTAAGGGCACCACTACGAGCTATAGTCTGAAGTCGGGATGCCCTAATATGACCTAAACGTCTGTGCCACAGATCAGCATCAGAGAAAACAATACCGGCAAAACTAGAAGGAAAGGGATGTGCACGAAGAAAATCTAGATAATATAGACGATCCTGACGACTAGCGCGCCCAACTCTTCACTGGTGGAGGAATCAGTAATAGAACAACCTAAAGAGTCAAAAGTAATGACAAGACCACTATCACACAACGAACTAATAGAAATAAGGTTTATTGATAAATGAGGAGCATAGAGAACATATGGTAATGTGAGAGTGGGAGAGTTAATTGTCCCTGAGTGTGTGATAAGAAGTGGTGAGCCATCAGCTGTGTGTAGAGATGGAGAGTGAGAGGAAAGTGTTGTGCAGGTGGTGAATAGTGTCTGATTACTAGTGAGATGATGTGATGCACCAGAATCTAAAATCCAGAACGAATTCATACCGGGAGTGGCAGAAAGTGCAGGAGCAGAGAAGCCAGTATTGATAGACTGACCCATGAGCTGTAGTTCCAGCTGAGTGAGGCGTTGCTGAGTATTAGCCCAAGCAGTAGGAGACGGGAAGGCCGAAGTGACGGGCATGGCCGAAGATGTGAGGGAAGAAGCACTGCGAGGAGAAACAAGACCATCGCTGCTATGACTGAGAGCACAATGTAGAGGGAGATGTTGCTGGTGCCTGCATCGGGGTAGGGAGTAAGGCGGTGCTACCGGTGGCGGAAGTAGAGGTGGAGTATGGTAATGAGTGATGTAAGGAGAAGGTAAAAGACCGGAGGAAGACAGAAAATGGCACTGCTGCTTGTTGAATCTGGAGGAGGAACGAGTAGTGGTTGCATCGGGGAAGTCAGTGGAGCCAGAAATATGTGGGAGAGACTAGGATGCCATCAAGTTGTAGGACCTGTGTATATATATATATCTAATAATAATAATAATAATAATAATATTTTTTCTTTTCTTTTCTTTTTTTTTTTGTTTTTTTGTTTTTTGTTTTTTGTTTTTGTTTTTTTTTTTTACTGAAGAGAAGAAGAACAATAGAGTATGTAGGTAGTAGAAGAGAAAAGAGAAGGGAAATAAATTAATTAATTAATTTAAAAAAAAAATCAAAATTAGGCAGAAGAAGTCTGGATCTTAATTTGGACTGGGGTTTTTCTTGACGATGACTGGGGTTTCTGGATGATGATGCCGATGACGGGTTTTTCTGGATCTGGACTGGGGTGAGCCGGCGGGAGCGGGCTGTTGACGATGACGGTGTGGGGATGACTGTGGTTTCTTTTTTTTTTTTGCTTTTTTATTTTATTTTATTTTATTTATTTGAATAGGGTTTTTGGAATAGGGTTTGTGGAAGAAATTTGTAAAACATTTGCTGTTTGAAATTTGAGGATTTTGGATGGGAAAATTTTAAGAAAAGAAAATTTGAGAACTTGGCTCTGACATGTTAAGATAAATCAGAGAGATGGAAACAATACTGAATATTAAATTGAATTTAACCAAGTACAATACCACCTATATATAGGAGGTGAACAAATATCAAAATAACTCTACCACCAATATGGGACTATAATATCTAACACAGTGGATTCCATTTTTTCTTTTTTTCGTTACGAAATACTGGTGAAGATGATTCTGTGAAGCACCTCAGCTCCTTACAAAATCATTAGTATTATTTTGTAATCCCAGAACAAATAAGTGAATCCATGCATTGACTGAATCGAGAGCAATACTTGCCAGTAAGTTTATTTCAATTTACTTTTTTGTAGACAATTTTTTATCTTGCTAATAAATTTTCCAATAGCCATCTCAAGGATTAACCTTCCCCATTTTCTCTCAGAAATTGGATCGAAAATATCCTACTGACTCTGCATATATCATCTGTCGTGCTGCACGTTTTGATTTCGACATATACTCACAAGCATAGCTTTCATCTGTCGTTCTTTTTCCAAACATGCATGTCAAGCATACTTAATAGAAGTGGTGGATGTTCACAGAAGACTATTCTACCTGTACGAGCACCTGTAGAAACCACAAGTTCACTCCTAAAGACTTCAACCACTCACACACCCCCCCAATAATGTGAAGGTCTCTTTAATCAATTCTTTATCTTTAGTAAGACAAAACTTTTTTAGAGGAGGTTGAGATGTTCACAGAAGACTATTCTACCTGTACGAGCACCTGTAGAACCACAAGTTCACTCCAAAAGACTTCAACCACACGCATACCCCCAGAAATGTGAAGGTCTTTTTAATCAATTCTTTATCTTTAGTAAGACAATTTTTTTTTTTAGATGTGGTAATTAACTACTCTTATCAACTCGGTGCTATCAAGTATTTATTTATATCTTCTTTCATTATTTTTATCATCCTGTTTGGGTCATTAAGAAAATTGATCTTATTAGAAGAAAACTCCTTTGGGTTGGCAATTCTTTTAATTCAGATGTGGGCAAATGTCTTATGAATTGGGGTAAAGTTTGTAAAAAGAAAAAAAAAAGGTGGTTTAGGAATTATTAATATAAGAAATCATAATTTGGCCTTGTTAGGTAAATGGTTATGGAAAAGCATTACTTCTCATAATATTACATGGATTAGAATTGTTAATTAAACACAAATATTTTCGTAGGAGAAATATTTGGGATCTTAAGAGTAAACCTCCTTCCATATCATTTTCTTTCTAGAAAGGAATTTGGAAAGTAACTGATCCTTTTAAGTGTGAGATTCAAAAAATTTGTAGAGATGGTCTGGACTGATATTTGGATTGGGGATTGTTCTTTAGCTTCTTCTTTTCCTGAATTATTCAGACTTGCTAGTAATTCTAATGCTACACTTTTCTCTTTATACCATTCTAACAATTTTGGTAAAGTCTTGAATATTCTGTTTAGAATATCTCTCTTTCTCAAACTCATGATTTCAATGAATTGCTTCATCTTCTTAGCAATTATGATTGGAAAGTTAGAAACGATTTTCGATAGAGATGTGAGAAAAATGGCACATTCTCAGTTAAATCTTATAAATTTCTTAATTCTAGAGGGGCTACTTGTCATTTTTATAAAATCATTTGGCAAAACATTTGTAATACCCCGTATTTTTGAAATATATATATAAAGGAATTTGAGATTGTTCTATAGAATTATTCTATAGGATGTTTTCATGAAAAATTTGGTTGTTAAGAAAAAGAAGCCCACGGCAAAATGAAAAGCACAGATGTGTGCTGTGCTTGAATGGATGACGTGGCAACCATGGAGGGGTCCACCCGGTTTGTTTGGAAGGATTTAAATGGATTGGTTGGAATTTAATTTGAACGGGATTTGGTTGAATATATCCGGATTGATTGGGAATATATATGAATATATATTGATTGGGAATTTGAGAAGAATGATTGAGAAATATTGTCCCACGAGAAGTATACAAAAATAGTTTGAGTATAAAAATAATTGTCTATGATCAAAAGTCATCTAATTGGTTAACCACCTTTTGAGAGGCAGTCTGTGGTGGACAGTTGTACTACATAATATCTAATTTGTATTCTAAAAATATTAAAATTGTCTGAGTATTGGGGCGGGCGGTTACAACATTGCTCTTTTGAAAGTAAGAATTATGGTGCGGCTTACCTATCCATAACAAATACTTACTATACTTACTGCTGAGAATCTGAATAAGAGAAATTTAGGAACAGGGCAGAAATGAGTTCTTTGTTCCACTGGCCATGGATTTGCTTCTCATTTATCTATCAAGTGTAGTTTTTTTTTAAATCATAAACGGTGGGTCCTAAGATTCACCGCGATTCATTAATTTTTTTTAATAAAACATACAACCAAAGAAAGAAAAATAATGTTCATGAGTCCCTACACGTGGGCCATGAGCCTCATTCCCCATCAAAAGATAGAACCCATCCCATACAAGATAGTTCTCATCCTAAAACATTGTAATTACAAGTATCAAGTGTAGTTTTGTGAGACAAATCTGGCTTCTTTTGAATGAAGCTTGGAAAGTTAGAGGATTTCCTCCTTCTATTAAATCATCGTTGAGTGTTTGGGGAAAGAAGAGAATTAAACCTTGAATTAGATTACAATGGGATATTATTATGATGGCTTTTATTTGGGTAATTTGGAATGAAAGAAATCAGATAATCTTTTGTAAGAAATCTAAGGATATCACTGTTATTCTTCAATCTATTTACTATTATGTGTGTAATTGGTCTGAGATTCTTCCATCTAAAAAGATAAAAGTAGAATTTCATTGTTTCAATTTTGCTATCCTTCGCTTTAATAATTCTTTCTCAGTTTCAGCAGCTAATCATTTTGCTAGTTCGTCCACTAATGCAACGGATTAGAACCCACAACCCCTGCATCCTGATATTCTGACCACTAATGCTACTGATCAGGGATCCCAGTCTCAGTATACTATTGCACATAACATTATCTCAGATTCTCTTGATGCTGCAGATAATGCGATTGAGGATGATAATGCCACTTTGGAAGTGGATGCAGTTGCAGAAAACTTTGCCACTAATGCAGATAATTTTGTTGTTGGTGCTGATACTGCCTATATCTACAACTCTAGATACTATTGTTGCGTTGGCTCCTCATCAACAGGAGTAAATTTTGGGGATTCTTCTTGTGACATCTCTCCAAGCTGCTTACGAAAGGAATGAGATTACAAATGAAGGTCATCCGTTTGATGGTTCTTGATCCCTGAAGACTATATTTTGTGGTTATTTTGTGTTCTTGTTGTATTTGCTATTATGCTATATGTCTCTGGTTTTTATACTCTCTCCATCTAGATGCTATTTTGTTGGATGTGGCCTTGTGCTTCATTTTTGCTCCAATATGTGATTTAGGGGAACTTTATTTGTATGAACTGTTAGGAATTGTGGCATCAAATACACATAGGCACTGAGTACTTGAAGTTGAAGAAGAAGAGGATGAGACAAAGAAGCAAAAAAAGATAAGCAACGAGTAGAAGAATGCAGCCTGGAGAGTTGCGGTCGACCGACCTGGGGGTGCGGTCGACCGGCCAAGTTTGCTAAGAGTTCTTCGAGTGTAAAGGTCCAACAAAGGAGGGGACGGTCGACTGACCTTGGGGGTGCAGTCAATCGGTCAGCTCTCGGGTCTGGACTTACACATTGCGGTTGACCGACCTTGGGGGTGCGGTCGACCGACTTCGGCGGCTGATTGTTTTTAGGCTTACGAGTTTAAAGGCCCAATTGCTAGATTTGTGTTTATCTTTTAGGGTTTACTTAGGGGCTATATATATGGCCGTAAACTCTAGGATTTAGTTATCTAATCTGAATAGATCAATTTGGGTAATCAAGAGGTGAGTCGTTATCATTGTTAAATTTCAAAACGGGATTGTGCCGAGTATTTCAAAGGTGGGAGAGAGAGATTGAGAGTTACTTGAAGTTGGAGAAGAAGAGGATGAGACAAAGAAGCAAGAGAAGACAAGCAGCGAGTAGAAGACTGCAGCCTGGAGAGTTGTGGTCGACCGACCCGGGCGTGCGGTCGACCAACCTAGTCTGCTGAGAGTTCTTCGAGTGTAAAGTTCCAACAGAGGAAAGGACGGTCGACCGACCTTGGGGTGCAGTTGACCTCAGTCGACCGGTCAGGTCTCGGGTCTGGACTTACACGTTACGGTCGACCGACCTTGGGGGTGCGGTCGACCGACTTCGGCGGCTGATTGTTTTTGGGCTTACGAGTTTAAAGGCCCAATTGCTAGATTTGTGTTTATCTTTTAGGGTTTACTTGGGGGCAATATATATGGTCGTAAACTCTAAGGTTTAGTTATCTAATCTGAATAGATCAATTTGTGTAATCAAGAGGTGAGTCGTTATCATTGTTCAACTTCAAGTTATCATTGTTCAACTTCAAGAAGGGATTATGCCGAGTGTTTCAAAGGTGAGAGAGAGAGATTGAGAGTTGTAATCTCTTTTGTAATCTTTGTATTTCTTGGAGAATAAGAAGTATTGGTTATCTCTGCATACTGATTGTGTTCTTGTGAGATCTTGCATATATTGTGGTGGCTTGTTCTTGATTCATCTATGTCTTTGGGAGCTTCTATTGTTTGTGGTGCATTTTCGCTATTAGCACTACGAGTTGTGGGGTAGATCCTCCAACATTATATATATATATATATATATATATATATATATATATATATATATATATATTATCATTAACGGTGGGTTGAAGGCTTCCGTGTTCCATTAAAAAGATTTTAACAAAAAATAAGGATTATGAAGTTCATAAAATCCAACAGGCTAGGTCATGGAACTCATACTCTCCAAACAACAAACAAATTATACACCAAAATCTAATCATACTGGTTGACCGATCTCGCCAAAACAAGTTTTCCATGTCAACCCAATCAGCCTGAATAGGTCAAACATTGAGCTCATTCTCTCTCTCGTTTGTACCCCGTACAAAATGAACTATATTTGTTTTTATGGTATTTTAGCTGGAATCTCTTAGGATTCTATCACTTGATCAAAGAAAAAAAGGAAAAAAAATCTTCAGCGAAACTGCTAGTTCTTGAATTTATTGGAGTTATTTTGTCATTGAGATGAAGATTGCTGGAAATTGTAAAGCAAATCATCAGTTAACTGCTCCATCTGAAGACAACCTAATTCTTCAACAATTCCAATCCGGGCGGGCCCCACAGAAACCCCATCCACGTCATCATGTGAAGGAGTAATTCAAACAGCACAAGCTTTGCTGTTTTTTTCAATAATGTGGGCCCTCCCCCAACTTTTTCAACATATTCATATATATATATATATATATATATATATATATATATATATATATATATATATATATATATATATATATATACACGCCTTCGGTTGTGAAGCCCTGTGTCCGAACTCCTGTGGAGAGGGTTGGATCCAAAATAGCTCCATCGAATGGCTGTGATTGAAGGCGCCCTCTTCTCAGTTATCTGTAGGGGTAATTTGGTCATTTCATATAACAGGCCATTACCTCCCTCACTCTCTTTCGTTCGATCTCTAATCTCAGATCGAAATCGATCCCCTTCTCTCTCTCTTCGCGAAACCCTAACTCTTGTCTGTGCGAATTCTTCGTGCGAACTCCTCGTTCTCCTCGAATCTCATATCGAAATCGATCCCCTTCCCTCTCTCTCTCTTCGCGAAACCCTAACTCTTGTGTGCGAACTCCTCCTTCTTCCAAATTGGTAACCTCCCCCCATCCCCCCCCTCTTCCCCCCCCCCCCCCCCCCCCCCCCCGCGCGAAACCCTAGTCCTCTTCATTCGACGACGAAACCCTACCTCCGACTGCCCCTACTTTCTCTAATCATCTTCGCCCATATCGAAACCCTAGGGTTTTGATCAGGTATAATTTTTTATTATTTATTTTGTTCCGTTTTTCTTTTTTCTGCTTGAATTTGTAGGAATGAGGTATTTTTTTAAGAGAGAGCTAATGTTTTGTTTGAATTTGTAGGAAGCATTTGAGCTTCACTCAGTCTTTCTTCATGGCTTGATTCCGACTATGGATATATTTTTGCCAATACACTGATGCTTGATATCAATTGAGGGAAGTATTTGATTTTGACTATTCCTTTTTTAAAATTTTAATTGCTTACTTTTGTTGATTCTTGATTTTGATGATTACAACACAATGCAAAGTTTGTTGTGCTATTTTTCATATAATTGCAGGTTGTATCAAAGTTTATCATGTATGATACACAAAGGCCTCAAAACAAATTGATCAAGCAAGTCACAATATTCTAAAGCTGAACAATGATCAAGCAAAGCTCCATATAAAGACAATGGCTAATGCTTCACTCAAGACTCAAGACTCAAGTCAAGACAAAAACTTCAATGTCCTATATTTTTGTGTCTTGTAAAATGTAATTTTCTCTTTGTTGGGTCTTAGATTGATGTACAGCCTTGTCACAAACACACACACACTCACACATAATTTTTATAACTGTGTGTTTTACAAAATCTAAAGGTCGAAACAGCTTGAACTAGATCAGCTGTTGAGTACCAGTCGACTGCCGTTCAGAACCAGTCGACTGAATCTGTACAAAACTGTCTGATCTTCTTCAAACTCTGACCAGTCGGCTCATAACGGCAACCCAGTCGACTATTCAAGTCATTTCGACAGTTTACTGATTTCAAAACTTGTTTTTTCGAATTTAAAAACTCTTATCCGTTATTATCCGTTGTTAAACAGTTGTAAGAACTGTTTTTACAATGCCCAGGGATTCTAATCTATAAATAGAGCCTTAGAATCACCATTGAAAAGTTCCAAGCATTTTTGAAAAAAAAGTTTTAAGTATTGTGCCTTCAAGAAAGAAAAATTTTCAAATACACTAAGTCTTGGTTCTCAATTTTCAGTCCAGCATAACATCGATTTCGTTTTGGACTGAATTCAGAAGTCGACCAAATAGCCACGTACAAAATCACAATCACAACAAGGCTATAGGTTGATTGTAAACAATTTTATTGTTTTCTTTTTCTCTCGGTTGGAGAGTAGGGCTCTAGGGTGTAGAGTCAGGTTTGTCACTCTTGGTGGAAGAGTGGGTTGCTTTCTCTAGTTGTGAGAAAGAACTACGGGTTGGACAAGGTTGTTGTCTAATGCCGTAGGGTGTTCTTGTAATTATTTCAAGAATAGTGGAAAATCTCAAGTGGGTTGCTTGGGGACTGGATGTAGGTCGGGAGGACCGAACCAGGATACATCGTGTGCACTCTGTGGTTGTATCTCTTGAACTTGCATTTCATTTTCTTACTTTATAGTTTTTCTGTGAAACTTGTTTGGACAGTCGACTGTGTACTTCTGTAAGTCGACTGGTCAGACTCGTACTACTCTCTATGAAAACTTGTGTGATAAGTCGACTGGCTCATCTATAAGTCGACTCCTCAGACTCGCTTTAAAAATACTCTTCTTCTTAATTCTTTCCTAAGTCGACTGGGTTATCTATTCTAGTCGACTGATCAGAAGAAAAATTTAATTCCGTTTTTATTCCCCCCTCTAGTGTTTCTTGCCTTGCCTACAAGATCCAACACTTGGTATCAGAGCCTGGTTATGTGTAATGGCAACTACTTCAAATGCAAATCAGTACCATGAAGGCCAATCTACACAAAGGCCACCCCTCTTCGATGGAACAAATTACAACTATTGAAAGTGTAGAATGAAGATCTACCTACAATCCATCAACTATGAAATATGGAACATGACGGAAACAGAGTACACCGCTCCTACTATTCCATATGCACAATGGAACGATGACATGAAGAACCAAACAATGAACAATGCAAAAGCAATGAATGCGTTATTCTGTGCCCTTACAAAGGAGGTGTTCAACCGTGTGTCCAATGCAACAACCGCACATCAAATTTGGAACACACTCGAGGTAACTCATGAAGGAACAAACAAAGTGAAAGAATCTAAAATATCTGTTCTTGTTCACAGGTTTGAAATGTTCCGCATGAAGGAGAATGAGAATGTGTCCGAGATGATTACTATGTTCACAGACATTACAAACTCGCTTGTGGCACTTGGGAAGACATACACTCAAGCTGAGATGGTGAGAAAGGTACTCCGTGCATTAACCCCCGAATGGGAGAAGAAGACCACTGCCATAGAAGAGGCCAATGATTTATCACAGCTTTCTCTTGAGAATCTTGTAGAAAATCTTATGGCATATGAGGTACAAATTGAAGAATGCAAGAAGGATGCCGAACCACAACACTCAAAGAAGAAGACATTAGCATTCAAAGCCATGTCAGACTCCGAGGATGAAGAAGAAGATGAGGAAGAGATTGCCATGTTCACAAGGAGATTCAAAAAGTTCCTAAGAAAAGGTAAGTTTAATTCAAAAATTAAAGATTCTAATGAACCTCCAACTTATTTCAGGTGTAACAAGGCAGGCCATATGAAGAAGGATTGTCCACTAGAGAACGCAAGATCTAAGGAAAAGACATCCAACTTCAAGAAGGATAAGTACACAAAGAACAAGTTCGTGAAAAACAAAAAGGCATACCAAGCAACTTGAGATGACATCGATTCTTCTTCGGAAGAAGAAATTGATGAGACCAACGAGGTTGCAAACGTGTGCTTTATGGCGTCTCAAAATCAAGTAAGTAATGAGTATGATTCTAATGATTTACTTGATGCCTTCAATGAAATTTTTCAAGAACTTAAAAAGGAAAAGATTAGAGTTAAGAACTTAGAGAAAGTTAATCAGACACTTTCTCAAGAGAATCTTAACCTTGATAAAGAAGTAAAATCTTTAAATTCTCGTATTTCAAGTTTAGATATGGATCTTGAATCTCTAAAGAAAAATTATGAAGAGATATCCAAGAACGTATCTAAGTTTAATAAAGGAAAAGAGAATTTAAATGATGTTCTTCAAAATCAAGTAAAATCTAGTCAAAAGTTTGGACTTGGTTTTAAAAAATCAATTGAAAAAGATCATTCTTCTAAGAACACTAGTATAAATAAACCTATATCTATTTCTAGTGTTAAACATAAACTTTATGAGTTCTTTGAAAAGCCTAAATTTGTAAGTTCTCCTGATAAAAGTAAATCTAAAATTCAGCCAAGTCGACTGCATCCATCCACCAGTCGCCTGTCTAGAGGTACCGAGTCTTATTCAACAAAACTAAAACCTCATATAAGTCGACATATACTACCTCCCAGTCGACTGACAGATAGTAAAAGTCAACTGAAAGGTGTTATAAAGTCGACTGGACAGAGCAAATATGTATGGGTTCCAGTCAACCTGAGTTCGATCGGAAGATAGAATTGCTTATACAAATTCATAAATGTATGTAATTTTGCTAATTTCATTTCTGCTTATGGTGGAAAATCAAACTCATCATGGGTTTGGTTTCCCACAAACTAATACTTTTTAGACCCAATGGAAAGGGTACCATATTCACATTGGATATTTTATAGGTACTTAAGAAAGATCGTTGGATACTTGACAGCGTATGTTCTAAGCATATGACTGGTCATGCCAACCTCCTATCTACCAAACAAAATATTGATAGAGGAACAATTACATTTGGTGGCAACAATAAAGGAAAAGTCATAGGAATTGGTATGGTCGGTAAGGACACTAACCCCTCTATAGAAAATGTTTTATTAGTTAGTGGACTTAAGCATAACCTGTTAAGTATTAGTCAACTCTGTGATAAAGGTTATAAAATCATGTTTGAAAAAGATGCTTGTTTAATTTATGATTCTACCATGCAAAACATAATTTTTCAAGGTTTTAGGGAAAATAACATTTATGAATTGTGTTTGAAAGCAAATGAGTTTTCAAATGATTTTTGCTTAGTAGCTTCTAATAATGATTCTTGGCTTTGGCATAGACGTTTTGGTCATGTGAATATGAAAAATCTCTCTAAATTGTCTAAGTACAACCTAGTTAAAGGGCTGCCAAGACTATCCTTTAAAAAGAATAAGTTATGTGATGCATGTCAACTACATAAACAAATTAAATCTACTTTTAAAACAAAAGAAGTAATTTCTACTAGTAGGCCGCTCGAATTAAGTCACATGGATTTATTTGGCCCTACTAGAGTTGCTTCTTTAAATAAAAGTAGGTATGTATTTGTTTTAGTAGATGATTTTTCACGATTCACTTGGACCTTCTTTTTAAAACATAAAATGATGCCTTTGAAGAATTTGCAAATTATTGTAAACGAATTCAAAATCAAAAGTCTCTAACCATAGTCACTATTAGAAGTGATCATGGTGGAGAATTTGAAAATGAAACGTTTGCAGAATATTGCAACAAGAATGGTATAACTCATTCATTTGCATTTCCTAGAGCTTCACCACAAAATGGAGTGGTTGAAAGGAAGAATAGGACTTTGCAAGAATGTGCACGTACCATGCTTGTTGAAAACAATTTACCTAAGTATTTTTGGGCTGAAGCTGTTGCTACAGCCTGTTATGTTTTAAATAGAATTTTGAATAGACCTAAGCTAAAGAAGACTTGTTATGAGTTATTTTTTAATAAAATTCCTATGGTCTCTTTGAAATATTTGGTTGTAAGTATTTTATTCTGAACACTAAGGATAAGTTAGATAAATTTGATCCTAAATCTAATGAGGGTATCTTTGTATGATACTCAAATAGGAGTAAAGCATATAGAATCTTCAACAAGTCAACAATGACTATTGAAGAATCTATGCATGTTACATTTGATGAATCTCTGCCTTCATCGAATTTAATTGAAGATGAAGAAACTAATTCATCACCTTTAAATAAAGTAATTACATCTTTGGAACAAACTAGTCTTGCGGATAAGTCGTCCGATAAGGAAGTCAAGTCGACTGATGTGAAACAGTCGACTAAGGAACTTGTCAAGTCGACTGATCCTGTTGTGATGTCTCCAACTTTACCAAAATCTTTTGTTGAAGTTAGATATCATCCTTATGATTTAATAATTGGTGACATTTCACATGGTATTCAGACGAGATCACATGTTAATATGATATCTCACACAGCTTTCTTGTCATATTTTGAACCGAAGAATATACAAGAAGCATGTGAGAATGAATTTTGGATGAATGCCATGCAAGATGAGTTAAACCAATTCATAAGGAATGATGTATGGGATTTAGTTCCACGACCTCCTGATCATACTATAATTGGTACTAAATGGGTATTCAAGAATAAGTTAGATGAATCAGGACAAATTGTTAGGAACAAAGCTAGACTAGTTGCTCAAGGATATAATCAAGACGAAGGCATAGATTTTGATGAAACATATGCTCCTGTTGCTAGATTAGAATCAATTCGTATCTTATTATCTTTTGGTTGTTTTATGAATTTTACATTTTTTCAAATGGATGTTAAAAGTGCATTCCTTAATGGGTTTATAAAGGAAGATGTTTATGTTAAACAACCACAAGGTTTTGAACATGAACAATTCCCAAACCACGTTTTTAAATTGAAAAAGACTTTATACGGTCTTAAACAAGCACCTCGTGCTTGCTATGATCGACTGAAGACTTTTCTTTTAGAAACAGGTTTTGAAATAGGTAATGTAGATACTACCTTGTTTATTAGAAGAATTAAGAATGATATTTTAATCATACAAATATATGTTGACGATATAATTTTTAGCTCTACTAATAGCAATCTATGTCAAGAGTTTGCTAACACCATGAAAAACGAGTTTGAGATGAGTTACATGGGTGAACTCAATTATTTTCTTGGACTACAAATTAAGCAGTCACAAAATGGCATATTCATTAATCAAGGAAAATATGCCAAGAAATTACTCAAACGGTTTAACATGGATAGCACAAGTAGTAAGGCCACACCTATGGCTACTACCACTACCCTTGACAAAGATATATTAGGTAAGAGTGTCGATCAGAAACTCTATCGAGGTATGATTGGCTCACTCTTATATATAACTGCTAGTAGACCAGACATTATGTTTAGTGTATGTTTGTGTGCTAGATATCAGTCAAGTCCTAAAGAATCTCACTTGAAAGCTGTGAAACGCATTTTAAGATATATTAAAGGCACATCTGATTATGGTCTATTTTATCCACGCACCGACAATTTTCAACTTTTGTCGTATAGTGATGCGGATTTTGCTGGCAGTAAAACTGACCGCAAGAGCACTAGTGGGACATGTCTCTTTTTGGGACATTCACTAGTTTCTTGGTGCAATAAGAAGCAAAATTCGGTATCCCTATCTACTACAGAAGCTGAATATATCACTGCAAGTTTGGCTTGTGCCCAAATTTTGTGGATGAAACAAGCCTTATTAGACTATGGTATTTCTTTTGAAAAACCTTCAATAATGTGTAATAATACCAGTGCCATTAACTTATCTAAGAATCTGGTTCAACACTCACGTACGAAACATATTGATATTTGACATCATTTTCTACGTGATCATGTTTTAAAGGGAGACATTTCTTTAGACTTTATTTCTACTGATAAACAAGTAGCTGATATTTTTACCAAACCCCTTAAATGAGACACCTTTATAACTTTAAGAAGAGAACTAGGAATTTGTAATTTTCATGATATTTCTTGAATTTTCTTTTTGTAAGTCGACTTACACATGTTGTTCAGTTGACTGCTAAGTATTGTTTTAAATTGTCTGTAGTTTTATGCTCTGAACAGTCGACTGAGATTCGGACCCAGTCGGCCGACCAGTTGTATTAATAATATGTTCAATTTTTTTTAAAACTCTCGACTAAGTCGACTGCCTACTAATACCAGTCGACTGTCGCAACTCATTTTTTCTTCCGATTCGAATCTTGGCACATTTTTTTAGGCGACTATTCATCTTGGTATTCTTCTTTGACAATTCTCAGCTGTTGATATCCTTTTTCCTTTGATCACAGCCGTCGCTATCATTGTAAAACCCTAAAACCTACCCCCTTCTTTTCACTTTTACCACAATTTTTCCCAGATCTGGAGAAGAGAAGAGAAGAGAAGAGAAGTCGACTGCACAGTGCTGCTGCTGTCAATTTCCAGCATTGAGTGGATCCAATCCGGTTAATTTCTTGTAGATTTCAAGTTCCCTTGTTGGTATACTTCCATCCCTCTCGTTTCTTTCCTATTATGGCTCCTAAGAAATCTAAAACATCTCATGTAGATGAGAGTTCTTCTTCTAAAGATTACATTCAATATCTTAGAAGTCCAGATCTTGTAGAGAAATGGTTTATCATTTGTTCTATGATTATCTTTCCGGATCGATTTGTCAATTTTTCAGATCTTGATAGGTTTAATCTTGAATCTTTGTTTCAACATTGCAGTCTTTTTGAATTTCTAACTTTAGAAAATCAACCCTACAACTACCCTCAACTCATTTACTTATTTTATACAAATATGAGGGTTGTTCAATCGGATGATGGTGAGGTACTCATTTATTCTTCTGTCAAAAATAAGAAGATGAAACTCACCTCCGAAAGAATCAACCTTATTATGGGTATAGACGATGAGGGACTTGACTTAGGAGAAATCTTGATGAACGATGCCACCATTTTATCTAGAATTTATTTGCCAAATCATGGACCCCTTATGACAAATAAGTCCATTACCCCTGTTGCAAAACTTGTTGCACGGATACTATCATACAATATCATCCCTAAAACAGGGAGTTATGATCAGTATTCCATGAAATTACAACAAGCCGTCTATGCAATATTCGGCAAAATCAATCTCAATTGGGGTCGTATCATTTTTTCTACACTTTATAAGTCTCATTCTTCTATTCTTCCTTTTGGTGCCCTACTTACTCGTGTCTTTTGTGCTTATGATGTCGATCTCGATTCAGAGACCAATGTTGTCAAGCACTATGAATGCTTTGATCGTGCAAGTTTAGCATGCATGAAGCTTCTTGCTTCTCCACCTAGGTCTGTCACTAGGACTTCCCCCCAAGTTCCTTTAGCCACTTCAGCTCGTCCGTCTTCTACTTCTAGTTCTTCTCGTCCTCGAGCAGATTTTGATGATCCACGCAGTATTTATAAATCTGTCAATTATCTCAAGGATCGTCAAGATGTTCTTGAATCCCAAATTTCCCATCTTACTCGCCTGTTCACTGCTCAATTTCCTTCTCCCTCTCAAGATGACGAAGATTAATGAGTTCCTATTTTTCTTATTTTCTATATTTTTTTTACTCATTGTTGCATTGTGTTATTTTGTACTAGTTTGAACTAAGACTAAGTTTCTATGAATACATTTTGTGTTATTTGTTTGTGTGAAGTATTTCTTCTTCCCATTTTGTTTTTTTGTTGATGCCAAAGGGGGAGAAAACATCCAATAGTCTCTTTATGTCAATTTTCTGTTGTGAGAATATATGCATGCCTTGTATTTTTTCTTTTAAGTTTTCACCTATGCATGATGTATATCTGATAGGGGAAGCATGTGAATACTTGTATTTTCTATTCCTTTTATTTTAAGCTATTGTGTTGTCATCATTAAAAAGGGGGAGAATGTTGATTCTTGATTTTGATGATTACAACACAATGCAAAGTTTGTTGTGCTATTTTTCATATAATTGCAGGTTGTATCAAAGTTTATCATGTATGATACACAAAGGACTCAAAGCAAATTGATCAAGCAAGTCACAATATTCTAAAGCTGAACAATGATCAAGCAAAGCTCCATATAAAGACAATGGCTAAAGCTTCACTCAAGACTCAAGACTCAAGTCAAGACAAAAACTTCAATGTCCTATATTTTTGTGTGTCTTGTAAAATGTAATTTTCTCTTTGTTGAGTCTTAGATTGATGTACAACCTTGTCACACACACATACACACTCACACATAATTTTTATAACTGTGTGTTTTACAAAATCTAAAGGTCGAAACAGCTTGAACGAGATCAGCTGTTGAGTACCAATTGATTGCCGTTCAGAACCAGTCGATTGAATCTGTACAAAACTGTCTGATCTTCTTCAAACTCTGACCAGTCGGCTCATAACGGCAACCCAGTCGACCATTCAAGTCATTTCGACAGTTTACTGATTTTAAAACTTGTTTTTTTCAATTTAAAAACTCTTATCCGTTATTATCCATTGTTAAACAGTTGTAAGAACTGTTTTTACAACGTTCAGGGATTCTAATATATAAATAGAGGCTTAGAATCACCATTGAAAAGTTCCAAGCATTTTTGAAAAAAAGGTTTAAGTATTGTGCCTTCAAGAAAGAAAAGTTTTCAAATACACTAAGTCTTGGT
The DNA here is from genome assembly GCA_017893485.1 of Hemerocallis citrina. Classification (NCBI taxonomy): domain Eukaryota; kingdom Viridiplantae; phylum Streptophyta; class Magnoliopsida; order Asparagales; family Asphodelaceae; genus Hemerocallis; species Hemerocallis citrina. Next base: position 28,395,080 of record CM030362.1, on the reverse strand, counting down.
TCTCAGTTTTCAATCCAGCATAACATCGATTTCGTTTTGGACTGAATTCAGAAGTCGACCAAATAGCCACGTACAAAATCACAATCACAACAAGGCTATAGGTTGATTGTAAACAATTTTATTGTTTTCTTTTCCTCTCGGTTGGAGAGTAGGGCTCTAGGGTGTAGAGTCAGGTTTGTCACTCTTGGTGGAAGAGTGGGTTGCTTTCTCTAGTTGTGAGAAAGGACTACGGGTTGGACAAGGTTGTTGTCTAACGCCGTAGGGTGTTCTTGTAATTAATTCAAGAATAGTGGAAAATCTCAAGTGGGTTGCTTGGGGACTGGATGTAGGTCGGGAGGACCGAATCAGGATACATCGTGTGCACTCTGTGGTTGTATCTCTTTGAACTTGCATTTCATTTTCTTACTTTATAGTTTTTCTGTGAAACTTATCTGGACAGTCGACTGTGTACTTCTGTAAGTCGACTGGTCAGACTCGTATTACTCTCTCTGAAAACTTGTGATAAGTCTACTGGCTCATCTATAAGTCGACTCCTCAGACTCGCTTTAAAAATACTCTTCTTCTTAATTCTTTCCTAAGTCGACTAGGTAATCTATTCAAGTCAACTGATCAGAAGAAAATTTTAATTCCGCTTTTATTTTTTATAAAACACTATTCACCTCCCCCTCCCCCCCTCTAGTGTTTCTTGCCTTGCCTACAGGATCCAACAACTTTATTGCATTTTAGTATAGGCAGTGGTGACAATCTAGAATTTACAAGCATTTGTAGGCATTTTGCTGCTTCTTCTGTTTATGTACTTATGTGTTTATATTTTACAAGCATTTGTACGAACAGTTCGCACACAAGAGTTCGCAACGGAAGGCCACCCATATAGAGTACAATGAGTGCAGCAATTAGGTTGTTTATATTTTACTAAATGCTACATTTAGGGGATCGATTTTGATATGAGATTAGAGATTGAACAAAAGAGAGTGAGGGAGGTAATGGCCTGTTATATGAATTGACCAAATTACCCCCACAGATAACTGAGAAGAGGGCGCCTTCAATCACAGCCATTCGAAGGAGCTAATTTGGATCCAACGCTCTCCACATGAGTTCGCACACAGGGTTTGCTATTTGAAATGAAGAAATGGAACATGATTGTTTTGCTCCTTGGACTTTTTTGGAAATCATTGTTTTGGTTCAGTTTCAGATAAACAAAATTTTGTTTCAGTTTGAGTTACAACTCATATTTCAGCTTCAACTCATATTTCAATTTCAGTTTCAACCCATGTTTTGTTTCAGTTGCAACTCATATTTCAATTGAACCAAATTTTGTTTCAGTTTAAGATTTAAGTTAAAAAGTTATGAACATAGTATTGCAGCCCAAGTGTGAACATAATTATGATGTTTTTCAGTCATGCTTGATTCAATTGATAATTATCTAAAACCCTGTTATATGCTTGGTTATGTTCTGAGCCTACATTTACTTAAAATATTTTTAGATTAGTTGTGTTGATATCTAAGATGAATAATTACGAATCATCTATCTAAACCCTTTCTTTCTTATTGCTTGTAGTTTGTTTGGTACTGGAGGTGACCGAATGTGTGATGCTGAAATTTCGTTACAGAAAATGGAGCTCTTTATTGCCATGGGATGATAGTCTTGCTTATCTTTTCTTTTTGTAGTCTATTTTTGTACCACTTTCACGGAATAATTAGCTTTTGTGGTTGTGGCTATTGTAATAAGAAACCTATGTATATTTTGTCCACGATTTAAATATTTTCCTTGTATGAAATAATTTACTTCGAATATAATTTGAGAAAAGCTCCTGCTAGAAATTATGCTGATCAATTTACTTTGTTGCAATCTATTGCAATTCGGGGTTTATTAGCACCATATCTGCATTTCTTTGGTTCTTGTTATCAGTTCCGTTTGCATGTGTAGGGACATGATTTTTAGGTTCGTAACAACATTTTTCTTTCTCAGTTTTATTTTAGTTTCAGCTAAACAAAATTTAGTTTCAATTTGAGTTTCAACTCATATTTCAGCTTCAACTCATATTTCAGTTTCAGTTTCAACTCATGTTTTGTTTCAGTTTCAACTCATATTTTTTTCAGTTTGAGTTTCAACTCATATTTCAGTCTCAGTTTCAACTCATGTTTTGTTTCAGCTTCAACTCATATTTCATTTTCAGTTTCAACTCATGTTTTGTTTCAGTTTCAACTCATATTTCAGCTAAACAAAATTTTGTTTCAGTTTGAGTTTCAACTCATATTTCAGCTTCAACTCATATTTCAGTTTCAGTTTCAAATCATGTTTTGTTTCAGTTTCAACTCATATTTCAGCTTCAACTCATATTTCAGTTTCAGTTTCAACTCATGTTTTGTTTCAGTTTCAACTCATACTTCAGCTTCAAATTTTGTTTCAGTTTCAGTTTCAACTCATATTTCAATTTTAGTTTCAACTCATATTTCAGCTAAACAAATTTTTGTTTCAGTTTCAGATTTAAGTTAAAAAGTTTCATTATACCAAAAATTTACAGTATACAAACTCGAACCTCATATTACATTATACACTCAAATATCATTATACAAATTTGACCCTAGTAGTATAAACTAAAAGATTAAAAAAAATATCGAACTTCTGCTGATATGCAATGGTGTTGCTGATGCTGAAACTGCTCGTAGCTCTGTCAAGTAGCAAAAGGAGCGAACTGCTCCACCCCCCCCCCCCCCTACAAAAAATAACATAAAAAGCTTAGCAATATCGGACTGCACTGTTAGCACCGTAAATTGTAAACAATTGAAGTACATATAGGCTCAGAACAACCTTGCACATAATAAGTAATTATGAAATAAGTCAAATATAATCAAGCATGAGTATAGCACATATGTTGTTCCAAGCATAATGAGCTCTTTATGTTATTTAAAGTTCTTATAGGCATTGATTTATCTCATACATAGCAAGTTAAAAAAACTCACCAAATAGAACCAAAATTGAAAATATAGCACTTATTCATAAGCATGATCTCACTATGGCTGCATTATTATGCCATGCCAACTAGTTCCAACCATAATCTGAATAAATCTATACAAAATTTTTGAAATGGAACTCACCGACGAAGAACCAAGAACTTAGTCTGAAACTGAAACCAAAAAAATTTGGGGTACATGATACTCATCCCCAATCGAAAAACAAAGTATCTCAGTACAAGCCATAAAATAGACTACATGAGCAGCAGATATGAAAGCACACATAAAGTTACAGGTCCAGCATTGCCAGCAAAAGACCTGATACAGAATATGGCAAGAACATCAAGGCATTTCATGATCAATAATAACTCATATTTTAGTTTCAGTTTCAACTCATGTTTTGTTTCAGTTTCAACTCATATTTCAGCTAAACAAAATTTTGTTTTAGTTTCAGACATAAGTAAAAAAAAGTTTCAGCTTCAGCTTAGCAATTTTTTTTCCCAGCTTCAGCTAAACAAAATGCGGAAAACTCATCAAATAGAATCAGGATTTAGTATAGCACTTATTCAGATGCATGATCTCACTACGGCTGCATTATTATGCCATGCTAACTAGTTGCAACCATAATCTGAATAAATAAAACCTCTGAAAAGATGTCACTGGGAATGGAAAGAAAAAGGGTATATATGAAATCACCAATTTGCAACGGAAGGGTTCCCTATATGTATATATATTAGGCCAAGTACACTAGTGGCAACCATAATAGAGCGTGAACAAGTACCAAATTACCCCTCCTTTTGCAACGGAGGAGTATATGTCTCTAACCAAAAAATTACCAAATTACCCCCCCAAAAATAACTGAGAAGAGAGCGTGAACAATCACATCCATTCGATGGAGGGTTTTTGGATTAGACGATCAGCGTTATGGTTCGCACGATGAGTTCAAACCATAATACAAGTATAAATTAACCCCTCTTTCATTTAAATAATTGCAACATACTAACTCAGCAAATACAAATCAAACATGGTGAAAACAGTGAGTAAACAACCTAAATGCTGCACTCAGTGTACTCTGTATGGGTGGCCTTCCGTTGCGAACTCTTGTGTGCGAACTGTTCGTACAAATACTTGTAAAATATAAACACAGAAGTACACAAACAGAAGAAGCAGCAAAATGCCTACAAATACTTGTAAATTCTAGATTGTCATCACTGCCTATACCAAAATGCAATAAAGTAATCAATTAAAATTTTAAAAAAGGAATAGTCAGAATCAAACACTTCCCTCAATTGATATCAAGCATCAGTGTATTGGCAAAAATATATCCATAGTCAGAATCAAGCCATGAAGAAAGACTCAGTGAAGCTCAAACGCTTCCTACAAATTCAAACAAAATATTAGCTCTCTCTTAAAAAAATACCTCAGTCCTACAAATTCAAGCAGAAAAAAGAAAAACGGAACAAAAAAAAATTATACCTGATCAAAACCCTAGGGTTTCGATATGGGCGAAGACGATTAGAGAAAGTAGGGAGCTGTCGGAGGTAGGGTTTCATCATCAAATGAAGCGGACTAGGGTTTCGCAGGGGGGCGAGGGGGGGGGGGGTAGGAGGTTACCGATTTGGAAGAAGGAGGAGTTCGCACAGAAGAGTTCGCACACAAGAGTTAGAGTTTCGCTAAGAGAGAGAGAAGGGGATCAATTTCGATATGAGATTCGAGGAGAACGAGGAGTTCGCACGAAGAATTCGCACAGACAAGAGTTAGGGTTTCGCGAAGAGAGGGAGAAGGGGATCGATTTCGATCTGAGATTAGAGATCGAACGAAAGAGAGTGAGGGAGGTAATGGCCTGTTATATGAAATGACCAAATTACCCCCACAGATAACTGAGAAGAGGGTGCCTTCAATCACAGCCATTCAATGGAGCTATTTTGGATCCAATGCTCTCCACAGGAGTTCGCACGCTGAGTTCGCACACAGGGGTTCGCAACCGAAGGCGACCCTATATATATATATATATATATATATATATATATATATATATATATATATATATATATATATATATATATATATATCCGAAATATATCCGAAATTACGGGGTATTACATACCCTATTTCCACACTCGATGTCGAAAGTCGGCTCTGATACCATTTGTAACGCCCCGCCCCAATACTAAGACAATTTTTTATTATTTTTAGAAGACAACTATGTAGTACAACTGCCCACCACAGGCTGCCTCTCAAAAGGTGGTTAACCAATTAGGTGACTCTTGATCATAGGCAATTTTATTTATACCCAATTAATTTTTGTATACTCCCGATATGGGATTACTTTCAAACATATCTCTTGAAATCCCGTAGCACCCCATGCCACATCATCCACACATCTGAAGACAACCGAAATCTTCAACAATTTCAATCCGGGCGCATCATGTGAAGGAGTAATTCAAACATCACAAGCTTTGCTGTTTTTCAATAACGTGGGCCCTCCCCCAACCACTATTCATTTTTCAATACATTTACCAAACTGCCACTTTTTCAACATATTATATATATATTCATTCAAAATTACGGGGTATTACAAATCCACCCCCATACCCTAACATAGAATTAGATTTTTAAGCAAACACAATTCATAAAATTATTTTTATTTGATTTTCTTAGTCTATCATCTTTTTCCTAACATGTGCTATAATACATGATTTATAGTGTATAACTTATTTACTGAATGTTAATGATGTTATAATATCTCTAATATTATAATGGGAGAAGACCTTAGTGTCATTTGTAAATCTACCAACGCGTGCATTGCACGTGCATAACTAATATGAATGAGATCTCATGTTCGAGTCCTCACAACGTCATATTGATTACATTGATTTTTTTTTATCTTTACTATATTAATGGGAGATTTGGGGTTCAAACAAATAAACAATTTGTTATTAAATTTTGGTCACCAAACAAACCCATGCGCCACACGCACACCTTCATCTCCATTTATTAACACGTGTATCACACGTGCAAATCAAAGTTTTCAAACAAACATTTTTAAAATATTTTTTTCACCAATCAAACCATTGCATCGCACGCGCACCTCCATCTCCATTTATTTCTATTTATTAACACGTACATTGCATGTGCAAATCAAAGTTTTCAAAGTTTTTATTTAAAATTTTTTGGAATTACGTGTATCACCCATTTAACTCCAAAATTTTTAAATAAAAAACCACTTTCTCATCAAACCAACCTGGACACCGCACGTACAACTCCAACTCTATTTATTAACACGTGCATTGCACGTGCAAATTAAAATTTTTTCTTCAGCATCCTTTAAAACTTAAGAGTATCGCCCGTTAAACTTCATTTTTTTTTAAATTAAGACATTCATCACTCGTGCTAATTACTACCGACTTACGTATGTCGCACATTAACATAAATTAGTTGAATTTGCGACATCTTTTTATTGCATGCATTTTTTAGCTTTAGTAATATTCAATTGGACAACATTATGGTTTGACATTGATTCTCTAAATCATCTGGTGATAATGAAGATTTCGGTAATCATGATAGGGATGATATTCGTAAGTTTTTCCCAATCCTCTCTCATTTTTTGTTCTATATAATTTCATGAGTTCCTCAAAACTATTTTAGGTTGTGCAATTTGCACAGGGTAACACTAGTTTATAAGTAAGGTGATACATCTCATGGTACTAGTAATTTACACTCTCACGGTACTAGTAATTTACACGATCTAATATATATATATATATATATATATATATATATATATATATATATATATATATATATATATATATATATATTTGAAGTAAATTCTAAACACAATCTGGCCTTGAACCTAAGACATTATTTACTCATCACATACTCTTTACAAATTATCCCTAGTGTCATCAACTTTTATTTTATATGAGTGACACTTTTATAAATAATTATGTCATCAATAAATTTGAACTTTGAGAGTATTATGATAACTAAAAACAGTTGTGTAAATGAAGGGTTAATATGACCCCCACTTAAAAATAAATTGTTGAGATTAGATGGTTAGTCGTTTACAAATTACAGATTGTCTACAAATGACAACCTCAATTCTCCCATTATAATATTAGAGATTAGATATTTAGTATAAAAAGCTAGGAAGCATGGATACTCCGAAATGCCCAACGTACTCGTATGAGGTGCCGATACTACTTGGATACTTCCGGGTGCGTACCCAAGGAGTATCCAAATTTTCAATACATTTTTGCAACTTTTGGACACAAAAATATTTTGATAAATGTTTGGGGCCCTAGTGTAATTTCTAAAACTTAATGTTTTATGTTATGCTTAAACACAGAACATGTGTACCCAATTTTTTGATAATATTAGATTATCAATTTTTTTCTACAAAAATGCTTATAATTATAATGTATTCTTATAATTCTATGAAATGATTCAAATATTTTTATTTTGAAATATATATATATATATATATATATATATATATATATATAATAAAACACAAAGAAAGCTATCAAGTGGCTCTCTTTCATTTGAAACCAAATCAACGACCCAGATTTACCCTCCCAAAATATATTTTCCCTACAAAAAGTTTTCCCCCCAAAACTAAAAAAAACTCATTACTTTATTACCATTCTCTATTCTCTCTTCACTTTTTCATATTTCTCTCATTCTCTCTCCCTCCCTCTCTCTCATTCACTCTATTCACTAAGAAATTTAAATTTTAAGATTTCAGGTTTGTAAATTTTTAGATTTTTTATGTTTTTTTATTGATCATGTTACATTGAAAATAACAAATATCTTCTCAACAGTTAAATTTTATCATTTAATTTTATACCCCATTTATAATTATTTTTAAGCATATACTAATGGAAACATGGACTTTTATTTACAACTAATTATTGTCATACTATTCAAACTTGAGCTACATAATTGTTGTTTTACTGTTTACAAGACTTTTCGTATGTTGTATTGTTCCGAAGACGTGTCGTAGGCACGTGCCCATAGGAAAATCTAGTATATATATATATATATATAATAGATACGTGATTTTTGTAAATCACGTATCCGTGTACCCGTATCGTGTCGTATCCACACTCTATACCCGCATCTGTGTTTCATAGATAGCAAGTATTGAAACTTTCACAAATAGCAAGTATTGAAACTTAAGGGCACTTTGTGATAAATTAGCCTATAATTCAAGTAATAAATCGAGTAGTTATCGTCATCTCAAAATGTTTCCATAATCAACAACAATATATGCCGTTAAAATTACTTTAATTACTTTTGTTGTGGAAATTCTGTAGTTTGTTGTTACATTTTCCAAAACTAGTGTCCAATTATTTAATTTCTCCCATTTTCTTCCAGATACTGGAGAGGTAAAGTAAATGAAGTGAGTGTATCCAGGGCCGGCCCTCACCTTGAGGCAGGTGAGGCAGCCGCCTCTGGCCTCCGATTTTTTACAATTTTAGGAACCCTCAAATATGTATTCTCTTTGTAAATATAGACATGTATTTTGTGCGTAAAAAAATTATATTGTTATTAGGGACCCCAAAAAATAATTATTTGGAACTTTCGCTTTGGGCCCCCAGGAATTCATGGCCGGCCCCGAGTGTATCATCTATCCAGTTGCATGTTTTATTGTTGCATGTTTTATTCCAGATATAACGAAAAATTTTGCCGTACTGCCCCACTTTTTAAAAATATTTGGCGCCTTGCCCCACTTCCGAAAACAATTAGCGATATGTCATTGTTTAGGACACGTCAGCAACAAACGTTATTGGGAAAAATGATATAGGTTATTTCCATGCCGTTCTTCCCAATAACGGTATTTGTTTGGAAAAAAAGTTTCATGTCGTTATTTAGAATAACAGCATCTGTTACTTTTTGTCTAAACATCTAACAGTCTCAATTGTGAGCTGAGAGAAAATTGTAAAACTAAAATAACCTATGCCATTCTCTGAGAGAACGGCTACGATTATACTAATGCCGTTATTTTGAATAATGATATCAGTTATTTTCGTTTTGCACAGTTTCCTATATTCAATAACCCTTCTCTTTCCCCCTTTTGCCTTACGATTTTTTCTATCTTCATCTTCACTCCCGTAACCCTAATTTTTAAAATAAAAATTCCTAAAATCCCAACTATTTGAGTGATTTGTAAGTTGCCAAACAACAATTATACATAGACTCTACTTTTGATTCTCTCATTGATTATTCGAAATCAACCGGAATCCAAATTTGTTGTAAGTTTCGAAAATTCCTAATTTTTTTTACAATGTTGATTTTGATCTATGAGAGATATATACATTGGTAGTATAGTACAAGTGCTGTAGATTTGTGTTATCTAAGTACTAATTGTGGAAAAGTACTTATGGATTGTTGGTGATCTAGGGTATGTGAAATGTTGAATTGTTGATCTAGGGTTTGTGAAATTGTTGTTGATTAGCAAGCGCTATATTGGTAGTATAGTAAAATTGATGTAGAATAGATCCACGTAACTAATAGATATGTGAAGTGATTTTTATAGGAGATTGAGATGTGGATTACCTATATTGCTATCTTTGCGAAGTTAGATTCATCTATTTGTATTGTGTGGAGATGTTGGGGTGGTGAATGTTTGTTAATGTTTAGTAATGTTTAGTAATGTTTAGTAAAATTTTAGTACAAATTTTAGTATCTCTAGTCTTGTAATAATGTCTATTAATATTGTAGTTGACACGTTATATTTAATGTTAACAGGCAAATGGATCCTACACAACCATCTTCTTCCCATGATGTGGGTGCTTCATCTAGTACTTCACATGGTCCACGGGGACATCCAGGTCCAATAGATCCTATCTTGTTTTATCTGCAAGAAGATCACAGGTCGCAGGCGGATTGGAAAGGAGATGTCGAAAAAATGAGTTTCCGAATGCACACTATCATGGCGACGCACTCTCGTATTCAAAATTATTTGGTAAGCAGCGGATTTTACAGAATGTCAAAGTTGGTGAAAGTCAAATGTGACCACGCACTACTTACCGCTCTTGTGGAGCGATGGAGGCCGGAGACACACGCATTTCACTTACCAGTTGGGGAGATGACGGTCACCCTACAAGATGTAGCCGTCATTGCGGGTCTTCCAATCGATGGGGTGGCCGTTACGGGCAACTTTATGTTCAATAAAGTTGTAGTGATACGAGATTACCTTGGGCACGAGGTGGATGAAAATGATAAGGGAGTATTCGTTGGGGAATCGGTTAGACGTTTTTGGCTTTATACGGAGTTCAATAATCAACTACCAGACGTACCGACGGACATCCAACTCCAGCGTTATACGCGGGCTTACCTGTTGTCGATGATTGGAGGTATTCTATTCCCTAATTCTTCTGGTGATGTAGTGCATCTCATGTACCTTCCATTGATCGCCGACCTACAAACAAATGAGTGACATCTACACTTATAACTGGTCTACATGCCTTAAATCCTTCGATGGAAGGACCGAATGCCCAGAAAACACCCTTAAAAGTTTCCATGCCCGGACCAGACGCAATCTTCGCCCAATGTACAAGCCGTACCCAAATTTGAGGCTTGAATTGCATTGAGTAGATTTGGTAATTTAGTGTAAGCTTTTTCAAAAGAACCGTATAGTCGCTCAATTGCTTTATGTTTAGCCTTCCAAGCTTTCCAGTATGAAATTGTGTAATGGAACCTACCCTTCATTATTCCAATTATGGCTCTTGGTGTTATTGCGAGTTGTTCCTTCACAACATCTAATATGACCGTCGATACTACCGTGGAGTCAATTTTGCTGTGATCTTGAGTCAATGTAGGATTCACACATGTGTGTGCACCTTCAAGCTTCTTTACCACGAAATAATTACGGCCTTTGGGAACAATTGCACGCAACCGCCATGGACAACCAACTACATTTTGAAGTGACGGATTTTCTGCAATGTCCTCAGCTGAATGGTTGATGGGTGCGTATTTATACTTCACATAGTATAGACCACGATCTGATTTTACCGTCACGAATTCTCTATGGTTCTTCACGGTGTACATCTTCACTTGATGTAGTAGAGCATCTTTGGTTGGAAATCTTTGACCTATGAAGAGTTCATCAAAGTTGGAAGAACCAACGGAAGACGATCCATGTTCATGTATGGTGGCACGAGACATCCATTCATTGGATTGAGATCCATGCATCGCTGCACTTGTGTTCTGACTTGGCAACACATGGGCATTGTTAACCGGCACATCAATATTGACATCAACAACCGAAGCTTCAACGACAACCTCCACCTCATCATCTTCGAGACATCGTTCCTCATCTTCTTCCTCTTCCACCAAATCGTTATTTACAACGGCGTTGTCAAAGTCTTCCATTGCCATGCCGGCTAGCAAAATATTTTGTTACAATAACGGCAGAAGTACCTGCTCGTATTTGGAGGAAACAGTTTTCGTTGGAGTTGTGCTAGTATCTTCGTCTGTATTTGAAATTCAAACATGTGACTCGGTCGATGGTTTCAAAGTCTGTGCGGGCCTTGGACTTTCAAAAACAACTCTTGTAGTATTTGGAAGCCTCGTTTGATCGATATATAACTCAATTGCATTCCAACTATAACTTGGATCAAATGTCCTAAGCATCATAGACCTCAGAGAATTGTCATTGTCTACGGGTACCAACATGAAATCTTGCACATCCCCTTTACTAGCAGCATAACGGGCTCTGATTTTCAGACTCATTTCACTTCTATCCCAATTCATGACTTCATATATCTTATCAATTAATTCTGAGTACATAAAATTGCGGGGAACCCAAATAATTACCGGTTCAACATCACTATAAGAATATCTAATCTTGGGATCCTTAATTACTTCACCCCCAAAATATAACCAAATAGTGATATCAAATTCCATACCTATGCATAAAAATTCAAACATATTCAAGTCATTCACTACTCACAGTAAGCATAACATGGGAATACATAACAAACATACGGTTAAGATAATAATACCTTCAAATTAAACTGTACCACCACTAGCTTGAAAAATTGTTGTGGATGAAGAATGAAATGATAGTGGGAGTAAGGAGGTAGGATGTATAAAATTTTAAAGCACTCCAATGGCTGAAATTTTTTGATTTAGGGATCTAGGGTTTATGGGTTGCAGGAGTGAATAGAGAGAGAGAAAAAAAAATGAATGACACGAGGTAGGAGAAAGGATTGGGGGTTTTTGAATATAGGAAACTGTGCAAAACGAAACTGATGTCGTTAATCAAAATAACGGCATCAGTATAATTGTTGTAGTTCTCTCAGAGAACGGCATAGGTTATTTTAGTTTTACAATTTTCTCTCAGCTCACAATTGAGACTGTTAGATGTTTAGACAAAAAGTAATAGATGCTATTATTCCAAATAACGGCATGAAACTTTTTTTTCCAAACAGATGTCGTTATTGGGAAGAACGACATGGAAATAACCTATGTCGTTTTCCCCAATAACATTTGTTGCTGACGTGTCCTAAACAAGGGCATATCGCTAATTGTTTTCGGAAGTGGGGCAAGGCGCCAAATATTTTCAAAAAGTGGGGCAGTACGGCAAAATTTTCGATATAACGGTTAAACATAGCTTTCCTCTGCCCGATGACAACAAGCTCCATTAAAGAGAGAACAGTGGGCTTGAAAAAGAGAAAATTTTGCCGTACTACCCCACTTTGTGAAAATATTTAGCACTCTGCCCCACTTCCCAAAACAATTAGCAATATGCCCTTGTTTAGGACACGTCAGCAAGAAACGTTATTGGAAAAAACGACATAGGTTATTTCGATGTCGTTCTTCCCAATAACGGCATCTGTTTGAAAAAAAAGTGTCATGCCATTATTTGGAATAACGGCATAGGTTGTTTTGTTTTTCGACAGCTTGTAGTCTCCACTTAGAGAAAAAATTGCAAGTATGAAAACCTTATAACAGATGCCGTTATTTCAAATAACGGCATTCTCAATACTGATGTCGTTATTTGGAATAACGGCATCAGTTATAAATTTTTTTATATAAAAAAGTAACTTATTATTCATCCTCTCTGACGAATAAGTTAAAAAATATATATATATATAACTGATGCCGTTATTCCAAATAACGGCATCAGTTATAATTTTTTTTTAAAACTTTTTATTCATTCTCTCTGTTTTCAAACAACGGCAAGAGTTCATATTTATATATAACTGATGCCGTTATCTCCAATCACGGCATCAGTCATTCGAATGACGTTATTCAGGCTAACGGCATTATTTATAAGTTTTTTTTCACACTTAGAACTTTTTATAGTTAGAAGATTCACACCTGTAAGAGAAATATGCTGATGCCGTTATTGCAAATAACGGCATGAAAAATGGTTTATGCTGACGTGTCCTAAACAAGGGCAGATCGCTAATTGTTTTGGAAAGTGGGGCAGAGCACTAAATATTTTCAAAAATTGGGGCAGTAGGGCAAAATTTTCTGAAAAAGAAGCACGAGGCGACTGTACCTACTCCAACACGTTTTTGTTCTGTGCAAGTGCAAAATAACTTCAACCACACAGATCCTCTCACTCACGAAAATTTTGCCGTACTACCCCACTTTTTGAAAATATTTAGAGCTCTGCCCCACTTCCCAAAACAATTAGCGATATGCCCTTGTTTAGAACACGTAAGCAAGAAACGTTATTGGGGAAAACGGCATAGGTTATTTCCATGCCGTTCTTCCCAATAACGGCATCTGTTTGAAAAAAAAAATTGCATGCCGTTATTTGGAATAACGGCATAGGTTGTTTTGTTTTTCGAAAACTTGTAGTCTCCACTTAGAGGAAAAATTGCAAGTATGAAAAACCTTATAATAGATGTCGTTATTTCAAATAACGGCATTCTCAATACTGATGCCATTATTTGGAATAACGGCATCAGTTATAATTTTTTTTAATAAAAAAGTAACTTATTATTCATCCTCTCTGATGTAAAAATAAAAAATTATAACTGATGTCGTTATTCCGAATAACGGCCTCAGTTATAATATTTTTTTTTTTCTTCAACTTTTTATTAACTCTTTCTGTTTCCAAACAACGGCAAGTGTTCATATTGATATATAACTGATGCCGTTATCTTCAATAACTGATGCCGTTATCTTCAATAACGGCATCAGTCATTCGAATGCCGTTATTCAGAATAACAGCATTGTTTATAAGTTTTTTTCACACTTAGAACTTTTTTAAACTTAGAAGATTCACACTTGTAAGACAAATATACTGATGCCGTTATTTCAAATAACGGCATGCAAATTTTTTTTCAAACAGATGCCGTTATTGGGAAGAATGACATCGAAATAACTTATGCCGTTTTTCCCAATAACGTTTCTTACTGACGTGTCCTAAACAAGGACATATCGCTAATTGTTTTGGGAAGTAGGGCAGACCGCTAAATATTTTCAAAAAGTGGGGCAGTGCGGCAAAATTTTCCTCACTCACCCTATATAATTAAACAAAAACAAGCACACACAAGCACAAACACACACACTCAAACCAACAAAATTTATATATCCTTAACAACTGTATCTTTTGCTCCTTCACTAAGCCTCCACTCATGTCATCTTCATTACTTTTCACAGTGACCCGAAGCAAGCCAGTTCTTGTTACCCCGGCAAGCCCCACACCCTGTGAGCTCAAGAACTTATCAGATATCGACGACCAACAGAGCCTGCGGTTCCAAATTCGGGTGATTCAATACTACCGTGACGAGCCTAAAATGAGAGGGAAGGATCCAGCTAACATCATCAGAGAGGCTTTGTCAAAAGCCTTGGTGTTTTACTATCCATTTGCTGGAAGGCTGAGAGAAGAGCACAATGGGAAGCTCATGGTTGATTGTAATGGAGAGGGGGTTTTGTTCATTGAGGCTGATGCTGATGTTAAGCTTGAGCAGTTTGGCGACGGCTTGCAACCTCCTGTTCCATGTATAGAGGAGCTTTTTTATGATGTGCCTGGATCAGAAGGTATCATTGGCTCCCCATTGCTCTTGATTCAGGTACGTACATATATATATATATACTTAATTTTGGTCATAGAGTAATTGATTTATTTCTTATATATATCTAGGAGTCAAAATATATACCTATTCTCACGTACACTTGTGTTGACGATCAATGTTGAGTTTCCTGCAGGTAACTCGTCTACTGTGCGGGGGTTTCATCGTCGGCATTCGCTTCATTCACGCTATGTCGGATGGCCCCGGCCTCTACCAATTTCTAACTGCTGTCAGCCAATTGGCACGTGGAAAATCAGCACCCACTCCACAACCTGTGTGGGAACGCCACATTTTGAATGCACGAACCCCACCACTCATAACACACGTGCACCCAGAATTCGACCCAATTCCCACTTCCCCAACCCCCCACCAATTCCCAGCTGACAACTTGGTCCACAAACGCTTCTTCTTCGGCCCCAAAGAGTTCTCGGCGCTGAGACAACATTTGCCAACTCACCTTCATGCCAGTTCCAAATTTGAACTCCTAGCCGCATGCATCTGGCGTAGCCGAACAATATCCTTACGTTTAGACTCAGAAGAAGAGATACGCTTCATGCTTAACTTTAACATGCGTAACAAGAACGATCTTATCCGGCTTCCTCAAGGTTATTATGGAAATGCCTTTGTGTACCCTCAAGTTTTGTGTAACGCTGGCCAATTGTGTAACAACGGATTAGACTACGCAGTCCAATTGGTCAAAAAAACCAAGTCCAAAGTGACTACCGGATACATCCATTCGACGGTTGATTTTTTGGTTTCCAAGGGACGAATCCCGTTCACGATGATCGGAGTGGATCGGATGTATTTTGTTTCTGATAATACGCGTATCGGGTATGCATCAGTGGATTACGGATGGGGAGAGGCAGTCTACGGTGGGCCTGCTGATGAGGGGCTCAACGCATTTCCTGGGCTGCTTAACTTCTATGTTTCATATAAGAAGAGAGAGAGCGAGGAGGAAGTTGTGGTGCCCATTTGTCTTCCAAGTGATGCCATGGATAGGTTTATGAGCGAGGTCTCAAGGTTGGTTGAAGCCCCGGTGAGAGAACTGCCTGACGGACCCAATAGTAGCTCTGCTTCCATCTCGTCTGCTCTCGGGAATTGTTCTATGCCTTGACCTTTTACTATTATAAGCCGTGTGTATTAGTGTGTATTAGAGCATCCACTGTCGTTTGGTAAAAAAAAATAAGCATATTTAGCAATGAAAATAACAATTACATGGAAACGCTATTATTGTTTATTGCCAAATAATTTGTAAAAAAATTTGGTGGATGGATGATCTTCATCCATATCCCAACTTCTTTTTTTTGTGTGTGGGAAAATGGCATTTTCTAAATAAATTGATGGTATTTTCGTAATGAAAAATTTTGGTGAACGGATGTTCTTCATCTGTCCCACCTTTTTTGATTTTTTTTTTAATTTGGCAAAATGACATTTTTCGTAATTATATTTTGGTAGATAGATGATCTTCACCCATCTGTTCTAAAAAACAAAAATAAAAATATAAGACGGAAGATCATCCTCCGTCTTCTACCAACTGCTAAATTTAGCGATCCATTGTTCATTTCATTTGCTATAAATATATTTATAGCGAATGATAGTGAGTAATTTTTGGTTCTCAAATGCTAAGTTTTGAGTGTTCAGAAAACGATAGTGGATGCGAGGTATGTGGTCATTTGATCATTGCACTCCTTGTTTGTGAAGTTTATTTTCTAACAGGCTAATATAGCATGCATTTTCAATAATTCAATTTAGTCTTAAATATCCTAAACTGCTGCTTTCAGGTTCTTAATATCCTGAAATTGTGGACAATATATGATCCAACCTTTCTAACCAAGTGCTGCAACCACACCCGTATTCTTATATCTATATATTATGCTAATAGGAGAGAGAATGTACCATCTCTCTCCTTTCTCCATTTTAAAAAAGAGAAAGGAGAGCAAAAGTATGAATTCACACATATCAACATGTGCACACACTCAGCCATCATCTCTGCTCAATTTTCGACTGTCTAATCGTCCAGATGCGCGAAAACGTGCGTAATCGAGGCTCCCGATCGCGCCACGTTGTCACCCAATCACGCATGTCCAATTCATTCAGCGGGGCTAGCTCATCACGTGATCAACGTCCCATGTCGCGCCATGTCACCACATCATCTTGGCACCTTATTCCACTCAGTAGACGAGCAAAGGCGATCCAGATCGCTCCAAAAATCGCGCAAGCTCGATAAATTAATTAAAAATAACAGAAAATAATTTAAATTAGGAAATTAAATTAAAATTCCAATATTTATTATTAAATACGAAAATTTAATTAGAATTTCTGAAAAATAATTAAAAATTCGGCATCTGTACAATATATTATGCTAAACAACTTTTGTCTATAATTTTTTTCATTTTTCCTTTTTAAAAAAAGAGGACAAATGTTGGAGATAACTCCCCACTCTTACTCCATCCAAATTGGAATTGGAATCTTCATATTATATAGATGTTATTAGTTGAAATTTTCAAAAAAAAAAAATTATTTTCTTATTTTTAAAAAAAATTGTGTTGCATTGCACAAGCTGTACTACATATTATACTAGTATTTTACACGTGCTATGCACGTTTTAATAAATTTGTTTGTTTTTCAAGTAAAAACTCTGGCATAGTGAGGACTTGAACTTGAGACCTCCTTTTTATTAATTATGTACATGCGTTGCATGTGTTGATAGATTGACATTAAGGCCTTCTCCCATTATAATATTAATTATGTACATGCGATGCACGTTTTAATAAGAATTGGAGGATTTTCACGTGCGATATGTGTTAAAAAATAGTTCTAGAGTTGGACGTGCGTTGCACGTAATTTAAAAATTATTTTGTTGAAAAAGCTATGATTTGTACGTGCAATGCACGTGTTTTTAAATAGAATTTGAATTGTACGTGCAACATATGTGTATGTTTGGTGTTAAAAAATATTGAAAATCTATTTTGCACGTGTGTTGCACGATTTAAATAAGTGAAATTTTGTTTGTTTGTTAGATTTTGTTGTAATTAATGAAAGGGTTTGAGTTTAATGTATAATGTACGGATTTGTATGCTGACAAATTACAACTCCAACTCTCCCATTATATATGGAGATTATACAAGTTTGTGCAATATTGCTAAAGTGTACACTAATATATGACAAGTTCTCCCAAACATACACATATGTTGCACATACAACTCAAATGACAGGTGTAGGCTGGTTATTGGCTACATATGGAACCCTACTGGCCTACTGCTATTGCTTGCATTGCAATCATATATTCGATGGGATCGTATAAATGGATTGGACATTCTCTCAAACCTAGCTTTTCATTTGCATGGCGCATACGTTAGTTGTACAGTACTCTACATACTGCATCACTTTGTTCCTACCACGTTGTCTCTTTTTCTCTCTTTCTACATCAAAGCTTTATTGCACTGCCATATTCGTCCCCAACTAACCCCTTTTCAGCTTTTCTCACTCTTGCTAATCTCTAATCTCTAATATAGTAATGGGAGAAGTTCTATCATTTCTCATTTTGTCATTCTTCCAATATGTGCAATGCACGTACATAATTAATATTAAAGGATGTTTTCAGTTCAAGTTATCTCTATGTCAGAATTTTTGTTTTTATTTTATTGAAATTATTAAAACGTGCATCACGTGTATAAATTACTAGTTACTTTAACTGGATTGGAGTATAATTTATTACACAACACTCAATTTATTTTCAGATCAATTACTTTGAATTTATAAAGTAACCAACAGCCATCATATTGTCCATGGAGTCCTTTTTTTCCTTTGAATTTTGTTCGATTAGTAATTGAGTTGCGCTTAAATACTTCGATATTTCACTAAATATAGTCTATATTTTTAATTAAAAAAATAATTGTTAATTATCTATGTTTACATAATCCGAAAAATCGTTTTATTTTTGTTTGAAATCTAGACATCACCATGGAAACATTAGAATGGCAAGAGTAGTATAATATAGAATCGGAAGAAATATCGAACATGATTGAAGACTAGGGAAAAAATCACAATAAAATAGAAAATTAAACTTTTCGGAAAGAAAACTTGCTTTTACATATAAACTAGAGTCTAGATTAAAACATCCAAAATTAAACTTTTGTCAATAGAAAATATTCATTCCAAAATTAAACTTTTCGTAAAGAAAACTTGTTTTTACATCCATTACATCACTTTAATATAAAGACATCTGTTGCCGCCGGATCTGGTGTGGGGGCAATAGATGAGATTTGTAGGTTCGTGAGGAACTCGAACAGGCGAAACCCTTCTTCTTCCTTGATGATATGTTGTCTCCTTGGTGCTCCCGCTGATCTGCACAAACGTTCGAGACACCGGGATGGATCTCGGCGACGATCCCTCCGACGCTCAAGTCAATACACAAAAAAAGTGAAGGGAAAAGAGCTCAAGTGCGCAAAGTGTGATCACCTTTAACAGTAGGAGGTAGGAAGGTCTTTATAGCCACCATGGAGATCTCTTTCAGGATAAGGGTGAATCCCTACTTCCCGGTGTGGCTGGCTGGGGTTGGTTACAATCACCCCCTGAAGATAGGGACAGGCCAGGATTTGTTCCTATCCTGTTGAACTGGTCCCTAAAGGGTTGGGACTCGTCCCCTATCTAACAGATCTGTTCATGGGCTAACGGGTCCAAGAGGAGAGACCCGGTACCCAATTCAGATCTGTCCGTAAGGAAAATTACCATTTTGCCCATGGGACTTTGCGATTTGTGCCCACTCTGAACAGTTCCGATTTAACCCCATTTTTAACCATATCACGAGCCCCCCCACTCCCAAAGACTGTGTTACGGCCTTTGGGGAGTAGTTTTGTTGTTTTGATGGTGTATATGGTTTTATCGAAGTTCCGAAAGGGTGGTGGAATCTCGTCTGAGGGGCGATGGTGCTTTTCTGAACTGGCAGCGTGCCCAAGTTTTCTTTCAGGCTCTATTGGATTTTTGATGATTTTTCCAATTTTATATCATTTTTTCGAACCATTTATTCAATTTTGCCAAGCGACGATTTGCTCTTCGGGAGTGTTAATTAAACATTATAACCAATAATTATTTATCTAGGGGTTCAAAAAATGTTTTCCTGAATTCATAAATATTTTTTTAGAATTTTAAATTATTTTCCTCGTATTTTTAATCATTTTTTCGCAATTTTTTGAATAAATAATTCGAATTAATAAATAAAATATAATTTGAATTACTCAATTATGACGTGGCGCAATCCGAACCGTCCATCTCGTGTAGGTGCGTGGTTCGGAGTGATCAGACGACGGGGCGGCGCTGAGCGACGTGGACGAATCTGGGATCTTGATTAGATTATGATGCGAGTTTCGAAGTGATCTGACAGTTCGTGTCACTCGGTAGAACTTTCTCCGTGTGGGCAGCTCGGAAGACCAGTCGCGCGGATTGGGATTCCGAGTGACGTGGCGCAATCTGGGACGTCCATCTAGATGCGGCATGAATCCCGAGGTCATCTGATGGTGGATCTTACGCTTAGTCACGTGGTTGAATTTGGGTCGTCCATCAGGTCACAACACAAATCATGAGGCGATCGGATGGCTCTTGCTGCTCGGCGTTATTTTCTCTGTATGAGCAGCTCGGAATGCCAGTCGCTCGGATTGGGATTCCAAGCGACGTGGTGCAATCTGGTAGTCCATCTGGAGATCATGCACGAATCTTGAGGCACGTCTGCGTGGATCACGAGAAAACGTGATTTTGGTTGACGTGGCTGGATCAGGACCGTCCATCAGGTCGCGGCACGAATCACGAGATGATCGGACGGCTCTTGCTGCTCGGCGTTATTTTCTCCGTAAGAGCAGCTCGGAATGCAAGTTGCTCGATTTGGTTTTCGAGGGACGTGGCACGATCTTCGTCGTCTGATTGAAGACCATGCACGAATCTTAAGACACGACGACAACGATCACGAGAAAATGTGATTTTGGTTGACGTGGTGGAATCTGAGATGTCTGATCAAGGTCTAGCACGAATTTCGAGGAGAAAGTCATTTTTCTCCAATACGCAGCTCGGAATGCAAGTTGCTCGGATTTGGTTTCCGGGGGACGTGGCACGATCTCCGCCGTCTGATTGAAGATCACGTATGAATCTCGAGACACGATGGCGTGGATCACGAGAAAATATGATATTGGTTGACGCGGTCGAATCTGAGCCGTCTGATCAAGGTCTGGCACGAATTACGAGAAGAAAGTCATTTTTCTCCAATACGCAGCTCGGAATGCAAGTTGCTCGGATTTGGTTTCCGAAGGACGTGGCACGGTCTCCGCCGTCTGATTGAAGATCAGTCATGAATCTCGAGACACGACGGCGTGGATCACAAGAAAACGTGATCTTGGTTGACGCAGTCGAATCTGAGCTGTCTGATCAAGGTCTGGCGCGAATCATGAGGAGAAAGTCGTTTTTCTCCAATATGCAGCTCGGAATGCAAGTTACTCGAATTTGGTTTCCAAGGGACGTGGCACGATCTCCGCCGTCTGATTGAAGATCAGGCACGAATCTCGAGACACGACGGCGTGGATCACGAGAAAATGTTATCTTGGTTGGCGCGGTCGAATCTGAGTCGTCTGATCAAGGTCTGGCGTGAATCACTAGGAGAAAGTCGTTTTTTCTCCAATACGCAGCTCGGAATGCAAGTTGCTCGGATTTGGTTTCCGAGGGACGTGGCCCGATCTCTACCGTCTGATTGAAGATCAGGTACGAAATCTGGGGCAAGGGAGTTAGGCTTCACGGTCAGGCGTTAGACTTCTAATGAGCCGTTACGGGGGCCCAAAGTGTTCGAAGGCCCACCCGAATTTCACCTTAACACTTATAAGTTTTCACCATCCCTCTTTCCCCTTATTTCTTATGTTTTTTACTTTCACTTCACTTTTACTAAAGCCACTTCTGCTCTCGAGCGGCGCTGCTAGCTTTCGCAGCCAGGCATTTTTGATCTCTGGCGAACTATTCCGACCGTAAACATCACTTCGAGGTAAATTATTCCAAACTCAATCTTGAAATGTCTAGAGTGTCATCGGGAAATGAGACCTCCACCTCAGACCAAGGTACCAGTGGTCGCGCCGAGAAAAGCGAAGGAAGTAGCGAAGTCAGCTGTTGTGGAGACGATAATGGAGACTTCGAAAGGGGGCTAGAGCACTGGGTCGGCTGCCATCAACACTATCGAGCCTCAGAAGGGTCAGGAGCTACTCCGAGGATATTTTGGAGAAGGCGGTGCACGGGATGTCCGTGGTGTATGAGGAGAACAGCCCTAGGGATCGTTCCAAGGTGGATGAGATCCCTTCGATCATGACCGAGGCGAACCTTCATCGGGTCAGGAAGAGATTCCGCATTCCGAAGGAGTACGCTCTGCTCCTCCCCGGCCCCGGCTTCCGAGCGTGCACAGGGACGTCACCAGACACCTGCGTCTTTCCGTACGACGCACTCAATGCTGGCCTTCGTCTACCGCTCCCGCTATTCGTGGTTGAGGTGTTGTAGTGGTACGGCTTGAGCCCCATGCAGTTCATGCCGAACATGTGCCGGCACGTCATCGCATTCATTCTTCAGTGTCAAGTGGTCGGTGTGCAGCCCTAGCTCGTCCTTCTCTGCAGCCTCTACCGGATCTGCCGAATGAGCAAGATGGAGTACCGGTACTATCTGTCGCCGAGGAAGGGGGTTAAACTGATCGAGAACCTGGACTCCATCAAGCATTGGAAGGAGAAGTACTTCCTGATCCGAGGTCCCGAGCCGAGGGGCTTCCCTACGGCGTGGAAGGAAGACGTTCTGAAGTGGGCGAAGGCTAAGCCGGTGCTCACTAAAGAAGAGGAGGACATAGTGACAAAGATCCTCGATCTTCCGACCCTCGGTCGGAAGGACATTACCGAGGAGGTCTTGTTCGGTGGGGGTCTCAGTCCGATCGACCCCAGTACGCTCCCTTACTTGTTTTTCCTTTAGCCTATATGTATTTACTCTTAGTGTTTACGTTTTTTCGCTAACTCTTTTGCTCGGATTTTTTGTTGTTCAGAAGTCCCCCGGTATGGATTACTGAGCATTGATGGCGAAGAAGACCGCAGCGGTGGTGAAGGATAGTAAGAAGAGGAAGAGGACGACGGCAGGGCCTCCTTTCGGCCGAGCGATACAGGCTCCTTTGGCGCCAGCGGCCTTCGTTGACTTAGTCAGCGACGCTCCCTCGGAGCCGCAAGTTACACTCCCTTCGGCTGAAGCTCCTGGATCTTCGAGCGGGGCATTCTCGGCCGGCGCCACTCTGGCCCTCGAGGTGCCGCCACTTACGACCGAGGTGGAGGCCATTCTTACCAAAGAGCACAAGAAGCTCTTCGTCCCCGATTGGCAGGTGATGAATCTTGATGGCTTCCTCGGCGATGTGGGGATGTGCATGCAGGCGGTGCGCCATCTGCCGACCCCGAAGGATCGCACGGTGCTGAGGGCAGGTACGGTCGGCGACAAAGCCTTGGAGATCGCCCGGTCGACGATGTCGGTAAGTAGTCCCGCTCTGTTCTCTTTAGTTTCAGAGTTGATGATCTTGAGTTCTCATATTCTTCTGTTTTTTCCACAGACCCTTTGCCACTTCAGTCACATGCTCGAGCAGTTCGCCGAGCAAGAGAAGGAGATGAAGGCGGCGAACAATCATGAGCGGTCGGAGCGCTCTAAGGCGGTGAAGCTATTTGAGGCCGAACAGCGGCCCTCGGCATCGAGAGCAGCCGAGGTGGGTTCCCTCAAGACAAAGCTCGCCGAAGCGCTCAAGAACTCAGTGGGCCGAGACGGCGAAGGTCGAGGCACTGGAGAAGGAGAAGGCTCACCTCGAAGAGGAGCTGGCGAAGGCTTTGAGGGCGTCCGAGGAGGCGCTGAAGGGGCAAAAGGTGAAGGTGGCGGAGGTGAAGAAAGCCATTCAGGACGAGGCGGATGCCCATATGATGACAAACAGCCTACGCTAGTGCTCTGAAGCATGTGGTGGCTCGCATCCCCGACTTCGAAGGCTCGACATACTACTTCTACGACCCGGTAGAGGGCGAGGAGCTTATCCCTCTGGCGGAAGTCGAGCCCGAAGGGGAGGACGACGAAGTTGTGGGCGATGGTGAGGAGGAGGTGAACCCTGAAGTGGCACTCATCACACTGCTGAGCGAGGGCGCTTCGGAGCAGCACCTCGAGGTGGCTCCTTGACTTAGTCGCCACTTTTTTTTCTTTTTATATGTATTGCCGAACCGCGGATTGGCCGCCGCTTCAACTTTGAAATGAATAAGAAAGTTCTCCGTTTTGACTAAGTATTGAGAAAATTTTGAACTCTTTTTGTTTAAGTGTTGAGAAAGTTTCGAACTCTTTTTGTCTAAGTGTTGAGGAGTGTAAATCTCAGTGGCCCCGTGCTCTGATTTTTTTCAGATTGTCGAAGCGCTACAGGTCGTCGAGGTGCCTCGGATAGCCGAAGTGGCTCGCCTAAGAGCTAGTCTAGGGGCGACGAGATTGGGGCTCGAACGGAACCGAGAGCATCTTCTTGAAGTAGAGTCGGACCTTCGTAAGGCGAAATATGAGCTGAAGCACCTCAAGTCGACCTTAGTTCGCCGATACATAGAAAGGAGGCGGTTAGAGGAGCGGATTAAGGAGAGGATCCCCGAAGGCAATGACTTGGACTCGTCGGCAGAAGCCAACCTCGGTCTGAAGATTAAGCGTCTTCACGATTCTTTGTCTAAGGTGACGGTGGAGAGGGACGAGCTGAAGAAAGTGACCCTTAATAAGAGCATGAAGGTTGCTCACCTTCGGCGGACGATCACCGAAGGATCCCGAGGGGCAGGCTCGATGCGACTGCCTCATCTGTAGATAAAGGTAAGGGATGACTCTCTTAAAGAGCGAATCGTCGAGCTCGAGGCAGAGGTCGCTCGTCTTCAACCACGGCCCGAGCGGAGCAATGTCAGGTCTACTACTTGCACTCGCGAGTAGCGCGATAGAGGGATAACCTTCTATGAAATGGTGCGTCGCTCGCCGACTATGCGTCGAAGCCCGGGCGACGCGCAAAGTGGGGCAGCAGCTTCGTTGAGCAAAGCGTCTGTTGGGGCTACTGCTAGAACGAGTGCCGACGATGCCTCTCGGCAACCCGGTCTAGAGACAAGTGCCGAGGAAGGGTGTCGGCAGTACAACATTCGTCGCCCTCAAGTGTCTCTGAACCGAAGTATACCCGCACCTCAAAGGTGTTGAAGTAGGCCTTAGGACGCTTTGTACTGGCTTAAAGGCTGGTAGTTGGAGCGGAGTCGAACCAAGTGTTGGACTCCCAACTAGTCGTTTAGAAAATATCAACAACTAAAGGAGCAATTCCGAATGGTGATCCGCTTTTTACTCGCTTAGAAGCAAGTAGTCAAAGCGGAGTCGAGCCAAGTGTTGGACTCCAAGCTTGTCGTTTAGAGAATATCAATAGCTGCAGGAGAAATTCCGAATGGTGATCCGTTCTTTACTTGCTTAGAAGCAGGTAGTCGAAGCGGAGTCGAACCAAGTGTTGGACTTCAAGCTTTTCGTTTAGAGAATATCAACAGCTGCAGTAGCAATTCCAAATGGGGATCCGCTCTTTACTCGCTTAGAAGCAGGTAGTCGAAGCGGAGTCAAACCATGTGTTGGACTCCAAGCTTGTCGTTTAGAGAACATCAACAGCTGCAGGAGCAATTCCGAATGGTGATTTGCTCTTTACTCACTTAGAAGCAAGTAGTCGAAGCGGAGTCGAACCAAGTGTTGGACTCCAAGCTTATCGTTTAGAGAATATCAACAGCTGCAGGAGCAATTCCGAATGGTGATCTGCTCTTTACTCGCTTAGAAGCAAGTAGTCGAAGCAGAGTCGAACCAAGTGCTAGATTCAAAGCTTGTCATTTAGAGAATATCAACAGCTACAAGAGCAATTCTGAATGGTGATCCGTTCTTTACTGGCTGAGAAGCAGGTAGTCGAAGCGGAGTCGAACCAAGTGCTGGACTCCAAGCTTGTCATTTTAATGCAATTTTTTTTGTTAAGTAAAGTTAGGATACCCAAAAATATAGAACTTTGAGAAGAAGAGATTTATTTTTATTGAGAACAACTGGGCGGTCGCTTCTAAGTTGCGAACCGCCTTTACACTTTGATAACAAGAAAATACAAGTAAGGACTCTAGACATGTCTTCTGGAGCGCTCTTGGGGAAGTTGCTTGGAACAATGTTTAGGCACCCTCCCGGTACTTCATCAAGTGCTCGGCATTCCATGTCCTTGGTATCTTCCTGTCCCCTGGGTCTTCGAGTTGATATGCTCCTGGGCGAACAACTCTGGAGACCCTATACGGTCCTTCCCAGTTCGGTGCCAACTTGCCCTTCTTACTTGGATCGAAGATCGACAACTTTCTGAGCACCAGGTCACCCTCTTTTAGATTGGCTGGCCGTACCCTCTTATTGTAAGCCTAAGTAATCCTACGGCGGTAGGTCTCTTATCGAATTGCGGCTCTCTCTTGGATCTCATCTATGAGGTCGAGGCAATTGCGAAGCTGGTTCGCATTCTGCGCTTCATTGTAGGCTAACAGCCGAGGTGAAGGGAGACCTACCTCCAAAGGGACGAGAGCTTCAGAACCATACGTGAGGGTGAAGGGGAACTCCCCCGTTAGTGTTCTTTTGGTGGTGCAATAGTTCCGAAGCACGTTGGGAAGCTGCTCGACCCATAGCCCCTTAGCAGATTTGCCAAGCCTCTTCTTCAAGCCAGAGAGAATTTGTCAGTTTGCATTCTCCACTTGGCCATTGGACTGAGGGTGAGCTACCGAAGAAAAGTGCTGCTAGATGCTAAGGTCTTCGCAGAAACTGCGGAAGGTTGCTCTCGTGAATTGAGTCCCGTTATCGGTGACGAGGATGCCAGGTACCCCGAACCAGCAAACGATGTTCTTCCAGAAGAACTTCCGGACCTTGTGTTGGTGATTGTCGAAAGAGGTTCGGCTTCGATCCATTTGGAGAAGTAGTCAATAACTACTACTAAGAACTTCAGCTAGCTTGGTGCTGGGGGGAAAGGTCCGAGTAGATCCATCCCCCACATTGCAAAGGGATCGGACTTTGCAAAGAGGTGAGTTAGGCTTGGGGTAGGCAATGAATTGGGGCAAACTTCTGACAAGCGTCGCATTGGCGGACGTATTCTTCGGAGTCACTTAATAGTGTTGGCCAAAAGCAGCCATAGTACAGGAGCATACAAGCCAAGGATCTCGCTCCCAAGTGGGCATAGCACATGCCATCATGGGCCTCTCTTAGGGCATAGAGTGCTTCTTTCGGAGAGAGTCATCTCAAATAGGGTCGCCCATCTATCTGAGTGTAAGAGCGTTTGTACATGACTCTGTCAAGGAGTGTGTACCTCTCGGCTCATGCCCTGGTCCTCCTAGCCTCTTTCGGGTCTTCAGGAAGGAATCCATCCCTGAGATACTCGAGGAGGGGCTTCATCCAGTTTTTCCCAAGTGTTAAGGGGTACGCCTCCATTGGCTCCGGGTCATCTTCGTCAATGCTTGGTCTGAGAAGGACCTCTATCAAGACGGTCCGCTCCAGACCTTGAAGGGAGGAGGAGGCAAGCTTAGAGAGAGCATCCGCCTGCGCATTTTCCTCTCGAGGGATGCGCTGGAGCTGAACATACTCAAATAAAACCAGAAGCTCCTTCACCTTTGCCAAGTACTTGGCCATACGATCATTTCTAGCTTCGTACTCCCCGAACACCTGGTTGAGGACTAACTGGGAGTCTCTGAAGACCCTTACTCGCTCGACACCCGCCTTCTGAGCCATGCAGAGCCCCGCTGTGAGGGCCTCATACTCGGCCTCATTGTTTGATGCCAGGAAGTTAAGGCGGAAAGAGTATTAGAGGACGAAGGCGTCCGGGCCAGTTAGGATGACGCCAGCCCCGCTCCCGTCGACGCATGAGGACTCGTCTACATAAACGATCCAGATTAAAGTGTCGGCAGGTGACTCGCAGGAGTCGGGGATGGTGTTCTCCACAATGAACTCGGCCAGAGCTTGTGCCTTTATTGCCGATCTGGGCTGATAGCTGATGTCATACTGACTCAGCTCGATGGACCACTTCATGAGCCGTCCAGAGGTCTCCGACTTATGGAGAACTTGCTTCAGCGGCTGATCAGTAAGGACGACCAGCGATGGGATTGGAAGTAGGGACGAAGCTTTCGGGCCGCCATGACCAGGGCGAGAGCCATCTTCTCCAGCTTCGGGTAATGGAGTTCGGCTTCGCATAGCACCTTACTCACATAATATATAAGCCTTTACGTCTTGTCCTCTTCCCTTACGAGGACCGCACTGAGCGTCTGCTCCGAAACTGCGAGGTAGAGGTAGAGGATTTCTCCAGGTGCTGGCTTGCTTAGGAACGGGGGGTTGGTCAAATACTCCTTGAGTTTTTCAAAGGACTTTTGTTGCTGCTGTCCCCACTCAAAGCCTTTAGCCCCCCTGAGGGCCTTGAAGAAAGGAAAACACTTTTCCCCGGACTTGGAGAGGAATCGTGTAGCGCCCCGATTTCCAATACACTGGAAAATCGTGACACGAGCCAAGACCTTTTCTTCAATTAGTCACAATACACAGAAAAACAGGAGAATTTAAAACTTTTTATTCAACACCCAATGTATTACAAGTCTAAAATTATACAACTGCAATACATTACCATAGAGTTACAACATTACCTTTACATTTCCAAGTATTACAACCTTCAACATCTTACATCAGAGTACTTTCCAACTAATAGATGATCAACACACATTTTACAGCGGAACTAAATACGACATTGATTCCTTGCTTTCCTTGCCTTGAGTCCTCCTGAATCTCGCCATTGTACTCGGAGATCCAGTACCTATGGAAGTGGGGACGTCAGTATTCACTGACGCTTAAAGGCTGATATCAAAGTAGCGAATCTCCCAAACAACATACAAAACATGGCAATGGTGTTGGTGTAGTTTAAGTGTTCGTGAGTGCTATGACTAGACTCTAATGCGATATTTAAATAGAACTAGGATGCTTCCTGTTCTAATGTCAGCGAGTCTCCGAAGCAACATGCAGCCCATACTACATGCGACCCCATCTCAAGCCGTTTCTCCATATATAGGAATTTGAACCCGCGTTATGAATTTTAATTGTACACAACCTGTTCCTGACACCTACACGTGACTGATGAGGTTGCAGACGTGGTCAAGTCCCACTAATGCAGTCCGCCAGTGGTGTCTATGTTCGCCACTGCTACTCGGCTAACCGGACCTCACTCAAAAACAGACGAACCAGTGTATCGGGCATCATTTTAAAAACCATAATCATAGGGTCTCGCAAGCGCAGGGTAGCGCGAAGCCTACCCTGTGGCACCCCTGGGGTCTCGCAAGCGCAGGACTGCCCAATGCATCCTGTGGCACCCCAAGCCACGGTACTTCAAGAATTAACAGCGCGAGATACGCAACCCGTGCTCCCAACTTGTGAGACGGCACCGTACGTATCCCTTTGACAGGAAGGCGCAACCCAATAACACCACCTAGTCTGCCTCCAGAGACGAGTGAGTCGTAAGGTGCCCCCTACAACCGACTCCTCTCTCCCGGCAAAAGGGTTTAAGTAAAATGATCTTTATAAGTCACTATCCTAATGATGTCCCTGACTCGAACAATCCTAGGGATGACAATATTATAAACACAATATGCTAGGCCTTTAAAGTAGACTTCGCAAGACAACTCTACTAGGCTGCTCAACCTAGACTTACCAGAACCCTTCGGGATCCTGTTCCTGGTCCATCGATCCAAGACTTCGGCCGTGCGAACATACACGCATGCCGCTACCCTAAACTTGGATTCTGTCTATACTCTGGTCCTCAATCAACCTACACTGGTTAAGATTCGACGGTACACAAGGAGTGACTCCTCCACAGTTCCTTAGGGTAGAAAATATATGTCTTGATGGTCGATAGCCCCTAGGGTGGTAATATCACCCTAAACAAGCACAACGAACAATGTACTAGCTAACAAGCTATACACGAGTAACAACCACATACGAGCTAAGAAGCTACGTATGAAACAATATCTACCTACGAGCCAGGCGGGCCTCGTAGGAGATAACAACGTACATACCAGCCAAATAAGCCGCATATGAGACCAACAGCTACGCACGGGCCGGTCGAGTCGCGTACGAGACAACAACCTACATACGAGCCAAATAAACTACGTATGAGACCCACAGCTACATACGGGCCAGTCGAGCCACGTACGAGCACAACCATATGCAAACAACCATACAGGTAATCAATCCTAAGAGCAACCAAACGTGCTTACTAGCAAACTTGATCTTCTATTATTAGAAGCAACAGAAGAATCTACTAATAGTCTATGATCGGTATTCTACCAATGAAAAACCGAAGGCGACATAACAATCTTTATCAAACTAACTATTACTAGTGGTCTCCCAAATCCTTATTACTTCAACCTATAGTACTTTAAGCATGGCATACAATTGCAAGCATCTATCCACGGCAATCTAATTATGGTACATAACGTAACCATTCACCACAATACTCATAAGTACGAATATGATTTAAGCATGTGCTTATATCAAGCTTAAGCATGAATTATCACTATGGTCTAAACATGAAGTTTACTATAGTCAAGCATAAGCTACAACTTGAGCGTGAATGCCTACTACTTTAGAGTATGCATCTCTACTACCACCTTACACATGGATCTTCATTACTTTAAGCATGATTCATTACTATGATCTAATCACGAAGACAACTTAGTGGAACATCTACTATTACAATCTAGTATGGGTAGAACATAAACATAGAATTGCTACGACTAAGCATGATATGTATTCCAAGTAAAGACCTACAACATTCTAACCATAGTATGATAATTCCTATCATGTATGTACAACCTAAACATGGTTTCTTTCTACATTAAACCCACGACATGGCATACGCTATAAGCATGGTTCCTACAATTATTTAAACATGAATGTCTACCATCTTTAGCATGATTAATGACTGAGCATGATCATCTACTAACTTAGCATAAACAATACTTAGCATGAACAACCATTAAGTATGACACCTACTAATCTTAGCATAAACAATCATTAGCATGGTCATCTACTACTTAACATAAACAATAATTAGTATGACATCTACTAACTTAGCATAAATAATGATTTGGCATGATCATCTACTAACATAGCATGAACATATACTTATCTAAGCATGGACATCATGTAAGCATGAATATTTATTTGATCTAGCATGGTATATAACTTTCCTATAAGCATGTAAGCATGGATAAATTAATCTAGCATGATATACCACTTTCCTACAACTATCTAAGCATAGATAATTTAATCTAGCATGGTATACAACTTTCCTATAAGCATGTAAGCATGGATAAATTATTCTAGCATGATATCCCCTTTCCTACAACTATCTAAACATAGATAAATTAATCTAGTATGGTATACAACCTTCCTACTATCATCTAAGCATGAATCTTATTAAGCATGAATAACTACTAAGCATGAATATCTTACTAAGCATAGATAACTACTAGTATGAACATACAACATTCCTAAGTATATATATACTTCTAAACATGGTAAGTAATTTTAGCATTTATCCTACAACATTCTAAGCATGTATGTCATTCCTAAACATGATAGATAATTTTGGCATGAATCCTACAACATGTATATCATTCCTAAACATGATAGATGATTTTAGCATTAATCCTACAACATGTATATCATTCCTAAACATGGTAGGCTATTTTAACATTAACATAAAGCATGGTGTACATTTTAGTAATATTCTAGGCATGCATACTAGTTAAGTATCAACCTACAACATAGTATGAGTTTCTACACAATTCTAGCATGGGTAGAACATAACATAAAAATTTGCTACAACTAACCATGGATAGTTACCTTAACTTAAGCATGAGTAACTACTATGGTTTAAGCATGAATATCCTTCCTAAACATGATAGGTAATTTTAGAATAAATCCTACAACATTCTAAGCATGAATATCATTCCTAAACATGATAGGAAATTTTAGAATGAATCCTACAACATTCTAAGCATGAATATCATTCCTAAACATGATAGGTAATTTTAGAATAAATCCTACAACATTCTAAGCATGAATATCATTCCTAAACATGATAGGAAATTTTAGAATGAATCCTACAACATTCTAAGCATGAATATCATTCCTAAACATGATAGGTAATTTTAGAATAAATCCTACAACATTCTAAGCATGAATATCATTCCTAAACATGATAGGAAATTTTAGAATGAATCCTACAACATGTATATCATTCCTAAACATGATAGATGATTTTAGCATTAATCCTACAACATTTTACTACTACTACTACTTTATTTTAACCATGAACATAACATAAAACATCTATAACTATCTACTACTACCACTACTTTATTTTAACCATGAACATAACATAAAGCATCTACAACTACTTCTTTTAATCATCCACTACTACTACTACTTTATATGAACATAAAACATCTACAACTACTTTTTTTAATTATCTACTACTACTACTACTACTTTATTTTAATATGAACATAAAACATCTACAACTACTTCTTTTAATTATCTACTACTACTACTACTACTTTATTTTAATATGAACATCTACTAACATTTCTACCAAATCTTCATTAGTATTTATTTCTTATTAACACTAGTTGAACATAACAAGAGATCTTTTTGACCATTCTACAACTAGTGATTTTAGATTAGTTTCTTTTTCCATATCTACAATGAGTTCTTTCTTACTTAAGATTATAAAAGAAAATAACAATAATAAAAATAAAGTAAGAACCTTCATTTGGTTCAACCAACCATATGCATTCTTTCTAGTCCAAGTTCAAGTTTATGTTCCACAACCACAAAGTGGTGTATACACTATGTCATATGATTATGTATGAGTCCTCATTTAAGTCCTACAACCAAAAATGGTTGTATATGCCAAGTCCATGTGTATGTGTTCATTTTAGTCCAATCCATAACACTAAAACAACAATTTCAACTATAAAGATTTGATCTTTATGTTTATTACTACTACTATTCATTTCTTTTCTTTTCATGTGGTTATTATCTTTAACCATCCATAACCATACAAAATAAGAACTACATACCACAATACCATCACAATAAACCATTCGTAAAGAACCAAAGAAACAAAACAAGGAGGATAAGAAGAAGAAAAACATCAAAACAACAATACAAACAAACAAACAAACAAAAGAGAAACCCCCACCTTGTTCTACTTGTAGGAAGGACTTGCTATCACTCCTACTCTTTCTCCTAAGCTCTTAGAAATCCTTATGAAACCTACAATGGGAAAACTCTCAAGTTAGTATGGTGTTCTCTCTTTCTTTTCCTTTCTTTCTTTTTTTCTTTCTTTATGATCTTTCTAAAATGAGACAAAGGTGGAGGAAGGGGATATTTATAGGTGGAGAGAAAGGTGGAGAGTGCAAATGTACACACACACAATTGCACAAAAATCCCTCCACAATTCATGGCCGGTTTTGCCTAGGGGAGGTGATGGTGTGGGGGAGGTGTTATGTGAGGGAGGGGAGTTTCTAGAAGATTACCTCCTAATTCTCTTATGCATACATCTTAATCCTATGTTTAATTCTCCTACAATCTTAACTATCTAATTTGGATTGTCATGACAAGGAGAACAATTTTATCCATAAAATACATACCACATACTTTGTACTAATCGACATACTATACGTATGTGCGCATATATGTATGTATACCGAAAATCTTCGCATAATCCGTATAAAAATAATTTAATCTCGAAAATAATAATAAAATAAATTCTATTATTAGTTCGGAAGATCACGGTATCAATTTGATATAATACGGATGTATACTGACCGGTATCTGGGTACAGATGATATCTATGAACAAACCGGGTGAAAATTACCAAAATATTTCAATTTTGGGATTACAACAAAATAATAATAAAAATATTAATAAAATAATAATTTATACAAGGTAATATCCGTCCGGGATATTACAAATCGCCCAATCGCGGCGAGGTGCCCCGTGAGCCTCTGCACCTCTTTGACGTTGGAGGGGGGAGCCATTTTGGGAATAGCCTGGATCTTTTCGGAGTTGGCCTCTATGCCTCTCTAGCTGACCATAAACTCCAAGAACTTGCCCGATAAGGCGCCGAACACACATTTGTTCGGGTTGATTCTCATATTGTACCTCCTATGCACCTCGAAGGCTTCTTGAAGGTCAAGAACATGTTCCTGTCCTCGGGTGCTCTTGACCAACATGTCGTCTACGTAGACCTCCATGTTTCGGCCAATTTGGTCTTAGAAAACCTTGTTCACCAGGCACTAATACGTTGCTCTCGCATTTTTCAAGTCGAATGGCATAACTCGGTAGCAATAGAGGCCTTGGTCCACCATAAACGAGGTATTCGGGATGTCGGGAGGGAACATCCGAATTTGGTTGTACCCCAAAAAGCATCTATAAAACTGAGGAGCTCGTGCCCAGAAGTCGCATCGATCAGGGCGTCGATGCTGGGAAGAGGAAAGAGGTCCTTCAGACACGCTTTATTGAGGTCGGTGAAGTCAATGCATATTCTCCAACTCCCATTGGCTTTCTTGACCATCACCACATTGGAGATCCATTCGGGGTAGTTCACCTCCTGGATAAATCGGGCGTTGAGGAGTTTCTCGACCTCCTATTTGATTGCATGTTGTCGCTCGGGGGCAAACTTCCGCCTCTTCTTTGACCCCAGGGGTGACACTCAGATGGTGCATTGAGAGCTCCTCTGAGATCCCGGGCATATCGACTGCAGTCCAGGCGAAGAGGTCGTGGTTCTCCCATATGCACCGGGAGATGTCTTGCTTAATGGAGGGGGAGAGAGCCTTGCTGACACGGAACGTCTTGGTGGTGTCTTCTTCGGAGAAGGCCACTTCCTCTAACTCGTCCACGGGCTCAGAGATAGTTTGACCGCCCTCCTGAGGGAGTTCAAGTGCCTCTAAAGAAAGAACCGGACCCCCCATCGAGGTCATATAGCACTTCCGAGCCGCTTCTTGACTTCCCCTCACTTCTCATACTCCTGAGGGTGTGGGGAACTTCATCTTCATGTGGTATGCTGACGGGATGGCTTGAAGCGCGGCCAAGCCTGGTCTACCTAGGATAACATTATAGGCGGCCTTGACGTCGACCACCATGAAGTCCATCGGCTCCGTGCGAGTTACCGGGGACTTTCCAGCAGTTACGTCGAAGGTTATCACTCCCTCAACCGTCACCGGGATCCCAGTAAACCCGTGAAGAGTGTAGCCCACGGGCTTGAGGTGATCCTTCGACAGCTAGAGACCTTTAAAGGCTTCCAAGAACAGGATGTTAACGGAGCTTCCATTGTCCACCAGAATTCGACGAACATTGAAGTTTGCCATTCGGAGGTTGATGACGAGGGCATCGCAGTGGGGTGTGCGGACGCCCTCCAAACCTCGATCGGAGAATGTCACAGGGACTCCTAGGCCCCTGGGGGGAGGATGGCTCTACACAGAATTGACTTCCCTTACAAAGGCTTTTCGGGAGGAGTTAGAATCTCCCGTCATTGGGCCCCTGTGTATCAAGTGCAGGATGGCTTCTGTTTTGATCTCTGAAGGCTCTGTCTGCTGCTCTGCTCGCCTATTAGCCCCCCTGGGCAGTGGATGTGGAGGTGGATCGGCCCTGTCCTTCCTGACGAAGCGATTGAGCTGCCCCCTTTGGATGAGGGCCTCAATCTCATCTTTAAGGGCCCGACATTCATTTGTGTCGTGCCCGTGGTTCCGATGGAAACGACACCATTTGTTCCGATCCCTCCTCTTCCCCGGAGTGTTCATCTTGGGGGAGGTGGCAAGAGACCTTCGTTCCCGATCTCCATCAGGATAGCTGATACACTCGCGTTAAGCGGAGTGAATTTCTCGAACCGAAGAGGAGGAGGAGGAGGAGGAGGAGGAGGAGGAGGAGGACGCTGGCCTCCATTGTCCTTATGGAGCTTCTTAGCTCATTCTTCTTCTGGGCCCTTCCATTTGTTCGCGAAAGAAGATGCTTCAAAGGTGGGGCGGTGGAGAGCCTTCTCCGCTCAGATGTACTTCTCGCTCTGGAGTAGGAGCTCTGAGAAGTCCAGAGGGGGCTTCTTGGCGAGGGATGCCCTGAGGTCAGCGTTGATGACGTTGGACCGGAAGGTGACAATGGCGACCGAAGGTTCCAAGGAAGGAATGGACCTGGCTTCAGCAGTGAAGCGCTTGACATAGTCCCTAAATCGTTTGCCCTTCTTTTGACTGAGGAACAGTAGGGAGTCGCTCGTCTTCTCAGCGTAGCGACTGCTCACGAAATGCATGAGGAAAAAACCCTCGAACTGGTCGAAGGAGAAGATAGATGCTGGCGCAAGTCGAGAGTACCATTAACGGGCCAACCCCTTGAGTGTGGCCAGGAAGGTCTTGCAGAGGAGGGCATCAGATGCATGGTGGATCATCATGAGAGTTTTGAAACTCTCAATATGATCTGTAGGGTTTGACTCCCCGGTATAGGTCTCGAAGTGTGGATACTTGAAGTTGTCTGGAACTGGAGCCTCCATGATGGTCCAAGAGAATGGGGGTCTGCTTGGGCAGAGGTTTCTGGCCCGTCATTCTTCGTCTCGGTCGAGTTGGCCGAGGTGCCTCTCCATCTCGTGGAGACGGTGATAGACCGATTCCTCCCTTCGGTCTTGTCTTGCTGAGCCTCGAGATTCCTCCTCATGCCGAGGGGGAGTGGGGTTGTGATGGCGATGGCTCTGAGTAGGAAGTGGACTGATAGAATGACGAGGGCGGCTCGAAGCAGGCCGCGGACTAAGGGAGAGGCGGTGAGGAGGAGGAGGGGGTGGCATTGGCTCGGAGTTGGCCTGGGACTTCGGGAGCGGCGAGGATGGCTTAGAGCAGGCCGAGGACTGCGGGAGCGATGAGGATGGCGAGGAGCTCGTCGAGGACTGCAGAAGCGGTGAGGATGGCGAGGAGCTCGCCGAGGACTGCGGAAGCGGTAAGGATGGTGAGGAGCTGGCGGAGGACTGGGTGCCCGAGGGCCATTGTTAGGGACAGCATTGAGGGCCCGGAGGACTGCCTCCTGGAATTGCTAAATTTTCGCTCTTATGATAGGGGCCTTCTGCTCCTACTGGGCCTGATTCGCAGGACGGTCAGCCGGGGAGCGACTCCGTCTTGGACGATGCTGGGGTGACTCTCTCCGCCCCCAGGGAGAATTGGATTCTCCTTGGTTGGATCAGCGCGGCGAGCAATCCCCTGGGCGCTCCCGGTGAGGGTTCGCCTCTTGGGCTCGCCTCTCGTCCAGATGGGCACGGAGGTTGGGTCCATGTTTGGCCTGCCTGTTGTTAATCACGTTCCGCAGGTCCTTTGGAGTGGGAGGAGTATAGGAAGCCATCGAGTTGGTGTCGGCATTGTGGATGGAAACTCGAACCTGATGGACAGGTTGCTTGTGGCGGCTTCGCCTGGAGTGTTCCCCCACTATGGGTTGGAGTCCCAAAGGCTTCTGCATGGACTGTAGAGCCAGTGGATCGAGATGCAGGGTCAGTTGGTTGGGAGGAGGGTGATCCCCCTGCGAAGGAGGAAGAGGAGGAGGAGAAGAGGTTGTTCTTCGATTAGAGTTCGTGGGTCTCTTCTTGGGAGGCATGGTTGGGAGTAGCTCTGGTTGGAGAAAGAATGTGAGGTTGCTTATCGAGGGTTCCCACAGACGGTGCCAATCTGTTGACGCTGGATCTAGTGTGGGGGCAATAGATGAGATTTGTAGGTTCGTGAGGAACTCGAACAGGCGGAACCCTTCTTCTTCCCTGATGATATGTTGTCTCCTTGGTTCTCCCGCTGGCCTGCACAAACGTTCGAGACACCGGGATGGATCCCGGCGATGAACCCTTCAACGCTCAAGTCAATACACAAAAAAAGTGAACAGAAAAGAGCTCAAGTGCACAAAGTGTGATCACCTTTAACAGTAGGAGGTAGGGGGGTTTCATAGTCGCCATGGAGATCTCTTTCAGGATAAGGGTGAATCCCTACTTCCCGGTGTGGCTGGCTGGGGTTGGTTACAACCACCCCCTGAAGCTAGGGACAGGCCAGGATTTGCTCCTATCCTGTTGAACTGGTCCCTAATGGGTTGGGACCCGTCCCCTATCTAATAGATTTTTTCATAGTCTAGCGGGTCCAAGAGGAAAGACCCAGTACCCAATTTAGATCCGTCCGTAGAGGAAATTACCATTTTGCCCCTAGGACTTTGCGATTCATGCCCACTCTGAACGGTTCCGATTTAACCCCATTTTTAGCCATATCAACATCCTAGATTTTACAGTTTCTCTTGACTTCTCTGAGCTCTCCCCGTAATTCCTGGATTTCTTTCTTCATGTCTTCAAACTTCTGATGACGCTCCTGCTTGTCCCAGCGAGTCATGTGCTCCAGCTTGGCGAAGTGTTGAACATTCACGTGCCAGAGCTTTTCGGGTTCCCATTTTTCAGATAAATCAGAGAGATGAAAACAATACTGAATATTGAATTGAATTCAACCAAGTACAATACCACCTATATATAGGAGGAGAACAAATATCAAAATAACTCTACAACCAATATGGGACTATAATAATATCTAACACCCCCACTCAAACTCACGATGGGTCAAATAGTGTGAGTTTGCCTACTAAGTATCTAAATCTCTGAACAGTATGGTATTTGGTGAAGAAGTCTGCAGTCTGCAGGGAAGATGTAACAGAATGGAGAGAAATGGTCTCTGGCTCAAAGCGCTCATAAACATAATGGCAATCAATCTCTATATGCTTTGTTCGCTCATGAAAGACCGGGTTGCTTGCAATGTGCAATGCACTCCGGTTATCACAATGAAGAGGAGTAACTCATGTAAGAGTGACACCCATATCTGATAAACAACCAACGAACATGAACAATCTCTCTAGTAGTAGCTGCCATTGTTCTGTACTCAGCTTCAGTCGAAGAACATGCAACAAGGGCTTGTTTCTTACTTCGCCATGAGATCAGCGAATCACCAAGAAATAGACAGAAACCGGTGGTAGACCATCTGGTAGTAGGATCACCTGCCCAATCTGAATCAGAATATGCACTCAGCTCTAGTTTGGTTATAGCAGGCATGAATAATGAGCGAGTAATAGTGCCCCGAAGATATCTGAGAATCCGAAGAAGAGCACCGTAGTGAACTGATGTAGGAGCAGAAACAAACTGACTGACAACACTGACTGCGTGAGCAATATAGGGTCTGGTCATGCATAAATAAACAAGTTGTCCAACAATCTGTTTGTATCTAGTGGGATCAGAAAGGAGCTCACCATCAATGGGACGAAGCTTCACATGAAGCTCTAAGGGTGTATCGGCTGATCTACTGTCAGAAAGGCATGCAGCAAAGATTTTATCTGATGTGTATTTCTGTTGAGAAATGAGTATCCCCAAGATCCATGAGCAATTTCTAGGCCCAGAAAATAACGTAGTTTGCCAAGGTTTTTCATATGGAACTGCTGATGAAGGTATTTCTGAGTGGATGTAATGCCCGCAGAGTCATCCCCAGTAATGATCATATTATCAACATAGAGTAGTAGAATTACCCTGCCCTACCGCATAAACATAGAATGGTCCTGAGAACTCTGACTGAAACCAGCCTTAGTGATGACAAGGCAAAAACACTCAAACTAGGCTCGAGGGGCCTGCTTCAAACTATATATAGCCCGACGCAGCCGGCAAACATGACGAGGAGGAGTAGGGATGTAACACCCCGCAAAATTGGAAATGATGATTTTGCCCTCGTGTGTTACGCACGTGTATTTTGTAACGTGTTTTCACTGCGTATTTTGACTACCGACTATTTATGCATTTCCTGATTTTATCCTATTTGAGTCAACTAAAATATAATATTTTAATCTCTGTATTTTACGTATTTTTATGTGTTTTCGATACACGTATTAATTACATATTTTTCCATCACTAAGTGTGATATTTCTATATGTATTGATTATTTATTTTACGTGTTCGAACTCGTTTTATAAAATAAAAATTTATTTCCCCCTATTTTGATTAAAATGCAATTTTCAATTTTGCACGTATGATGCACGTGCTAATTTTTTTCCCATCTCTAATTCTTACTCTCATTTACTAATTTTAGCATGCATAATCTTATTTAGCCTTTTTTATTTAACCCATGGACCTAAAGTTGAATTCTAGCCCATTAAATTAATTAAAAGGAAAGCCCACTAG
Source organism: Hemerocallis citrina (assembly GCA_017893485.1). NCBI lineage: Eukaryota > Viridiplantae > Streptophyta > Magnoliopsida > Asparagales > Asphodelaceae > Hemerocallis > Hemerocallis citrina. The sequence continues at coordinate 28,354,769 of CM030362.1, read as the reverse complement.
AATAATTAAGTTAGTAAATTAAAAAGAAAGCCCATAGGACAAGCCCATTAATTAAATCCTATTTTTAAGTTGTATATGGACTCATACATGACATGTAACAACTTTTAATAAACATTTTAGAACCATAGGAGTTGTATTTATTTTTGTGTATGTGTGTGCACTAGTGCATAACACGTGCACGTGTTAGTTGAAGGGTTGGGAGTTAGGGGATGTGAAGAGATGGGAGTTGAGTTTTGAAGAGTTAGAAACATGAATTGGGAGTTGGGAGTTTTAAGAGTTAGGATTTTGAAGAGTTGAAAAATTAAGAGAGTAATTTATTAGAAGGAGAATTATGCAAATTAGACCCTCCCAAAATGTTATAAATAGCACCCCATTTCTCCTTCTCTTTTCACACCGAAAACAATATCAAAATATGTGAAAGAAAAAGAAAGAGAGTAAGAAAGTTCTTGTGCTTGGAGAAGCTATTGCTAGGAGAATGAGCTCTTGCTAGGAGCTAGGAATTGCTTTGGAGCTAGAAGTGGTGTTCCATCTTTCATTTCTTTGTTCAATCTTCAATTAAGGTGGGTGATTTCTTTACTTTGTAGTTGTAGAATATGCATGCTAAACATTATAAATGAGTAGTATAAGTTATTGTTGATATGAAAATATGTAAATGAAATTCATGCTAGTGTAATTTGCTATGAATAAGAATAGTATTGTAGTTAGTAAGTAAATAGTAGATATCATGCTAATTAAAAAGGAGAATTCTTTATGTTATGAATCATGTTATCATGTTTGCAAAATTTTGTATTTGTTAAGTATGTGAAATTTATTGATAACTAAGGAAGAGGAAAGAAAACAAAATGATTTTAGTATCATGAGATGTGTTGACATATGTGTATTTTGCCATGTTATAATGGGAAACATAAAATATTGCATGAAAGAGTCTTTTCTGAAATTCTCATGAATAAGTGATATGCTAGTTTTGTTATAAATTGAAATTTGTAAAAGTAGGAACATAAACTAGTTTATGAACACTACTCAATCACTATACAAGTTTATGTGAAAAATTGAGAAAAGAGGATTTTTTTTAAAGAAGTGGGAATAGAGTTTAAAATTTGTTGTTTTACTGTTTTTAACTTCAATCTCAGTCCAGAAAATTTTATTTCAACTTATTAGAAAAAGTTGGTATTTGAGATAAACAAGTTGTATGAAAAAGAACCACCTTCTGAATAGTTTAAACAAAAGTATATTAATACAATTTCTAGATAGAAAATACATTTGGACTTACTGGTTAGCCAGTGAAATACAGAGCACTGTTGTGAGAGGTCCTGGGTTCAAAACTTGATAGTCTTATCTATTTTTTTTAATGCCTTAAATCATTTCCAAAACTGTGAGCTAGCATATGAGTCTTTTGACATAAGAAAGTGACGCCAGAGCCCAGTGGGCTCACTGGCTAGCGGTGTGGGTTTGAGGAGTTGACTGGGTGACCGGGGGTAAGGGGTTCAAAACCCAGGGCCACTTCTTTTGTAAAATTTTTGTGAATTCTTTTTCATATATGAAGGGTTTAGTATGAAAGAATTAAGTTATAAACTTTAGTATTCCTATAAAATAAAATGAAAAATAAATATTGAGAATGTTTTCTTGTATATTTTGAGATAAAAAGAGAAATGAAATTTTGAGTATGGTACTTTGTAGTAAAGAAAAATGAAGTAATATTTTGTGAAGTGATTTTTAAAGAGATTACACTTGTAGTTTGTTTAAGAAATATTTTATAGTGAATGGAGACATTGTGATAGCTTAGATTTGTTATAACAATTCATGCAGTGAAATTGTGTTTTTTGAAAGGAATGTTTTGTTTATAAAGAATATGAATAATTAACTAGATCATGAATAGTGTCGAGACTATGTTTATTTTGTGAATAAGTTGAAAATGAATATATCTAAGTTTAAGACATGTTTATTGGAGGGTATGTCACTACAACATATATGACTTTGTACAGCGGATTTATTATAGCGTTTAAGTGTAAATGCTATTGAAAGTGATCAATAATAGCATTTCTGAATTAAATGCTATCTTTGATTAATTTTGGAATTTATTCTTAGCTACGACAGCGTTTTTAAAATGCTATATTTTTTACAGCGTTTTAGAAACGCTATAATACTTGTAAATAAACTGAAGTGATAAGGGTAAAAACGGAAATCCTAATTAAAAAACCCCAAATTGTTCTCAAACCATTTCGTTTTCTCCCTCCCCCCCGGCGATCGAAATCACAACAGATGTTCATTTTCTCCTCCCTGTTCTCAAACCCTAGTCCAAATATCTTCTCCCCGCTCCCCATCGTCGTCTTCTCCGTCGCCATCTTCTCCTTCCCGCTTCCTTATCCCCACGCTGCCGTCGCCCTCTTCTCCTCAGCCCCCGATACCCTCACTATATTAATCGCCGACATCCGCTGCTCTTTCTCTCGCGCAGTCGACCAAATCGCCGGTGGTAACATCCTTTTTCTCTCGCCGTCGACCACTGCGCCGTATTTGGGGTAACAATATTGTTATGACTTTTGTTAGAAAGATTTGATTTTTTTTTTATTTCTTATTTGTGGAAAGATTTAATCATTTAAGGACCATGTTTGAAACTGAGATCCACTTTTTCTAGATTGTTGAGCAACTATGAAACATGTTCGAAACTGAGTGCAGCTTAATTGTTTCATGAATAACTATAGCTTATTCATCTATCCTAAATAAGAATGAGTGATTGTAAGCATAAGTATAGCTTATAATAAGGTTAAGATGAGGGAAAATTGTTTGGTGTAGTGTGGACTTGAACCAAATGACTAGTGGGTCCATCAATACAGTCTAATAGAAAAAAGTAAAAAAGGAAAAAATAAAATAAAAGAACTGGTTGGAGAATGATGTTAAAATCCTTTGTGGATGCTTATAGGTGATACATATTATTACATCGATCCCTTTGCATTCACTTTCAGGGAACTTGATTGTTTATAGGTGAAGCTTGGTATATTATGACCGAGTCACTTTACTGCCACAATTGATTTTATTTGCTCAATATGTGAGCGAGATCATTTATCGAAATGATCTTTGCATTCCTGCAGAGTGGCTAACGAACAAGAGTGATTAGACACTTTTAATATGAACTATCTGTATGTTTGTTTATTGTGCTTGTGCCTCTATTTCTAATCAATAATAATCACTCATGTTATGTGTGATGCCATCTGTCACAATTCCTCATAGTAGAATCTGAATCTCATTATTTTTTAAATACATTTACTTATTCCTAATTTATATTTGATGTGTGTACATCCTCTCAGAGAGCAATGCATTTAACATGTGCAAGGTGGTAATTTAGCTTGACATCTTAGTTCATTTAATCGTTCTTGTACTTTACTTTTTCTGATTACCTAAATTGTCCCATAGTAAATGTTGTACATGTTTCTTGTAAAATAATTTCCAGTTCTGGTTTCTTTCTTTTAGAATGAAGCACCAAGTGATGGTTGAAGAAATTTCTTACTCTGCACTGGTTGTCTAAGTTATAGCATTATTTTTATTATGAGTTTTTTCAAGGTCCTTTTTCATGTATATAGTTATGTTAGTGATTTATCAACTCTTCTTGTGGTGTAAGAATTGTGCAAAGATGGGGGCATTCTTTCACTTTTCCACACTATCCCTAAGTTAAAAGTAAAAGATAGTCTTGTGGCATCTCTGAGCTCCATAGCTGCCATTTCTAGGCTGAAATCCAAGTTCTCTCTATTGTATGTTAACAAACTGCATTTTGGTTTGTTTAGCCAGTTAAAAAAATAATGTTGTTGCTTACCTATGGTCTCTCTTTCTACAGTTGTTGCAGTTGTGTGAAGCAGAGGCTATTTCTTACCTTAATGAGGTTGCTGGCTCTTTAAGGTATGATATGATTTGCAGTTATGCTTAAACACCTTTAGTTAGCTCAAGCTTTGTGTGATTGTGAAAGCCAAAAGCATGACCTTTGTAGCTTATACACAGAGGATCTTCTTCTTGAAACACTTCTTTAGTAGGACTCACATCAGAAATCCATTTAAATCATGTAACAATTATATGGTCAGACTGAAAATGTTGTGCAGAATAAATGTTCTCTTATTAGTATCTATAAACCTAAATGTGGGCTGCATGTTTCTCTAACAACACTGTATGTGTCATTGATTTCAGAATGTGACTGCAGTTGGCAAGGAAGAAGGAATACAATCGCCGTTCTTTTTCTTCCTAGTTTATATAATTTCTTCAGTTGTGCATGTTTCCGGATATTAAAGCCTAACCTGTTTTCAAAGAGATCCATGGAACAAAACCTGTACATATCTCCAAATTCGTGCTTGAAAAAGTAGCCAGGCTAACTAGGTGTTTTTATGTGATGTAGCATCCAAATTGTTTGTTTTATTTGTTTTTTAAACCCTAACCTGAACAACTACTATGCTTCATGAATATTCTTGGTTAAATTTTTGGATCTCTGGCTATAATAGGCAACAGAATCAACTCAGTCCAGTTAACCTATACAGTATACTTCTTATACCATGTGTGCAGATTTATAGAAACTTAGTTTCTTACTGCTGCATCTAGTTGCTTAACCTTTGTTCCCTTGCCAGATGTGTTTTTGTTGATGCTGGAGTTGCATCTATTGATCTTGAAACAAAAAGGAGAAAAGAAGAAATGAAAGCCAAAGAAGCTCAATGCAGAGCAGTAGCTGAGCATGGGGAATTAGCACTTATTACTGTTGATACTCCACAAGTTTCAACAAATGAAAGGGTGCCACTCAGACCTCCAATGTTGCAGGTAGTTATTTCCTTTTCTTGTAGTTCTCATTGTGGCCAAAGTTTTTACTAAGTAATACCAGTAGCAGTTGGTAAATCAAAACCGAATTATATTTACTAAGTTAAAGTCAACTAATACACACACACAGTGACACCGAATTATATTTATTACTCCAAGTTAAAGTCAACTAATCAAGATATATTTATTGCTCTATATTCTTACAAATTTCTCAAACTATAATCGCGCAATATGGACATATTTTGCATACGTGACACCAAGTCGATAAGTTAGTGATGACATTTCTCAAAATATTTAAAATGGAGGAATCTAGACTTCTAGTTGCAAAGTAACCAAACACCCTGAAAATGATACAATTTTAATTCTATTTTCGTCATTGAAGGGTGTCCCATTTCCTGCTTTATCTTCAGTAATCTACTTTTGCTTCAAGTCATGAAGCAAGTAAGCATCGCAGTACATAAACAACCAGTATGAAACCTTTAACCACCAGACCATAACTTAATAGTCTGTGTATAATATATAAACCAGTAATCTACTTTTGCTTTAAGTCAGTGTTAAGAGATTTTTAAATTGGTGGTTGTCCATAATATATAAACCCCAACTCTCTAATTATAATAGAAGAAATAACATATATGAGTAGCTTTACACAGTTTTGTACCCTATCTAATATTATTCAATCTTCCTTTTCCTACTATTTGTATAATGTGGTGGGGATTATGATACATCATAAACTGTCTGCATACCACAAGTATATGGGCTCACTCATTGATTCTGCATTGTATCCAAATTGCTTATATAGTTCCCTATGCTTCTTTTCCTTCTGGTGGAATAGTTATTTGTAGGTGGTATAGTTTGAAGTGTATTATCCTTCCCAGCAAATAATGAAAATACATAAATAAATAATTTATAATAGGAGGAATGCTATATAATTTCTCTTAATTTGATTACCATTCCAAAAAAGAAAAGAAGCTAAACATGCTTACAGGTGAGAGGTCAAAAAAGAAAAGAAGCTGAACATCTCTTAATTTAAGCATGCACTTTATTCTGTGTATCTGAAAAGATTGTCCTCCTCCTCTTTACATGTAGATCACTGTTATTTACTTTTTGTATCACTTTGATAAAAATGCATTGGAAAATAAGCTAAAGTTCATTTGATTGCATAGTAAAGAAAATTGCAGACAAATAGTATTTTTAGGTATAATGTTCATTTATCCGAGATGTATATATATACTGTATGTTTCTTACAGTACTGTATGTGTTCTTGAAGCTTATACATATGTTGTGAAGTGCTTGAAGCTCTTATTTCTGAGTTCGGATTTTATACTACATTTCACTTTCCCTTGACAAAAGAAAATTACATCAATAAAAATTGAATCATATAGTAGTTGATGCAGCAGTTAGATTGGTTAAGATCATATTGGTAAATTGATATGATATGATATGATAGTTTAAGTTTTCTTTATATTTGTCCAGATTGAGTCTTCTCATCATATATTCTTCTATTTCCCCTTAGCCTTGTCTAGCTCACACTTGGTTATTGATCACAATTGCTGGTTGTTGGAGTTTATGGCAATAAAAAAGGGTTGAGCTTTTAACTCAGTAAGATATAATTCAGATACTATCATTGCAAATGCTAAATTTCGGTTCTCATTATGGTTGAATGCAGTTCCTGATACTAAGATGAAGGCTAAGATGATTGATGCACTAGAAAATGAATTAGCTCTGGATCTGATGGTGGGAAACACTGCTTCTCAGCCAATTTTAGTGAGTAGCCATTTAGATTGGTTGTTTACAGCCTAGAAGAAGAGCAATCAAAGTCTGGGAAAGAAGCATAAGACGGAAGAAGAACTTTCTAAGGAGATGGGTTCCTGTTTTTGTAATAAACTTTTAACTGATTTAAACTCGGGTTGTAATATTGTCTGCTTTTTGAACTGCTGTCTGAAACTTCTTGTACGGGTTAGTAGCCTATTATGTTTTTGATTGAGATCATCCTGAAGGGTTTGGTGGTTGTAAGATCTGAGTAAAGGTGTACGACAAATTTTGTATATTGGATGAACTTTTGTATCAGTTTATTGTGTAGATATTTCTATGTTGGTATGTTTTATATATTTGTACACAAATTTGCGAAACTTTTATAGTTATAATGGTGTATTGACATTTTCGATAAATCAATTTTTATTTGTATCCGTAGATTTTTTTTGTATACAGTTAAATATGCTATAAATTTTATAGCATTTGCCGAACGCTATAGATTCTATAGCATTTTACAAAATGCTATAGAAACTATAGCGTTTCGGAAACGCTATAGAAACTATAGCATTTTACAAAACGCTATAGAAACTATAGCGTTTCGGAAACGCTATAGAAACTATAGCGTATTGACCAAACGCTATAGAAACTATAGCGTTTACGAAACGCTATAGTAACTATAGCGTTTTGTAAAACGCTATAGTTTCTATAGCGTTTTACAAAACGCTATAGTTACTATAGCGTTTCGTAAACGCTATAGTTTCTATAGCGTTTGGTCGAAACGCTATAGACTTATTATAGCGGGGCTTTTGATAGCATTTGTAAAACGCTATCGTATGTCTACTATAGCATTTTATGAATGCTATCAAATGTCATATTTGTTGTAGTGTGTGTGCCCATGATTCGAGTACATGAAAAGTTGTGATCTAGAGGTGTAGTGAGGCCCCGGGTACCGGCAAGTTAAATTAAATATTGATATATTTTGAGATATGGCTATGGATCTATCTCGGTTTTGTGATTAAGTCCGGTAGGGGGTTAAAACTAACTCTAGGGGTTGTAATTGATTCATATCTTGAACTTAAGAATTAGGCACTTAAGTGAAGATGTAGTAAGAGCTAGGAAAACATAAGTGGGGCACTCTATATAGTCGGGCGGTGGGCTTGTTGCGGCGATTCACCGGGACTATAGACCCAGTTAGTGGACTGTGGTTGCCTCGTGGGAGACGAGCTTTTATTTAAATCCGGGACATTGCGTAGTCGGGCGGATAGTTTGCCGTACTCCATGTATATGCGTATACCGGGGCTAGAGGGGCACTTGCGGGAGGTTCGCACGATGAGGAGTCTATATAACAGTCGGGTAGGGGATTTGTTGCGGCGGTTCCCTGGGACTGGGATCCTTACTCGTGGAACGTCTTAACTTTGTCTTATTACTGGGTAGTTTTCATGGCGAGGGACCGAACCCTTTAATGTGGAGTACGTAAGTGCTTGTCCTCGGACCTATGTAGTATGGGATGCATAGAAACCGAACAAATATGCATTAGTGTCATCCTAGTATAAAATGTGTGCATTAGGCATTAAGGCATGACATACACTTACATGTTTAGCGTAGCCACAGTTTAACACTTTATTGTTCATTCAATTTTTGTGATTTGTTAAAGTAATGAGATCGTTATATGTACGACATAGAGAGGACAGCCGAGTATAACATTTTCGTCGGTTGTAAGTGACTGACGTGCCAACAACTTAATATGCAGGTAATGGACTTTTTATAAAGAAGTAAAGATATTATGATGCAGTTGATGACTTACATTGTTAAAGTTGTACAAGTTGTATTTCTTTTATTCTTCCGCTGTATAAACAAAAATGTAATGAACTCTGATGTATTATTGAAAAGTTTTAATTTCCTTGTAAAATTGTACGAAGTGAAGTAAAGATCCTGTGAAATCTCGAATTCGGTCTTATTTGGAATTCGGGGTGTTACAAGGGAGGCCAGGAGGAGGATCCATATAAACAACCTCAGATAAGATACCATGAAGAAAAGCATTCTTCACGTCCATCTGGTATAACGGCCATTGGCGAATGGCTGCAACAGTAAGAAGAGTGCGAACAGTAGTCATCTGTACAACGGGAGCAAAGGTCTCATCATAATCAATGTCATGCTCCTGAGTAAATCCTCGGGCTACTAGACGAGCCTTGTACCACTCAGTAGATCCATCAGGTTGATATTTGACCTTGATGATCCACTTGCAGCTAATAGGCTGAACGCTCTCTGGGAGAGGAACAACATCCCAAGTGCCAGTCTGATCAAATACGCTGAATTCCTCTGTAATAACTTTCCTCCATTCAGTATATTGAATTGCGTCTTGATAGGTTCTGGGCTCACATGCAGAGTGTATATCAGTGAGATATGCATGAAATTGTGGTGAGTAGGAAGCTAGGGTGGCAAAACCAAACTGGTCAGAAGGACCAGTGGCATCAGGTGTATAACGTGCCGGAAGAATACCAGAAGTGGAACGGGTAGACTGACGAAGAGGTGGTGGACTGACAGGGTGTGGGGGTGAGGACGGTGGAGTAGGTGCATGTGTCGGTGGAGAAGTAGGTGGGATGGGTGCTGGCTGCTGTGTGGATGCAAGTGGTGTTTCGGTAGGGGAAACAACAGGTGTAAGGACAACAGGAGATGTGAATGGAGCCAGAGGAGTGGGATCAAAATGAATGCGGGAAGTTAAAGTTGGGGGGCTAGAAACAACTAGAGAATCGAGAAATCTACTATCCTCGGGGGGGGGGGGGGGGGGGGGGTCAAGTAGTAAGGGGAGTCTTCCACAAAGGATACATGTCGAGAAATGCGGACACGACCCACTGATGGATCAAACAACGATAACCTTTGTGTTCAGGACTGAGACCTAGGTGAACGCACTTAACAGCATGAGCGGAGAGCTTCGTGCGCTCAGTAGGAGGGAGAAGGATGTAACAGGTGCACCCAAATGTACGGAGCGTACTGTAGTCGGGAGGTGAATGATAAAGCGCCTCATAAGGCATCGTACCAGCTAGGGCAGACGAGGGAGTAATGTTTATGAGACTAACAGAGGTCATGATAGCTTCAGCCCAGAAAGAACGAGGAGCAGAAGAGGAGAGTAAAAGAGCGCGAGCCGTCTTAAGGATGTGATGATGCTTGCATTCAGCTACACCATTCTGCTCATGTGTGTGAGGGCATGATTGCCTGAAACAGGGTGCCGTGAGACTGAAGGCTCGATCTCATATTGGTGGAAATGTACTCGCGTGCGCCGTCCGATCAAAAATTCTTAATGCGCACACCGAACTGAGTGTAAATCATAGATGTAAAGAACCGAAAAATATCAGGTATCTCAGATCGTTGATGCATAAGAAAAACCCATGTATGTCTAGTGAAGTCATCGATGAAAGAAACATAATAGAGATAGCCTTTCCATGAGGGTACGGGAGAGGGTCCCCATATGTCAGAATAAACAAGTTGAAAAGGGTGAGTGGTTTCAGAAGTTCATTTGTGACTAAAGGGTAGGGCAATGTGTTTGGAAAAATGACAACCTTGACAATCAGATAAATGTTTAAAAGTAAGAGAATCAAGGGCACCACTGCGAGCTATAGTCTGGAGTCGTGATGCGCTAATATGACCTAAACGTTTGTGCCACAGATCAGCATCAGAGGAAACAATACTGGCAAAGCTAGAAGGAGAGTTATGTGCACGAAGAAAATCTAGATAATATAGACGACCATGACGACTAGCACGCCCAAATTCCTCATCGGTGAAGGAATCAGTAATAGAACAACCTAAAGAGTCAAAAGTAATGACAAGACCACTATCGCACAACGCACTAATAGAAATAATGTTTATTGATAAATGAGGAGCATAGAGAACATATGGTAATGTGAGAGTGGGAGAGTTAATTGTCCTTGAGTGTGTAATAAGAAGTAGTGAGCCATCAGTTGTGTGTAGAGATAGAGAGTGAGAGGGAAGTGTTGTGCAGGTGGTGAAGAGTGTCTGATTACTAGTGAGATGATGTGATGCACCAGAATCTAAAATCCAGAATGAATTCATACCGGGAGTGGCAGAAAGTGTAGGAGCAGAGGAGCCAGCATTGATAGACTGACCAATGAGCTGTAGTTCCAGCTGAGTGAGGTGTTGCTACAGATTAGCCCAATCAGCAGGAGACGACAAGGCCAGAGTGACGGGCATGGCCGAGGATGTGAGGGAAGAAGCACTGCGAGGAGAAATGAGACTAGCGCTATTGTGACTGAGAGCACAATATGGAGGGAGATGATATTGGTGTCTGGATCGGGGTAGGGAGCAGGACGGTGCTACTGGTGGAGGAAGTAGAGGTGGGGTAGGGTGAGGGATGATACTGGGAGAAGGTAGAAGGCCAGAGGCAGACTTAAGGTGCGACTGCTATTTGAATCTGGAGGAGTAACAAGAGGCGGTTGCAACGAGGAAGTCGGTGGAAGCAAAAACATGTAGGAGAGACTGAGAGGCGGTACACTTCATCTTATAAACAGTGCATTCGAATATAATAGAATAACGGGATGAAAATCCAGGGTAACGAACCACGAACACGGAATCACGCAAGTACGTGCAAGCTACATGCAAACAACAAAACACAGCAACACAAAACAACAATCACACCCAACAAGAACAACGAACCACAACTCCTTCACACAAACAACATACACCAAACAAAAAAAAACCAAATCTTCTATCCACAAAATAGCAAACACCATCCCCTACTCAAACACTGAACAACTTATCAATCTCCCCTTCTCAAATAAGTTGACGGAGAGAGAGAGGGACAGCGGAGGGGATCAAGGTCGACGAGGTCGGCGGACGGCACGACAGTGAAGCATGGCGGCGCTGTGCTGGCGGGGGTTTGGCTGTCACTGATGTCGAGGACAGAGAAAGAGGGGTTTCGGGGTGTCTGCTGGCGGTGCCGACAGGAAGGCGGCTAGGGATCTGGATGGCGGCTAGAGTTTAAGGTGGGTTTTGGGATCTGGATGTGGACTGCAGTGGTTTCGACGATGACAGAGAGGGAGTTGGATCTGGGGTTTCGATGAAGGAGAGAGGGAGTTGGATTGCAGTGGTTTCGACGAAGAAGATGACGAAGCTGGATCTTGCCAGATGCTGGATCTAGACTGCATGGATCTTTCCAGATGCGGGATCTTGGCAGATGCTGGATCTGGGGTTTTCGACGAAGAAGATGACGATGATGCTGGCCTTTTTTTTTGAAAAGGAACCCTAATTTTTTGTAGGGAATTTTTGGAGCTCTAATACCATGTTAAGATAAATCAGAGAGATGAAAACAATACTGAATATTGAATTGAATTCAACCAAGTACAATACCACCTACATATATGAGGAGAACAAATATCAAAATAACTCTACAACCAATATGGGACTATAATAATATCTAACACCCATACTTGGTGACTCATCTCATGAATGCATTTTCTGTCTTCTGCTTGTTGTGCTTCTAAGTGGTTTACTCTCCACTTCTGGGCATCCAACTCCCTTCGAAGAGAAGTAACAATACCACCTTGGTCATCTTGAATGGGTTCTTCATCTGAGGATTCTTCTGGGGAATCAGGTGGAGGTGGAGTAATCTCCCTGAACTCGGGTAGTTCTTCTTCTATTTCTACTGGGTCCTGCTCTTCGTCTTATGGGTCTTCTTCTTCCTCTATTGGCTCTTCCACTTCTTCGAAAGGAACGAACCATTCCACCTCATTCTCGGGATCATGATGATTAGCCATCTTATAGAGAAAATGAGGAGAAACATCAGCGTATAGTGCAACACAAATGTAAACTACTTACATTTAAATATCTATAAGCTGAACTCACACTCTAATGTCCACCTTAATGTGTTATCCATGAAAATTTGTAATACTTATTGAAGCGTAGATCTGATACCATTCTATAACGCCCCAAATACCAAAATACGGCAATTCGTACCTCAACAGGATCTACACTTCTCTTCGTACAATTTTACAATGAATTTTGAAACTTTTATTACAACATTGTTCTTTTACATCGCAACGGAAAATAAATGAAGTACAACATGATCAATATACAATTTTACCAACTTGAGCATGTAAGTAATCCTCAGCATCAATTCATCTTTATATCTCTTTGTAAGTTCCAAGTCATGCATATGAATCTGTGGGCACGTCAGTTGCTTACAACCGACGCAATGTTACAAGCAGCGATCCTCTCTATGCTGTATTATAACGAAATCTGTTACTTTAACAAAAACAAACTTGAATGCATATAAAAGTGTAAAGAGTGAGAAACCTAAATATGTCATTGTGTGATATGACTTAATGCCTAATGCAGATGTTATACTACAATGACACTAATGCATACTTGTTCGGATTCTATGCATCTTATACTATATAGGTCCAAGGGCAAGCACCTACGTACTCCACATTGTAGGGTTAGATCCCTCGCCATGCAGCCTACTACGATGACTACTACAAAATTTAGACACCTTGCAAGTATTGGCTCTCGCCCTTGGAATACTGGAGACCAATCTCTCTCCGTGGATCATTCTGTGGCCCTTACGTCCATCGTCCCGGAATACTGGGGATCGTCTCACTCCGCAGGTCATTCTGGAGCCCTCAGTGCACAAGCATCCCATGAGCATCGCTCTCGTCCCGGAATACTAGAGATCGTTCCCACTCTGGGGATCATTCTGTGGCCCTTACGTGCATCGTCCCAGAATACTGGGGACCGTCTCTCTCCAATGATCATTCTGGAGTCCATAACTCACGTTTGTACTCGTTTTGTCATATCTCCAACTAGTATCTGTCCTTAAGTTTAAGTTATGATTATTAAGAACTAGAATCTAGCTTACCCACTGATTTAAACTAAACACCGTGACAGTCAACCCAACTGGTTACTTCTCACAATTCAATTATTCATTTTCATTTCCTTGCCGGTACCTAGGTCTCACTAAGCCTCTAAAATCAACATCTTTTCATATTCAACAACTTGGGGTACTCTTCCCCTTATAATTAATATTCTCAATTTTCATGTATTCATATTTTATTCAAATTCTTTCATTCATTCTTATTCATTCATCAATAAGTACTATCTCAACCTATTCACTTTCACAATACATTTTTAATATTCATCAAAACTTTCTCAATACAAGTTAATTAAGATTGAGAAATAATCTCTTTAAAATTCATCTTTGAAAATTTATCTCATCATCTTCCTTTGATTTATTTTGAACTAATCTTAACATCTTTAATCCTATACATATATATTTTTCTTAAGTTCACATCTCATCTAAGCATGAATATGATCTTTACTTTCCCAAAATATAACTTAAAACACCAAGAATATATTTTCAATCAATTCGTTTAAGTATCATTTGTAAAAACAGTAAATTCAAAGTTAGAAAACTGCATTTCATGCTATTTGTAAAAATCATAGAATATTGTTGATGCGGTTTATTTCTGGGAGATGTGTGGATGCACCAGGTGTGAGTTCGGACTCGATTTGTATTTGAAGGAGAATGCTGCTCGTCTGCCGATCTTCGGTTGACCTTCTGGAACCTACGATGAGCTCGGAATGATGTTGAAGTCTGGGCTCGGATCTGAGGGGTCAGATCCGAGGTCTTGTGTACCTGCAGACGGTCCTGAAACACCGGGGTTTATCCCGGTGGCGGACCCTCTGACGATCTAGTCAGTCTCTGTGAGAGAGTAGCAATAACTAGGTATATTTAAGTGGCAAAAGATTGATTACCTCAAAAGGTGGGTGTGGGTCTAGTATTTATAGAGGATCCCAACCGGGTTTGGTTCCCTTTGGGGGCCGGGTCTGGATCCGAAGGCCCGTGGGCCTGACGTGGCAGAAGGCCCAGGGGGTTTAGGGCAGACGTGGCAATACCAGGAGTGGTATAGGACTGACGTGGCGAAACCCTTGGTGGTATTTGGAGCCGACGTGGCTGATCGTGGGTCTCCTGTTCTTCTGGGGGGGATCGGAGGGCCTAGGCTGCGCCAGGTCATCCTTCTGCTTCGCCAAAGAGGGGGGGAGGCCTGTGGCACTATCACGGGTCGGCCTCCGAGGACTACCGAGGCTCGTCGGCACGAGGAGGCCAGTACTGTGAGGACAAACATGAGGTTCGGCGCCGACCCTGAAGTGGTTCGGGGCCGAGCTAAATAGCTATTTTTACCTTTTCGAGTGAGAATTGTATTGGGCCCTGGTTGGGCCTCAGGCCATTTTTACCCTATCACACAAGCCCCCCACTCCTGCGGGGGTGCGGGAGCAAGCCTTGGAGGAGTGTTCATGGTTGTGGAAAAAATGGGAGGGCGACTCACAGGGCCTCCTTGGTGGGGTTGTCCTGAGGCTTTGACCGGACCTCGAGCTTGTCGAGGGTTTATGGGTAGATGAAGGCGATGGCGATCCGTTGTATCTTCCGGAGAAGAGTACCCTGGTGCCTGACAGAACCTCGAGAGGACGAGGGTTTATGCGTCGACAAGGGTGATGGCGAGCCGTTGTTTCTTCCTGAGAAGAGTACCCTGGTGCCAGACCGAACCTTGAGACGAGGGGGAATTATGGGCTGGTAAGGGTGATGGCCCGCCGGTGAATCTTCCGAAGAAGAGTACCCGGGTGCCAGACCGGACCTCGAGCTGGCGAGGGATTATGGGTCGGTAAGGGTGAAGGCGAGCCGTTGTTTCTTCCTGAGAAGAGTACCCTGGTGCCAGACCGAACCTCGAGACGAGGAGGGATTACGGGTTGGTAAGGGTGATGGCGAGCCGGTGGATCTTCTGAAGAAGAGTACCCTGGTGCCAGACCGGACCTCGAGCTGGCGAGGGTATTATGGGTCGGTAAGGGTGAAGGCGAACCGTTGTTTCTTCCTGAGAAGAGTACCCTGGTGCCAGACCGAACCTCGAGACGAGGAGGGATTACGGGTTGGTAAGGGTGATGGCAAGCCGGTGGATCTTCCGAAGAAGAGTACCCTGGTACCAGGCCGAACCTCTAGATGAAGAGGAATTACGGGTCGGTAAGGGTGATGGCGAGCCGGTGGATCTGTCGAAGAAGAGTACCCTGATGCCAGTGAAGGCGAGTCGTTATTTCGCCCGAACCTACCCCCGTACCGAGCGGCCAGCCTGGCACTGGGTGACGTCAGCAGCACACGTTTCGAGGATGCGGCGGGATTTCCTAGGTGGCAGTTGCACGTCAATCGGTAAATAGTGACTGCGAAAATCGAGGAGTCGTCCCTATCCTCTATAAATGTTCTCCCCCCTCCTCCCATCGCCCATTTCTTTCTTGCCCTTTATTTTTCAAAAAACCTTTCAACTCTTCGGTATTCGTCCCCTCAGCTTCCTGCAGCAGGATCGTTCTTCCGAGGTGACCCCAGGTTAGTTGGTAACCCTGTTTTAGCTTAGGCACAGATGGACAGGGCTCAGTCCGGTTCGTCGGCGTCGACATCTGGGGGGGAGTGAAGCCTGTCTTGAAACCGACTCCGGGGGAGGAGCCGGTAGGCGAGGAGGAGGTTGTACACAATGTGAAGCCATTGCGATCTCGGAGGCATTTCGTGGTGGATAGTAGCGACTCTGAGGAGGGGGGCGGTAGTTCAGACGAAGTCCGGATCCTAGGGTTGGCCGCCGGAGAGGAGGGTGGTTCCGAGGGGGACGGTACCGCAGGGCCTCGGAATCCGCCCGTTCTGGGGCGTTTGTCTACACCCTCGCCGGAACGGGCCAAGAAGAGGAGGGCTCCGAAGAAGAAGGGATCGAGGATTGGCGGCCCAAGTGACTTAGTGATAGGGTCGTCCGCACAACCCCAGTCTTTCCGCCGTTACCCCGACGATCTCTCAGATAAGGAGTCCTTGGGGGTCCAGCCGTCGTTGCCAAGCCGGAAGAGGTTGAAGGTGGACGCATCCCCGACCGTTCTGGAGGCAGGCGACTTGGGGGTTCTACAGTTGGCATACTACATAGGGTTCGGCTATGAGCTCATGCTGCCGAACTCTACTCTTCGACCGACCGACCCCCTGCCGGATAGGTATTGTATCTTCCCTGTGGACGCCTTTATCTCCGGCCTGAGGCTGCCTATCCATCCCTTCGTTCGGGAGGTGCTAAATTGGTCGTCCCTGGCGCCGATGCAGTTTGGGCCGAACTCCTGGAAGCAGACCATCTGCTTCGTGCTGTTGTGCGAGGAGCAGAAGGTACCCCTGCGGCTGAGCGTGTTCCGAGCGATGTTGATGATCGGCTCATCGGCAGAGGGAGTATACTATGTCTCGCCTCGAGGTAAGGCGAAGGTTGTCCACGGTCATCCGGATTCCATCAAGTTTTGGAAGAAGAAATATTTGGTGATCCGGAGCGAGGATCCTTGGGGTATCCCCACTCGGTGGAACCATTCTAAGCCGAATTACGAAGCACCGGGACCGGGGGACCTGACGGCGGAGGAGTGGAGATTCGTTGAGCGCCTCCGTCTGTCGTATAGTATCAATTGGGGGAAGGTGACGGAGGCCCATCTGGCGAGCGTCGGACTGAGCCCGAGCCCGGCCGTGCCTCGTACGTGGTTGTTTCTTTCCTCTCGCTCTTCTTGTACTTTCTTGCTCATTGTTCTTAATGGATCTTTTTGCAGATATGGATGAAGAATCGATTAAGGCGCTGAGGCTCGCTATGAAGAAGACGAAGGCCGAGAAGAAGGGGGACGTGGCGAAGATGACCGAGTTGTCCCAGGTGGTCTCCGAGGCCCCAATTCAGCCGAGGGTGAAAAGGACCCGCTCAGAGACAGGCGGGGACGCGGTGGTCCAGGGGGCTTGGATCAGGGTAGGGCCGCCGACCTTGATAAGGGGAAGGGTCCCCTAGTGGATCCCGGACTAGAGGAGAGACTTCGGCGACGGTGGGCGCCGGATTGGTCGATCCGCGAGGGTGATTGCCTGGTCCGGGGGCGCCAGGCCGTGGAGGTTGCAGATAAGCTGGCGACCCCTCGGGACCGTTCGGATATGAAGGCCCAGACCCTGGACGAGGCATACGTGCGTCTTGCGCAGGCCACTGTGCTGGTAAGCCAATCGAGCCCCCTTGCTTTCAGATTATGTTGCTAAGAAGGATTTCTTAGTAGTGTCCGGCTGTGGCAGGCGACCGTGCAGGGGGCCCATGTGAGGGGCCTCTATGAGGCGGCGTTGCAGCGAGAGCGAGACCGGGCTGACAAGGCCGAGCAGGAGGTGACGGAATTGAAGGGAGAGCTCGAAGGCTCTCGTAAGAAGGAGGCGGAGATGAAGGTGGCCTTCGACAAGGAGAAGGAGGAATGGGCGAAGGCGAGGGTGGCTCAGGAGAAGAGGTCGGAGAAGGAGAAGAAAGAGGTGACAGAGTCGTGTCAGCTCCTGGTGATCAAAGCCCAGGATAGCAGTTATGCGAAGGCCCTCAGCCATGTGAGGCACTTCCATCCGACTATCGACCTGTCCAACTTCGAGTATGATATGGAGATTGAGGGGACACCGAAGACCCCTGGCGAACAAGGGTCCGATGATAATCCGGTCGCCGACCCCCCTGTGGATCCAACTGACATTGAGGTGGGAAAATAAGCTGTATACTTTTGTACTTCTTTTTCCTTCTCTCGATTGTATTTGCCTTCCGCGGACTGGCCACCGCATTTTTTTGTATGGGGAAATTGAATTTATAAAAAGAGGGTTTTTTGGCTGGCCAAGTGTTCCAACTTCGAAGAATTCCCGAACCTCCTTGCTTATATGTTTTGAGCGGGCTGGTTCTCTTGTAGGTTACGGCTCCCCCTCCTGAGGCGGACCCCCTTCGTTCCGACGTGGCGTGGCTTCGGGGCAAGGTCGAGGCCCTAGAGGCCACTTTGGTCCGGTATCGAAAGAGGGCTCGTGACACTGATGCGGCTTTCCATTATTACAGGGACAAGTCTGAAGCCCTAAGTGAGGAGGCGAGCCGGCTGAGGAGGGCGATGGCGGATCGGGAGCTCGGGGGCATTGGTCTTGGATATACCATGTCGAGTTCCTCGGTGCAGAGGCCCTCCTCTGAGAAGCTGCTCCGTGATGTGATAGTGGAGAAGGAGATGGAGATACACCGCTACAGGACTATGCTGGGTGTCTCGATATCTTCTGCGGGGGGTCGGCGAGCGGAGGGGGCTCCCTCTGCGTTGCTACTGATGGAACGCATGCGATCCGTTGATGCCCAGAGCTCCGTGGCCGGCGCGTCGACCGTGGCAGAACCGAAGGGTCGTCAGGACGAAGAGAGAGCTCCAAGTCGTCCGGTCGGGGTGATTCCTCCTTTCGCCGGACCCGAGGGGCCCTAAGTCGGCGGTTTTCTTTAGTTAGAGATGAGTGGAGTGGTCCTGTAACGGTCTTTGCTTGTTTTCCCAGAACAAAATAAAAGAGTATGAATAAAGAAATCTTTTCCTTTCTTGCTCTGGCTAGCGGTATGGTGAAGGGCGGTGGAGGCGAGGTTGGGCTCCGCCGATTCGTGAGGGATCGACGCGGAGCGATAGGAAGACCCCCCGGTCCGGAGCTGGGTCGAACCTACTGAGACGGTTGGGGACGAGACCTGAGTGAGAACTCAGGTGCCGACCCCATTGCCCGGTACCAGGTCGGAGCTGCCGAGGCTTTTAACTTTTGACAAAAAAGAGACTTCTTTTATACCAGACATGGAGGGTCGTTGAAGTGGCCCCTTACACATGAATGCTTACAAAAGATTTAATTTACTTTAGTCAGGCTAGATTCTAGGCTCGCTCTCCCAGGAATTTCATGAGGTGCTCGGCGTTCCAGGGTCGGCTGATGGGTCGGTCGTTCATATCCGTCAGGCGGTACGTACCAGGGCGTACAGCCTCGACTACGCGATACGGGCCTTCCCAGTTGGGAGCCAGTTTTCTCTTCTTGGTTGGGTCAGAGACAGATAGCTGTCGTAAAACCAGGTCCCCTGCCTGGATGTTTGTGGGGCGGACCTTCTTGTTGTAAAATCTCTCGATTTGTTGCTGGTAGATGCTCCTTCGGATTGAGGACTTCTCTCGCACCTCGGCGACGAGGTCTAGGTTGCCCTCAGTCCGAACGCATTGTCATCTTCATCGAAGGCTATGATCCGAGGAGAAGGCAATCCGACCTCGACAGGGATGACTGCCTCCGTCCCATAGGTCAGACTGAACGGCGTCTCTCCCGTGGGGATCCTCTGGGTGGTTCGGTGCGCCCATAGTACGCTGGGCAGTTCCTCGACCCATAGCCCTTTGGGGGAATTGTCCAGGCGCTTTTTGAGGCCGTCGAGGATTTGCCTGTTCGCGTTCTCCGCTTGGCCGTTAGACTGAGGGTGGCAAATGGCGGAGAAACGCTGCTGGATGCCGATGTCCGCACAGAAAGTTTGGAAGTTTTGACCTTGGAACTGGGTTCCGTTGTCCGTGACGAGGATTCGAGGGATTCCGAATCGACAAATGATGTTCTTCCAAAGGAACTGTTGCACTTGGCGCTCGGTGATGCTGGATAGTGGTTCGGCCTCGATCCACTTGGTGAAGTAGTCGATGGCGACAATCAGGAATTTCTTTTGCCCTACCGCTGGGGGGAAGGGCCCCACAAGGTCCATACCCCACATGGCGAATGGCGTAGGGCTCGCCAGGGACCGGAGATTGGCTTGAGGAAGCCTTTTGATAGGGGAGAATCTTTGGCAGGGACCGCACCTCTTGACTAAGTCTTGTGAGTCTTGGAGCATGGTGGGCCAATAGTACCCTTGATTCAGGGCCTTTCGGGCAAGTGTTCTACTCCCCATGTGGCATCCGCCGATCCCTTCGTGCAAGTCTTTGAGGGCGTAGCTGGCCTCGTCGCTGGTGAGGCAGCAGAGGTATGGCTTGCCGTCGGCCAAGGTGTACGAGCGTTTGAAGAGGATGTCATCGATCATGACGAATCTTTCAGCTCGGATTCTGATTCGTCTGGCCTCGGCTCTGTCTTCAGGACGCTCGGCAATGCTTAAGAATTTTCAGATGGGAGTGGTCCAGTCGTCCGGACTGGTCCCCTCTTGCACACACATCGCTTCCGGCTCTGGGTCACTGATGCTTGGCTTTAGGAGGACCTCGACGAGCATCGTTCGATCGAGACCCTCGAAGGACGAAGAGGCAAGTTTGGATAACGCGTCTGCCTGGGCGTTCTGTTCCCTGGGGACTCTGATAACCGTGGCGCCGTCGAAGGACGCCAAGAGTCGTTTGACTGCCGCCAAATACCTCATCATTCGTTCGTCGCGGGCTTCGTATTCTCCGGTGATCTGATTGATCACGAACTGAGAGTCGCTAAAGGCCCGGATTTGCTTGGCACCGGCTCGGTGGGCGAGGGTCAATCCGGCGATCATGGCCTCGTATTCTGCCTCGTTGTTGGAGGCCGGAAAGTTGAGGCGGAGGGAGTATTGAAGTAGGAATTGGTCGGGGCCATGGAGGATGATGCCAGCTCCACTCCCCGTTTCGCATGACGAGCCGTCGACAAAGACCTCCCAGGTCGGATCCGACCCTTCGAATTCAGGCTGCTCGGAGACGGTGCACTCAGTTATGAACTCGGCGAGGGCCTGTCCTTTAATGGCTGCCCTCGGATGGTAGCTGATGTCGAACTGGCTCAGCTCGATCGACCATTTGACTAACCGGCCGGAGTTTTCGGGTTTGTGGAGGACCGTCTTCAGTGGCTGGTCGGTCAGTACTTGGACGGAGTGGGCCTGGAAGTAAGGTCGAAGTTTTCGGGCTGCCATGACCAGGGCATAGGCCACCTTCTCTATCTTTGCGTATCTCGTCTCGGCTGAGAGTAGTACTTTGCTCACGTAGTACAGTGGTTTTTGAACTCCCTCCTCCTCTCGGACGAGGACGGCGCTGAGGGCGCAGTCCGAGGCGGACAAGTAGAGCCAAAGCGGCTCGCCTGGCTCGTGCTTGCTGAGGAGAGGCGGGTTGGCGAGGTATTGTTTCAGCTGTTCGAAGGCTTCTTGTTGATGGGTACCCCACTCGAAGCCCCCTTTCCCGCGTAAGGCATTGAAGAAGGGGAGAGACTTCTCCCCTGACTTGGAGAGAAAACGGCCGATTGCCGCCAGCCGACCTGTGAGCCTCTGAACCTCTTTGACATTCCGGGGTGGGGTCATGTCAATGATGGCTTGTATCTTTTCGGGGTTTGCCTCAATGCCGCGTTGGCTGACGATGAATCCTAAGAACTTCCCCGTGGAGACGCCGAAGGCGCATTTAGCCGGGTTGAGCCTCATGTTGTGGCATCGGAGGACACCGAAGGCTTCCTCGAGGTCGGCGACGTGGTCCGGCCCAGCCCGGCTCTTGACAAGCATGTCGTCGACGTAAACTTCTACGTTGCGGCCGATCAGGTCTTTGAAGATTCTATTGACGAGTCGCTGGTACGTGGCTCCGGCATTTTTCAGCCCGAAGGGCATAACGCGGTAACAATAAAGACCCTGGTCGGTGACGAACGAGGTCTTGGAGATGTCTGGTGGAAACATCCGGATCTGATTGTACCCCGAGAACACATCCATGAAGGATAGTAGCTCATGCCCTGAGGTTGCGTCTATTAAAGCGTCGATGCGGGGGAGGGGGAAAGGATCTTTCGGACATGCTTTGTTAAGGTCCGTGAAGTCGATGCAGATCTGCCAACCCCCTGTTGCTTTCTTCACCATGACGACATTAGCCAACCACTCGGGGTAGCTGACTTCCTGGATGAATCGGGCGGACAAGAGTTTGTCCACCTCTGTCTTTACAATTTGTTGCCTCTCCGGGGCGACTTTGCGCCTCTTTTGGACGATCGGTTTAGAGTCAGGGAGGACGCTCAGTCGGTGCATGATCAAGTCTTCGGAGATCTCGGGCATATCGGAGGGCTTCCAAGCGAAGAGATCAACGTTGCGGCGGACGCAGGCGATGATGCTGGTCTTCAAGTCTTCGGTGAGTGAGCGGCTTACCCGGAACCATTTTGATTCATCCTCGTCGTTGAATAGGACTTCCTCTAGTTCATCAACCGGCTCGGGAGCTGGGCCGTCTCTCTTAGGTTCGAGTTCAATGGCGTCGAGGGGGAGTACGCCCCTGCCCACGGCGGTTACGCAGCACGACCGCGCTACTTTGTGGCTACTTCGGACGATGCCGACCCCTTGGGGGGTGGGAAATTTGAGTTCCCGATGGTAGGCCGAGGGTATCGTCTGGAGGGAGTTTAGTCCGGGCCGGCCAAGGATGGCGTTGTAGGCCGCCTTGGCGTTGATGACCCTGAAATCCATGGACTCGGTCCTCTTGCCAGGGGCCGATCCAGCGGTGACGTCGAGGGTAATAATCCCCTCTACTACGACCGGGGCGCCCGAAAATTTGAGCACCGTGTGTCCGGCTGGTTTGAGTTTCCCTCTGGATAGTCTGAGGCTCTCGAAGGCTTTGAGGAAGAGAATATTTACCGAGCTGCCGTTGTCGACAAGGATTCGGCGAACCTCACAATTGGCCATGTGGAGGCTAACGACGAGGGCCTCGCAGTGGGGTAGGCGAACTCCTTCGAGGTCCTCTCCTGAGAAGGAGACTGGCGGCGGTTGTAGCTCGGGAGAGGGGCTGTACTGAACAGCGTTCACCTCTTGGATGAAAGTTCTCTGGGAAGTATCGGACTCTCCCCCCATCGGTCCCCCATGGATGTAGTGTAGGGTAAATGGCGTATCAATGGCTCCCTCGGATTCGGGATTCTGACCCTGGATGCGGCTCGGATTAGGGTTCGGGGTTGAGAATCCCCGGTTCCTATCCCCTCGCCGACCCCGTGGGCCTTCATCCCCGGGGATCTGTCTTGGACGGTTCGGAGCCGGGTTGGAAGCGGCCCTTCCCCAGCTGCGGGTGATCTGGGGGTTGACGGTTATTCCTCGTAGGTCGGGGCGGACTGGCTGGGTGACGCTCCTTTGGGACTCCTGAGGGGGAGCCCTGTGTTTTGAAGTGCGTGGCCCGGCGTTAGCAGTTGGTGGGGGCGAGTCCCGTCGGTTGACGAAGGAAGCAGCCCCCTCGCCATTGGAGGCCATGAGGATTCGGCTGTCGAGGCCCCTCGAGGGTCTGGCTCGGATCGGCTTCTGAAGCAGTTCCCACAGACGGCGCCAACCTGATGCGGTTTATTTCTGGGAGACGTGTGGATGCACCAGGTGTGAGTTCGGACTCGATTTGTATTTGAAGGAGAATGCTGCTCGTCTGCCGATCTTCGGTTGACCTTCTGGAACCTACGATGAGCTCGGAATGATGTTGAAGTCTGGGCTCGGATCTGAGGGGTCGGATCCGAGGTCTTGTGTACCTGCAGACGGTCCTGAAACACCGGGGTTTATCCCGGTGGCGGACCCTCCGACGATCTAGTCAGTCTCTGTGAGAGAGTAGCAATAACTAGGTATATTTAAGTGGCAAAAGATTGATTACCTCAAAAGGTGGGTGTGGGTCTAGTATTTATAAAGGATCCCAACCGGGTTTGGTTCCCTTTGGGGGCCGGGTCTGGATCCGAAGGCCCGTGGGCCTGACGTGGCAGAAGGCCCAGGGGGTTTAGGGCAGACGTGGCAATACCAGGAGTGGTATAGGGCTGACGTGGCGAAACCCTTGGTGGTATTTGGAGCCGACGTGGCTGATCGTGGGTCTCATGTTCTTCTGGGGGGGATCGGAGGGCCTAGGTTGCGCCAGGTCATCCTTCTGCTTCGCCAGAGAGGGGGGACGGCCTGTGGCACTGTCACGGGTCGGCCTCCGAGGACTACCGAGGCTCGTCGGCACGAGGAGGCCAGTACTGTGAGGGCAAACATGAGGTTCGGTGCCGACCCTGAAGTGGTTCGGGGCCGAGCTAGATAGCTATTTTTACCTTTTCGAGTGAGAATTGTATTGGGCCCTGGTTGGGCCTCAGGCCATTTTTACCCTATCACAATTGTATACTTCACGAAACTTAGCGTTCTTTATATCAAACTGAAGGTATACAAGTCTACTTTAATTTTGTAATTATAAGTTTTCTCAAAATTGTAACCCTCATTCCCATAAATACGTATTTTCTGAATATTTTTTGTATTTTGATATTATAAATTCATTATTTGTTAAAATCGTTTTGGATTTTAAATTAAAGTGTTTTTCTAATAGAAAATTTATTCATTTCGTATAACGATGTGTTTTGATCTTATTGATCAACTATTTGTATTTGAGTCCAAATTTTATATATATATATATATATATATATATATATATATATATATATATATATATATATATATGTTTATTGGGTCATTTTAATAAATTGTTAAACCCGAATAATTATTTTATTGTATGATTTTATTATTTTTATAATTATAACTATTAATGGTTATTCCTTGATTATTTAATTAAAGTACATTTAACGAATTATTTTGTTTTCGTACTTGATCTGATTTTCGTGGTGAATTCTAATTTAATTTCAAGCCAACTTATATTTTTTTCATTTGTATTATTTATCTATTTATTTGGATTTCAATTTTTGTTCACGAAGTTCTTTGTTCATTTGATTGAGCTTTTATTATTGATCCTATTGTTCTCTTAGTTGATTGTGGGTATTTTTATTTGTACCCTATTGTTTGGATCCACCCCTTATTGAACCCTAAAACCCAATTTGATTTGTTCTTGACCCAAAACTGCTATTATTGAATCCTAATTATACCCTATAAATACAACTCTAATGCAAACCTTAATTTTCACACACAAATTGAAACCCTAGCCGTCTACTCTCTCTCTCCTGCCTTCTCTCTCCTCCCGTTCTCTCTCTCCCCCTGTGTTTTTCCTACCAAAACCCCAACCCCCCGTCGATGCCAGCACAGCCGCCCGACCACTCCCCGACCTCCCCTTCTCTGTCCTTGACATTAACAGAGCACCCAAAACCCGACCTTCCTCTTTCCCCCGTGTGCCTCCGCCGTCGACGTCGACCTTGCCCCTAGTCGCCAGCATCGCCGCCGCTGGCCTTGCCGCTGTGGTTTCTACAATCTCTGTGTTGCTGTTGTGGCTTTGTCTCTTTGTGTGTTGTGTTGATTTGACTCTTTATTGCACGTATATTGCACGTATTATTGGTGGGTTGAACTAGTTCGTGGGTTTGTTGCTTCAGAACCTTTATCCCGTTATTTTTGGTATTCAAATTCACCGTTTATCAGGCAAGTCACCATCTCCTTGAATTGTACATTGTATCAAATTCAAGTTTTATTAAAATTCTTGCAAGTAGATCCTATTCGTTATCATATTGCTGTATTGATTATCTTCGTTGGGTCTATTGAGGGTTTACACGAACTAACCCCAATATTCTTGACATCGTGCTACTTTGACTCTAAAGTTTGGATCTTTCAAGAGTGCATATAGAATTGACAATAGGGTTGTTCATAAAATTGTCACACAAATAAATTATTGTAGAAACAATTGATAGGTTGTATGTTATTCGATCGTTTGATGATTGATTGATGTTAGACTTGTATATATATGTATTCTAATTTTTATTTATCTTGTTTTGAAACTTATCATGCTGATTATATAATTTATTGACTAAAGAACCGATACCCATCATGTTTAATTAATTTATTTTCATGGAAAAATACCCTAAAAACTATATCTTGTTTGTTGACTGTATATTGGTTGCTGTTTTCGACCAAGTATTTGACCTCAAATTAAATTACTTTCTGAAAAATATTTGTAGATCTATCTTTCTAGTTTCTAGAAAATTTTGAATTTTTGAATTTCGAGTTTTGTAGCAAAAGTTATGCCCATTTTACTACAGCTGTGTTTTTGCTTTCAGATTTTCATATTCTCATACCTTTCATATTTAAACAGTAAAAGACTGATCACATGATAAAATTTTGCTCTGAAAATTTACAGATTATTTCTTAACATGTTTAGTAGTCTAGAAAATATTTTTACTGATTTTAATAATGAGTTTTTGCTGATTCTAAAATTAAATTAACAAGATGTCGAATTTCTGCCTAAACATAAAACCTGTAAAGAACCATGTGTTTGACCTAGCTACTGTTGTTGGAATTTGAACTTTAAATATGTGTTGGAACCGTGTGGAAGTCTAGTTTCCAGATTTTCTAACGGATTCAACTTTCGATTTTTGAGTCAGCGGGAAACTATATTTTTATACAGACTGCGCTTGCTGTCCAGAATTTTAGATTCCACTTTTTAATAGATTAATTATTCCTATGTGGTACTATTGTATGAATTAATGAATGTATATTGTATTGCATGTTTACAATGTGTTATTGTCATTATTCTAACCGTCCTATCCATGCTATCATCTTATTGTCCCCTATTGATACTATAGTTCACCGAAATGTCCATTAATTGCATATTGTATTGTTGTATTGATAAATAATTAATAAGTCGGGGTTAAAGAGAGATTTGAGTAGTGAACAAAGTAGTGACTGTACTTGGAGGAGGGGCCCGTATTTCCCTAACTACCGTTCTGGCTACCGTTTTATCGTGTGATTGTGGTTATGGTCGTAACCCAATCTATCGTGTACCGTATCATTGCCGATGACCGTATCATTGCCGATGACCGTATCATATACCGAAAGGTGAATAGCGTTTATCGTTACCATTGCCAAGTACATGATCAACCGAGTGCACCACTTGAGTCTAAACGAAATTGATTGTATGCATCGAATCTGTAGTATGGGATGCATTAGTACATGCATTAGTTAGGATTAAAATGAATAATAGACATAAGGATTGACACATCACCGACATTGCATATTGTTCATTATTGTTCCTATTTGTATCCAATATTGTCTAAGTGTTATTGATATTAACCGTTGATTACCGTTACTGAATATTGAATCATTGTTACACCATTGCATTGATTACCATGTTATTGATTATTATTATCGTGTCATGTTATTGATTCCTATTGATCCATTGATTCATTGTTATACTGTAACTCCTATTTCCCGTATTTGTATTTTATACTGTATTTTGCCCCATTGTACTCTTTTATCAACTTGAGATCCCGTGTTTTGTTCTGTTTGAATAAAATCGTTATATTGTTTCAACTCAATTTTTGGTGCCTTTATCTAATTCAATTGTATGTCCATCCTGCTCTTTTGTGTCGTTCTTCATGAAGAGATGAGCTGTTTCATATCATTTATCTCTTTATCCCCATTTTTATGGATTTTTGACTAAGTCTCCTTTTCGTTCCCACACAAACGAGATACTCTAATACTCAATAACCCAAAACCCCCATATATAAACCCTAACCCTAAACCTAGATTACTGTGCTAAACCTAACTAACCCCGCCACTCTCCTTCTTCTTCCGCCTCCTTCTCCTTCGCATCTTCGACCCAATCCACCTTCGCCATTACCACCTTCGATAGTCCCCATTGCCTCCTCGCCACCGTCGTCGTCCCCTCGTCTCCATCGCCTCGCCGGTCACCTCCACCATCCCCGCCTTCGACATCCCCGAATCCATCCACCGTCTTCATCGTCTCCCTCACTCCCGCCAACCCATCAAAACCCACTCCGCCTTACCATCACCTCCATCATCCATCACCCATCGCCTCACCATCGCCCTCTATCACCCTCGACCTCTGCCAGCCGCCGCCTTCACACCGAAAACACCTCGAACCCAATTCCCCGCTCTCCTCCCCTGTTTCGAACCTAAAAACAGAGCCGCCACCAAGCTCTGACGTCGCTTCCGTCGCTGTGTCGCTTCACAACGTCGCGCCGCCGATCCTGCCGCCAATCGTTGCCAGTCCCGCGCGCCCTCTCCCGCTCCCTGCTGTCGTGAGGAAGAAGACGGCCAACGATTGGTCGAACTCGTTGTCCTGTGTTCGGCCACAGCGGATCTGATCCTGTTGTCCCCTGTTCGGCCAGATCCAGTGTGAAGTTGCATTTTGATTGGCTAGATCCGATGTTCGCTGTTCTGCTGTGCCAGATCCGATCCCGCTGTCCCCTGTTCTGGCCAGATCTGGTGTGGGGATTCACTGTGTTGCTGCTGATTTCTTGCACGGGGTTCGGGCATGCTTTTGGAAGATTTCGCTCTGGGTTTTTCGATCCCATTTTCCTCAGTTAGCAGATCTAATCGTCGTCAAATTAAGGCAAGTATTCATCTTGTATAAATTTTTGTTCTAGTACAAGCGTTCAATTTGAAAATACCGCAAATAGTTAGTAGTTGTGAATCCTCCTTGACTCTTCGTTGTTGATCAAATATTAGTCCTCATTAATTCCATAATCTTAAGAGTCACAACAATTTCATTGTTATATTACAATTATTTGGATTCATTTTATCTCCTAGTCACGTGAACACATGAAACTAAGAAACCCTATATTTGTAGATGTGTGATGATCTTGCACCCATTTGAGTTGAGAAATAAATATTACTTGTTGTTTTGATAACCATTACCCCGTATTTTTATCACACATTAATTTAGACGCCTAACAACCAATTATCATGCAACCTATACATGAAAAACAGTCACACTTGTTGCTGTCCTGAAATTTACTTGCTATTTTTATCACACATTAATCTAGACACCTAACATTAATATAGGACATCCCCAATTTTTCTCAGAATTTATTTGTAATGTTTCAACCTTGTTTCACATGTTTAAACTTAGATTCACAAATCCTGATTGAAGGTACAAGCATTATAGTTTGCTATTTTGACAAATGTTTCCACCACTTTCATGTACCTTAATTATATGCGTTGGAACCGGGTAGGAGTCTAGTTTCTAGATCTCCTGACGGATCCACATTTTCTATCTCGTAGCAACGGGGATCACAGTTTTGGTACAGCAACGTTGTGCTGTCCAGATTTGAGATTTTCGTTGTTCATGATATTTTTATTCTTGTTGACCCTTGAATATGCTATATAAATACCTCAAACTTGTTCCATGTCCATGATTATGATTTCTTGACTTGTTTCACATACTTGCATGCTTGCTTGATAAGAATTAATAAATATAACAAGCCGGGGTTTAAGGGAAAGACCATAGTAGTGGACAATATAGGTAAGTGTACTCGGAAGGGGGCCCGTGTTTCTCATAATTTTAGGTTAAATGGAACTAAGTGCCACGTAGAACTAAGTGTCATGTCTTGGGTGACGGGGGCCACCTCTAGAGTCCATTATATGATTACATGATATATATTTGAGATCACATGGAACTAAGTGCCACGTAGAACTAAGTGCCACGCAATGGGTGACGGGGGCCACCTCTTGAGCCTACGGGGGCTACCTCTAGAGCCCATGGTTTGATCACTTGCTTGATACTTGATACCTGAGTACGCCGCCCTATAGACTCCATTACTAGGCCTAAACGAAATTGTATTGATTGTAGCAGCCATGTAGTAAAAGTATGGATGCATGAAGTGCTACCTACATAGTAATAACTATAAGACTTGAACATGATACATGCTTACACGATACTTGATTACATGATATATGAGACTTGAAACATGAAACTTGAACTTGATACATGTTTGCTTGATACATGCTTACTTAATACTTGATGACATGATACATGAGACTTGATACTTGAATATAATACTTGACAACTTGACACTAGACTTGAGACTTGATACCTGACACTTGTACTTGATACTTGTCACTTGATGTTAGATACCCCTACATGTTCACATGTCACTTGTTTCACCATTAGTATTGTTATCCAGCCTGTTTACTTGAGTTGTCCTTCTTGCTAGTTTGTTCTTGGATTTCCACTACTTGTTGTACCCATGTTACATTCTTGATTCCAATTCTTGTTCCACATTACTTGTACTTGTTTTTACTATTTGTGGCCCTAACTTGCACTAAGGGCGTTTTCTCTTGTTTTCTCTACTTTTCCCTTTTCATATTTATTAAGCAGACTTTGGTGACGAGCTACCTGCTGGAATTGGTGAGCAGATGTTTTAGTCTTCAAGTGGGAAAAAGACTTGCTTAGAATATTTGTTTTTCTTGAATTATTTATTCTTTCTACTTAAGAACTTGTAACGGGCTGATGTTCCTGAGTTTTAACTTGATCCGGACTTGAAACTATTTGGATATTATTATTGTGTTTCAATTGTTTTTGTTGCTAATAAATTATTCATGCATGCTTGGTTATATATATCTCTCTTGTTATATTCTTGTTGTGATGCTGAGTCGATCCTACAGCTTATGAATGATGTCAAAATCATTCGTTGGGCTTCGTCACGCACCCGTATTCTGTGTTTTGGGAAGCGGTGCGTGACATATACCATAATTCCATTATTCCTTGTTTTCTCTACTTGTTGTCCATGACTTGCTCTAAGGACAATTTTTCTCTTCTTTTTAGATGAAGTGTATACAGATAATGAAGGAGAATTGCCTTCTAGAATTGGAGAACAAATATTCTGAAGACTACTACTTTCTAATTGCTTATTGCTTTAATAAACTTAATGTATTGAGACTTATTATTATTTTGGATTGGATTATTATTGTTTTCGACTTATGTCCCGAATTTTATTGTTGTTTCCAGATGTTGGATTATTATTATTGTAATTGGATATTTTTATTGCTTCATTCCAAATACTTTTGTTCATGAGATTATTATTATTGCATGCGCATTTATTCTGTATTGATTATATTGTTGAATTAATCGAATAAACAGTTTATGGGTGACGTTAGTCATTCGCTGGGCCAATGTTACGTGCTCGTATTCCATATTTTTGGGAAGCGGACAAAAATACTGTATCCATAACCCTGAATTCTTTAAAATATACAGTGTGGTCGAAATACTGAAATACTGCCACTGTACAGTCTTGTAAAATTCATATAAAATCCAATTCTTTGTGAAAATTTGATTTCTTAGACTTTACAGAAAGGTTAACGAGTCTACAATTTCTTAGTTCTGACTTTTCTCAAATTATTTCATTTACAATACTGAATTGAACAAAAACCGAAAGGTGTGTAAATTTCCAGCTACCAGCCAACTACTAATCAGTTTTGAGTTTAGATTCTATTAAAATAGTAAATGACCTCCAAATCTTATGAAATTTTAAAGGGATGTTCCTGACACATACAAGATGCTCCCCAAAAAGTTTTAGTTTTAGATTCTAACTATTTTATTAGATACGATTTTCTGATGTGCAAACAAAATTCAAAACAGTAACTTTTCTTGGCATAAATTTGTAACTTTGTGCACAAATTTATATCCATATCATTTAACCTAATCATAATGTACTACAGTGCAATCAAACAACATCAATCAACTTATTTTCATGACAATCTTTCAATTAGCATGCATTTTCATTGTAAATATCATCATTACAATTTAATCACTACTCATATGCATATCAATTTTATATATCAATTTATCAACACATGCATGATACTATAATTTAGAAAGTTCAAGAAGACACCCACCTCAAAGAAGATAGAAGAAGACTCCTAGAAGTTGCTCCTAGCACCAAGAATGAGACTTCATTCTCCTCCAAATAAGCTCTCCTTCCAAGCAAGAACTCAACAACTCCCTCTCCTTCTTTTCTTCTTTTTCTTATCTTTTGTTTCTTTTGATCTTTGGTGCAAGATTATGAAGAAAAATGGGTGGTATTTATAGGGTTTGGGAAGACTCTTTACTACTCAAATTGAGTATTCAATTTCATAACCTACATAACCCCCTTCACTAATTGCCCACTCCCCATAATTACACAAACTCACAATCCTTCCTATTCTTATGCATGGATAACTCTTCTTGTGACTTTTGGGTTGCACTACGTGCACGTGCAACCCACAAGCACACACTCTCATTTGTTAGTTGTTATTTATTTGATTATACATGTTGTTTACATGACAAGTGTACAACTAATTGTACGATTTTTCTTAGTAGGCTTCCTTTTGTGGGCTTGGCTCATTTTTTTCTAATTTAATTTATTTTAATGGGCTTAGAGTCTCTTATTATGCCTATGGGTTCTAATAGGCAACAAAAATAATAAAAGGAAATTATGCATAGCTTTAAATAAATTTTAGAATGAAAGCAATGAGATGAAATTGCACGTGCGTTATACGTGTAAAAAAATATTTTTTTATTTAAAAATTTAATACGGGATGTTACATTTTTTCCACTGGGTTTCCCTTCGAAATATTTTTAATGAGACACTGTAAGTCGCACTCACTTAGATTTCTGAAGAATAGGATTCCTGAAGAGTCATATTTCTGAAGAATTGAATTGTACTCTTTTCTTTCGCTAATGATTATTCCCAACTGTGGGGTTTCCTTAGAAAACTTTTTAATGAGGCAATGTTTTAAAAGTGTGCATCGAAGTGGGAAGTGTTGTGAAACTTTGACCACCTATAGGTTGATGCCCAACTATTAGGGTGGCGGCACAAGCTCACCCATTCAGATGGTGGCCCAACCAAACTACTAAACCCTAATTCCTCCTCTATCTATATGTTATAAATAAAGAAAACCACAATATTTGATTCAGCTACACCTCTTTATCTATTTTTGTAACAAAGACAATAGTTTTAACTTATTTTTAAAAAAGATATCCCTGAGGAAATCAGTAAACAAATAAAGATAAATTTAAATTTAGGAAGAAAAAAAAACTTGTTACAACCCCTAAGTTAACTTCTCAACATAGTAAACTTTTTCCCCTCTTTGTTTATAAACAGCGAGAGTAAGGAAGGAAGATATGAGAGGAACTAATGGTGATGTGAGGACATGCTGATTATGATGTGCAAACAGATTAGGAACTTTGTGTTGTCAGGTTTTTTTGGATGATGATTTTTGGGGTATTGCGGCCATTGTTTCATGTCTGGCGATTGTCCTTCAATCATTTTTCATGTGGTTTCGGACGGTTTTGAGTTTGATGTTGGTGTAACAATCTTTTGCTGGCAAGATGGCTGTATTTTGGCATACATTGGTTGTATCGATGTGATATTCATTGAATGTTGTCTTTTTATTGATTCAGTAAATTTTCATTTGCATTGTGGACTTTATACCTTCTGAATCGGTCTACGAGCTGCTAAGTTTGACTTGGTTGCTCACTCTTTTTGGGCACGTTGTTTGCCAGTCTCAATTAGGTAGGCTACGAGCTGATCGTGCTAGGGCTACGGCGTGTTTGGGAGGTTGCTACTTGTGTTTGCTGCTTCTTTGTTTGGCTGCGTTATTGGGTTGTTGCTCTTTGTTGAAGCTTTTATATGATGCTGTATTTGTATTAGTTATGTTCTCTTCTTAGATTCCTTGTATTGTTTAGTTTACTTTGAATTCACTTCTGGGCTTGTAATTGTGTTTCAATTGTTTTGCTTTTGCTTATGCCTAGGGTGCATCTTGCGCTCCCAACGAAGCTGATGGTTGTAATTGCTTTTTATTAATGAATTTCCGATGGTTGTTACCATCTTAAATAATAATTGTTAGATATTGTGATATATATTTGTCCCATATCGAGTTATGTATTGGTTTAGTATTCAGTTTCCTCCGATATAAGGAGACATTATACTCAGTTATTTCTCAATCCAATAATTCAATAATCTTTTCAAAATCTCTCTGTTAACCTTAACATGGTATCAGAGCCTTAATGTTAAGTTTCTTTCTTCCTCACTAATCCCTAACCGCAAACCTTGCTCCAACCCCATACCTCCTTCTTCTGACCATCATAGTGTTCCTGATCGTTGTCCCCATTTCTGCACCCACTGTCAGCGGAATGGTTAACTTCATCACGAGTGTTTCATCCTACACCCACAGCTCTTGGTGCAGGCACAGCAGCGCAGGAAACAACATGGTTTACCACCTCTCAGTATTCATTCACTTACAACGGTTGTTACTCCACCTATGCCATCTTCTGCTCCTTATGATATTTCTCAACAATGCCTCGCTCAGCTGGACCTTCAGCACACAGGTCAGTCCATCAATACTAGCTCCTCTACCCCTATTTTTTCTGTCACTCTTAGTATGAATTCTTCATGACTTTTAGATTCTGGTGCCTCACATCATCTTACTAAAAATTATACACGATTCACCACTAGCACTCCTCTTACCTAGGGTTGGCAAACGGTTGGAACCCGAGTAGGGCGGGTTCGGGTCAGGTCAGAATGTTAACTGGGCCGGGCCAGGATGGGTTGGTTTTGCAAAATGTCGACCCGCCCAACCCGTGAAGCCATTCGGGTCCAACTCGGGTCGGGTCGGGTCACGGGTTGGCCCGGCTATTAAAATATATTTTTTTTAACTTCAAAAAATAAAAACTTGTACATTTTATATTAAATGGGTGTGAACAACAAAATTAATTGCTCACTAGCTATTTATAGCCCACTACTAAATAGCCCACCCCACCCTAGCTATATATAGCCAACTCTATCTTCCCATTTCTCTCATCTCACCAATGTGGGACTAAATATATTTGGATTTTAAGCTTTGAAAATTTTTAGTCCCACATTGGTGAGATGAAGGATGTGAGGATGTGAGGATGTGGAGTTGGCTATAAATAGCTAGGGTGGGGGTTGTCTAAATGAGTAGTGGGTAGTAATCAATTAATTTTGATGTCCACCCTCATTTTTTAAATTTTTGATAAATTTTAGAGTATATCTATATGCATATATGCCTATATATACATATATATTTTCAATATATATATACATATATATACATATATTCAGCACACAATTTTTTTAAAAAAAAAATCAAACAAATTAAAATGGGTCGAATCCACAAACCCGCGGGTCATGGGTCGGGTTCGGGTGGGTTTGAATGGGTTGGTATTGAAAATTTTCCGACCCGGGTTGACCCGGTTGGGATAACGGGTCCAACCCGAACCTGAACCGGGCCAAGGCAGGCCAGGTCGAATTGGGCGGGTCGCGGGCTGACCCGACCCGGATGCCATCCCTACTCTTACACCTTCCTCACCATCACTATACACTGCCGATGGTTCACTATTCCACACTGAACACTCAGGATCCATACACACTCCCACTCTCACCTTGCCTTTCGTCCTTTATGCACCATATTTATCCATGAACCTTATTTCCATTAGTGCTCTATGCGATGGTGGTCTTACTGTCTCTTTTACTTCTTTGGGATGTACAGTACAATATCCTCAGACTGGTCACACGATTGATCGTGCCAGCAGACATGGACATTTATATCATCTAGATTTTCTTCATGCTCATAATTCTACTTCTGGTGTTGTCAGTTCTGATGCAGACTTGTGGCACAGACGCTTAGGTCATGTTGATGAGTCTCGTTTGAAAATTATAGTTCGTAGTGGTGTTCTTGGAAATTTTACTTTCCAAGAATATGTACAACCCTAATTAGTTTGGGTTTAACCGGTTCGACTTAACAATATGTACAACACGTGAATCACATGGATAATTGATAACCACCAATCTGGATACTAGCCTTCCTTTTTTTTTGGTCCCTTCATATTCGATTCTTTGATTCCTTGTTTCCTTCCGTCTCTTACATTCACCCTCTTTGATATATTTCGTATTGGGGATAAATTCATTCCTTTCGAACCCATATTCTTTTGATTCTGGAGTTATCCATTCTTTTCTTCCCGCTTGGTTCGTCGATCGGTATCGCCGGATCTACAACGACATGTCAGCGGCTTGGATCATCACCGAAAGAGGAAGAGTCGTCTTTTGTTGTGCATGCAGAGCCCCAGTACCTCATGAAGTGTTCAAAATCTGAAGTTGCCAGGAGTTCGAACTTCATGCTAGAAAGATGTCATTTGCACGTGTCAAGGAAATGGTGAGCCACGAGGCAGATTGCTGGAGTTATGGATGCTGATGACAGAGTCTTTCCGATCAGAGTTGCGCAGCAGAAGCGTGGTGAGCCCATAACCCACAAGTCCCAGGATTCTCTTATTGCTTCTCCTTCTTTGCATCACTTGCTTTCTTTTCATACATTTGTATCGTCATCATTCATCGAATCTTTATTCAACACCATTCTAGATCACTCTATCCCTATCGATGATTTTCTTATTCTGGTGTTGCCACCATTTTGTCTTTCCCTTTAATTCTCGGTTTTGTTATTTCCCAAGTTTGTTTTTGCCTTGTCCTATGTACTGCCTACGCAAATTTCGAGGAAGAAATTTTGTTGTAAGGTGGGTAGGATTGTAACCCCCGTTTCCGTAAATATGTATTTCCCGAATATTTTCTGTATTTTGGATTACTATTTGTTCAATTCATTTTTGGATCTTCTAATTAAAAAAATTTCTAAACAAAAAAGTTTGTTATTTCGAATAATAGTGTATGTTAACTTTACTCTCCATTTTATAATTGATCGATTATATATTTTTCCGTTTGAATTATTTTAATATAAAGTTGATAAGTCAATCCTTATTTTGTTGTAAATGTTATTATTACTATTATTATTATTATTGAATTATTTTCATGAATATGTTAAACCAAATTCTGCCATGTATTATTATTCTTATCATATTGTTATTATAATTAATATTTTTTTGTAAAGCCGATTGATTTCGATTTATCTTGTATTATATAATTATTTAATTTGAAGCCCAATCCAAGCTTATCTCCTATTAAATTTTGACCCAAACCCAAACCCACGTTCTAGTCTATCCTAAACCCATTAACCCAAATAATCACCAATATCCAAATTCCCACATTCTCTCCTATTCACTCCCTAATAACTACCCCACTATCTCTTTGGCCCTAATAATCAGCCTATTGATTCCCCCATCATCTCATTAAGTGATCCGTAACCCCCACATCCCACTAACCCCCCCCCCATCATAATATTATAATATATTTTATATTAAACCCTGCCGACTCTCTCTCTCTCTTTCTCCCCTCTCTGTTTTCCCCCAAACGAAACAAAGCTACCCTCACTGTTCGTCTTCCTCCTTCGCTCGAGCCGAAAACCGAGCACCCCCTCGTCATTCCCCAGCATCGCCTCCACGTCGCGCCACCTCCTGCCCCCCTCCTTATCTTCACCTTCATCGTCGTCCTCTCCTCCTCTCTCCTACTCTCGCTCGAGCATTGCCCTCGATTGACGACAGCCCTCACCGCTCCTCTGCCACCAAAGCACCCACCTTGCACTCTAGTCATCATCCCTCGTTGTCCTCAACTCTGCCGCTCCCGCCATCCCCGTCGTCTTCGCCATCCACTGAACTCGTCTCCGTCGCGCCGCTCGAACCCATTATCACGAATGCCATCTGAACACCACCACCACCTCCTTGCCACCGTCTTCGCCTCTCCACTGTCCCCCGCAACCACTAAAGATCCCTCGCCCCCTCGTCATCGTCGTCAAATGCTCGAACATCCGTCGTATTCGCCTCCCCTTTTTCTGCGCGAAACAGAGCATCGCTCGAGCTTCGAGCTTCGATTTCTCATCGCGGTGTTGCTTCCCGACCGCCAGCGCTCCGCCGTCAGCCGCCCTCGCCCTTGTCACTGCTGTCGCCGCCGAGTCTCCCGTCGTCTCTCCCTCTCTGTCGTGTTTGAGAAGAAGAACGATGTAGGGGATTCTTGTTATTTGGTGTTTGTGAGTAGGGATCCGTTATTCTGTGTGTGGTGTTTTGGAGAGAGATTTGGTGCTTGGTGTTTTTGAGAGAGAATTGGTGTTTGGTGTTGTGAAGAGGATCCAGTGTTGGTGTTTTGCATGTGGCTCGCATGTGTTTCCGTGCTTCGTGTTCGTGGTTTGTCATTCGGGATCCTAATCCCGTTATTCCCTATATCGGATTTAATCGTCATTCTAAAGGCCAAGTCATCTCACTCTCGAATTTTATCGTATCGTATTCGAGATTGTTTATTGAATCCTACAAGAAGATCTATATTGATTATCGTATATCTGTTATTGTTATCTATCGTTGGGATACTACGAGTTGACACGAGCGAATCCAAGTAGTAGTCTTGACTTCGTTCCGTCTTTTGCCTCCAATTTATAGAGATCTTACATGCATTCATGTAGTTAATATTGAATATATGAATAGGAATTGTTATTTTAATTCATGTCATAACATTACACAACTATTGTAGATTGTATACTAGTGTTGATTGTTCATATGATGATGTTGGTGTATTAGTTGATTGTGATTAGTAGGATTTTGGACATTATACATCTTAATACCATATTCACATAGATGTAACTTGCTTTGATTTATGTTGTCAACCCCTAATTCATCATTTATAAGATTTTAATTATTTTATTCACGAAAAATATATTGAGACCCTGAAATTTATTGTCAACCTGAACATTACCATGTTGTTTCGACCTAGATATTGTCATCAAAATCAATAACTTTCTGAATATAAAATGTATCCCCATATTTCTTGTAATACACCATATTTCTAAATAATGCTTTTAAGATTAATAAATGAATTAAAATGATTTTTGGTGATTTAATAAATATTTTTTCTGAAATTTTATCTTTTTACACGTGCAAAACACGTGCACATATTTTCTTGGGAAGTTCAAAATCAAAAATTATTTTGGGGAAAATCATTATTTATTATTGGATATTATTTGTGAATTTTCTAGATTTTTCTGATAATTATTGGACCTATTTGCAAATATTACAAAAAAAAGGATTTTTGTGCAAAATTGCCACTTGGAGTAAAAACTCTATATTTTCAGATTTTTGGGCTGGGCATGATTCCTAGTCAACTCATAGTTAAATAGTTTACTTTTTGTTTTAATAAATTTGGTTTATTTTGCAAGTTTTGATAAAGAATGGTCTTTTTGCAAATTTGCCACTTAGAGGGGCAAAAATGCAATTTTGTTTTTCTGGGTTTTTCA